>OX638132.1:100707631-101257631 GCA_951804985.1 Dryomyza anilis
ACAAACTTAATTCGATTGTTTTAAAGAATTTGAATTTCAATCGAATATCTTCTAAAATATCACAACAGTCATTAAGGTGTTAATGTTTAAAATCCATCCGCAGTCTGAAGTAAGACTATTTGGTGCCAGGAACCGGCGCGATTTACACGCATTACCCCTTTTCAGAAATAAACTTCCTGTCGTTGCTTTGAGTTGCGCTGCGCATCAATTGCAACAACACCAACTAGACCCCCACCAACTTCTAGGTGTCAGTGGCCCCACATGTGCCACCCTTTGCTAGACGCTGCTGCAACAACAACATAGCACATAACACAATCGCTATTTTAGAGTGCAGCCAACGCGACGCCACTTAAAAACATGAAACATTAAAATAACACCGCGAGAGAGAAATCAATAAAACGTTGAAGTTGTGGCTGTCGCTGCCACCACTATGAGCAGCAACTTCCTCTCCTTGTCGGCGGATTCCTCTACCACGTTCTTTAGCTGCTTCTATAGCAGGTCTGTTGTAACACATGTCGAGAACAGAAACGAGGACGTGTTCCTCGATTTCTCAGGCTCACTGGCGCACTCACCATTAATCCATGCATTCATCTGCGAATGCGACATCGCCTCCTGATTTCGCTTCTGTGCCGATTTCAGCGATAGTCTTGAGTTACTGGCCATTTCTGCTTCAGTGCAGCACCTCCGTTGTGACGTAGTTCGTTTACCAAGAACAGCAACTGCGTTTTCGTTATCGTTCTTGGTCTCTGTTTTTATTATATTATAATAAAAAAATAAACTTAAAATCGTTCGCTGCTCCAATTCACTACTGGCCGTAGTTACATCGCTTTAGTTTATTCAATTTTATCACATCCACGCTTTTTATTTTTGTAAATTTAATAATTTTTGTTGCTGTTTAATTTCAGCTGCTAATTAAAAAATGAAAATTTTTTCATCTCAAATATTTTGTGTGCATTCGCTTTTTGTTCTTTGTTCGTTTATCGTTGTTGTTGTAGCTGTTTTCTTTGCCTCTACTTTATCGTGTCTTTCGTTTGCTGCAATTCGCGTTGCCAGTTTGTTGAATTGTCAAAATGAGCTCATGGTGTTGCCAGATGATATTAAATGTTTTTTATAATTTTACATATATCGATAAATTGAAATCGATTATTATTATTTGATGACCAAATTATTATTAAAAAAAAAAAACTCCATGCATAGTAATGTCACGAATGAGAATTTAGTACAAGTTTATTATCATACAAAGAAATTTTCTTCGGAAGATATCTTCTTATTATTTATTTAGTTTATTTCAAATCTTCCTGTTTAAAAAAAATCGTAAACTCACTACAACACGCTAAAATGGAGTACGAATATATATAAAAAATTCATAAACTAATCCTTGAATGCCTTTTAATATAGTATATAATCGTACATTTTTGATTTTGCATAATACGTATATGGCAATCACCAGATGTGAATACAGTATTTCCTTTTCTGCGTCAGAGACTATAAGCAAAAAATGGTGTTGCGCCTATTTCATATGGAATAGTTTTATTTTTTATTGTTTAAAATTCATCTTACGAATAATCAAATAATTAAATAAACTAAGCACACACACCAGCCTTAATTTGCTATTATGTATATGCACAAACTACTTAATATGCTACCCAACAAATTTTCACATAATATTTGTTTGCATTTTTTAAGTGATTACAAACAAAAATGTTTTTAATCTGTAACGATATTTGTATGCAATACTTTTAAACAAATTGTTTAATACTTCATATAAAATGCAATATTTGGCAAATTTTATTTGAAACAGAATTATATTTCTTGTTTACTTTATTCCATGGCTTAATGAACCTTGACAATTTGTACGAGTAAAGTTCATAAATTTCTATAGGTAAATAATATGATTGTATATTGTACACTGGTCAACACAATTGAAAATGCCGAGGACTTGATTTTAATATTTATGGAATGTTATATGAGACATTTATATGAAAATCTTATTTTTTTTTAATATTCAACAGAAATTTTAATAAAAATGTGTATTTTTAATTGAACTCACATTTTTAATGAACAATTAAATTTTGAGTGAAAATTTGAATTTAATTTTATAAAAAGTTTTTAGTGAACATTTGAATTTTTAATTTCAAATTTAATGTTTAGTGAAAGTTTTTATTATAAGTAAAAAATTAAATTTTAAGTGGAAAATAGAATTTTTAGTGTAACATTGAATATTTAGTGAAACATTTCAATTAAATTTTTAGTGAAAATTTGAGAATTTAGTGAAAATTATAATTTTTAGTAAAAATTGAATTTTTAATATAAAATTAAATTTTTAGTACAAAAATTTATTTTAAGTAAAAATTAAATTTTAAGTGAAAAATTGAATATTTAGTGAAATTTTTTGATTTATGATTGTGTTTTATGAAGAATTTAAATAGAAAATTTGTATTTTGAGTGAAAATTAGAATTTTGTAATAAATCTAATTTAGTCAAAATTTATAATAATGAAAATTTTTATAAAAATCGAATAATTTCAAAAATATTTTATTAAAGATTTTAGATTTTGTCGTATAGTGTACTTCTTTGAAAACCTTAATTATTTTTCGCAGATTACATTGAACCGTCTTCCGTGGAATTGTCGGTAAATTGTCTGGAATTCTCACAAAAAAAATAATAATTTCATATATTTTATGGCATTCACACCACGTGCTGTCTGTTTCTGTCTGCATGATTAGTATTATGTCAAATTCAATGCCTATATATCTTGTATTTTAATTATTAGGTTCCAAAAAGAATTTCTGCATAAATATTGTTGATTCAATGAAATGTTAATGGCTGAGACATAATTAAAACGTCTAAATACTACGTCAAATGTAAAACGGCGGCACTGCTAATCATTTTTGCTACCTCCCTCATGTTTTTATCAATTTTGCATTTTATTATTTTTCAATTTGTTTGCCTTCTTTTGTTTGATTTGATTTTTACTGTGTTTGCTTGTGGCCACCGTTTGAACTTGAAAATCTGCGGTTTTATTTATTGTTTTTTTTTTTTTTTTTTGTTATTGTTTTATTTTCAACTTGTTTTATATTTATTTTTGGTTATCATATTTCAATCGCGAAGGTTTGTTTATTTTTCTACGGTTTGTCTTTCGCTATTTAAAGCTTCTTTAAGCATATTTTTATGGTCATTATTGTTACCGCATTCAGTGCATTTTTGGCGTTTTTTTAGACGTTTGGTTTGTCATATTTAATTATTCACATTTTTTTCTTTTTTAGGTTTAAAAGAGTTGTTGACCTCTGAATTATTTATGTTTTATTTCCTATATGATTTCTTATACAGTCGTTTAATTTATTTTATTGATTGATTAATTATGTGATTTTTTTCCCAAAAGAAATACAATTATGCTATGATGTGGACGAAACGTGAAAATTCGATATCGCGTCACGTAATTAAAAATTAAAATCGATATTACCATCTATATTCGAGAGAGCCTAATAGCAATAATAATGGTGCCAAGATTGGGAGCTGATCTGTGAATTTTTCCTCATCATAACCCCCAATAGAGAACATTTATTGGATCGCTCTATTACTGTTGATTGTTGGCAAAAATAAATAAAAGATTAATTTCCAGTTATATCCCCGTTTTGTGAAATTTAAATCATACGGTTTTCAGTCAATTGAAAATCATGTTCAATCTAAATAAGTACGACATCTTTATTCAAAATTTTTAATATATTAATAAAATTAGAAAAATGTTTTGTTTGTCAAGACCCAACGAAATTTTCATAAAATGTATGAAATCTAAAATAACAAATCGAATTTTTATAAATTTTTAGGGCGAGTTTACACGATAGAGAAAATAGCAAGAGATAGAGCAAAATAGAACAAAAAATCTCATAGAGTTGTGTAAACACTACATAGAGCTCCACGGTAGGGAGCTCTATGGTAGATTTTTTTCTCTATCTCTAGCTAATTTCTCTATCGTTTATTCGAGCCTTTAGAACTAATTTTATTAAGAAAATCTAAACGTTACAAACAAATATTTTTATGAACCTAATACTTACTATTTCTCACACGAGGCTCCACCATCGCTGCTCCTCCTGCAACCTGTCGCCGATTTTCGCCCAATCCCAATTGCTCCTGATTTCCATCATTTGGATTCTGGTTGTTAACACCGACAATTTCGGGTTCGTAGTTGTGCGCATGCGCACAGCCCCAACTGCCATTGAAATCCTCCTCCTCCAGTGTCAACAGATGATCCAGCACCTGGACACCACGTTCCAGTGGCGCATGGAACTTATTGATTAGCTCGACGAGACGCAGATTGAGTGGCGTTGTCGTAGTTTCCGACTGTTGCGCTGTGGCCCAGTAGAAGAGATGTCGTCCCAGATGACTGCTAAAGTTATTGGCAAAGGCTTCGATCATCTTGTGGCAGCAAGTATTGGATTAGCAGCAGCACGCAGGGGAATGTATGAATTATGATAGGTCTTCATTTTTGTTTGACAAATATTTATATTGCTAAAAATGAAAAATTCAAATTACTCAATTATCATTAAAATTTTAAATATTTAATAAAAATTATAATTTCTACTACAAGCTTTTAGTGTAATTTAAAATATATTTCATTAAACTATTTTTTTTCGGATAAAAATAGTTTTGCAATACAATTATTTATTATTCAAACAATAATTATGTATTTCGAAACGAAAATTCGACGTCAAATTTCGTCACTCGAATTTGTATTTCATATCATTTGACTTTTAAATCATTTAAATTGGTTTAAAAATACGTCATTTTTGTCTATAGTCTTTCTTTTCGAAATACAGAAAGATGCATTAAGTGTTTTTCCATTAAATGATATGATCCCCTTTTGTTATAATCTCATTGTAATATTTATGCAATTCTTTTTTAAAACAATTATAAGCAAGTTTAATTGGGTTAGTTTGCAATTGTTAAATTCATTTTTTTATTTGTATTAATTTCAAAAAAGTTTCACATCTCTCAGTCACTTTCGTTTTTCATTGTGATACAAAGATCACTGACCCCCAGTATGCTGATTAACTTAAAACAATTTGTTTGTACAATAAAGTAACTCTTACCGTTGAATATTGCTACAGAATAAATACGCTGAACTAACAAATACAAAAACAAACAATATTTATTAAAAAAATCACTCAGTGAAAACAATAAATTAGAATTCTGATCATTTTTTTTTAAAACAAAAATATATTACAATTGTTTTGTGAATAATTTTATAATAATTTTGTGACTCATCCCTAGTAGAATTTTACCATAATAAAAATTTGAGTGATTCACCATCGAGAAACGATTAGCTTTTAATGGGGTAGGCCCAATTAGAGCCAACACTATTATCACCATCCACTATTACCAATCTCTGATTAAAATTAATATTTTTAAAATATAACGCAATAGTATTACGAGATCAAGGCGAGAAGAAGGAGAATTCATATATCGGACACTTTATCGTGTCGATATCGAGCGTCTAATTGGACCGGTAGACCGGTATGTAGACATCGATGTGTTCTCTCGAATTTTTCTCGGTACGACAAAGTTTTTGAAATCGAAACGACATATACGAAAAATATATATATAATATATTTTTTAAACTACATATTTTTTATGTATTAAAAATATGGCGACAACGACAATAATTTATTATTACCAAATTACTATCATATATTGTCCCTTTTTTATTTTTATTATCATCATCTAATCTCTCTAATAATCACATACCTAATATACAGTCTACTTTTTAATCATCATCGGTATCATCAAAATCATAATGATCATTGTTCGTACGCTCCTCACATGTCATACCGAAAAATCCCACATTATAGTTTTACTTATTGTTACCTCATCTATGTTTTTTTTTTTTACATTTTGATTTATTACTTCTTTTTGTTTTACTCTTATTTTATATGTATCTTCAGTTTTTACGATATGTGTTTAAAATAAATTTTGACTTTTTTGTGTCGTATTTATTATTCGCATTTGTTTATTTGTGATTCTGCTACTTTGTATGCGGTAATTGTTTCCGGCAACTTAATGTATTTTCTTGTACATTTTTTAAAAATATATTTCGCTAATTGTCTGTTGATGGCACAATCTGGCTATACACCCAGAAAAAAATAATATATAAATAATAGTTTTTTACTATTAAAAATAGTCAATAGGATACATTATTATTTTAATAGGAAAATACCATTTAATAATAGAAAATACAATGACATTGCCATTGAGTTTATATGAGAAGATTTATTTTTTGTATACTATTAAATCAATAATTGTCCTATTGACTAATTTTAATGGGATTTGAGGGATTTTTTTTTCTGAGTGTATCATTTTATGCAATAAAAATAAAATTATTTTTTAATCGAAATTCAAATCAATTTAATTTTATCAAATTCTACTAAATAAATTGTACAAAATCACCGTATAAAAAACTCCGCACTGAAAACAAAAACCTTATAAAAATTAGCCTTAGGACAGTTATTGATTTAATAATTTAATAATATGCTAATGGTATTTAACGATTAAAATAATGTATAGCATTGACTAATTTTAATAGTAAAAACTATTAATTGTACGGTTTTTTTGTATTTGAGTGTGGTATAAAATTCACCTTTCGACAATATTTTTTAATTATTTATTCCAACAATTTTTTTAAGATAATATTTACTATTTTTAGAATTTAATTCATTTTTTTTTTCAAAAAATTAAATTAAAACAAAATTAGATTTTTGAACTCATAATTTTTAAAAAGGTATATTTTGGACATGGTGGTTTTGTGGTTTCTCTGTAAAATTATCATTTTTTATTAAAATTGTTACTTTTTGTGAAATTTTTGAATTTTAAACCGTTTTGTTATACTCAAAACCACAACCGTAGACCGGAAAAAAACCCGAAATTCGTTTGGGATTCAATTGTGGATTAAAACCAAAAACACAAACTTTTGCAATTAAATATAAAAATTTTAAAATTCTAAAAAAACATATAACCCCTTATTTATAGAAATTGGGTGACGCATCCCCTTAATATTTACAGAATTTTCTCATGTGTGTGCTACCAAAACTGGCTTGCCTTGAAATGTTTAGTCAAAGGTGTACCGCCAAATTACTTTTGCTTTTATTGATATCGTCTTTTCAAGGATTTTTAGGGTATTTATTACCCCCTATATTTATTTTATAAGACTTCAACCTTCATTTGTGATAATACACACACTTTTTTAACCTACTTTTCTGGACTCCTTTTTTTTGTTTCGTTTTTTCGGTTGCTCTTTTGGAACATTTTCAATGTTTTACCGCCAACTCTAAATCATTTGCTGCTGTTTTTTTTTGTTAATAAATAAATCACGTCTTTTAAGTTTTTTTTTGTATTTTATATTTTTGAAAAGGTTTTGCAATAGCTTCCACTACATTTGCTGTTGATTTATTTTCATTGTTATTTAATTCATTTCAACATTTCGTCAGCTTTGTTTTATTCATTTGTTCCACATTTCATTACTTTGGATAACTTTTGTTTTTACTTTTTGTTTCTTTACGCAAGACAACAAATTTGTTTGTTACTTTTCAATGTTCACATGGTTATAATTATGTCTGAGGAGTCACTAATTGAGGGGGTATTTGTTATTTTTTTGGCAACACCAACGCACGCTATAAACACGCAATAAAGTTGAGACTCAGACAGACTTTCCCAGACTCTGTCCTACAGTGTAACGTGTCAATCAATTGGTATTTTTTTGGAACCGAGTTATAATTTTTTCTTTATGTTGTAATTTTGTTGTTTTATATGTATTCACACCTGCTATAATTAGTGCTACTGTGTCAGTAGTTTCTGTGTTTTTTGTGATTTACTTTTTGTTAGATTTAAATATTTTCATATTCCATTTTAGATTTAAATCTTATTTTTTGTGCAATTATTTATCACCTTTAGCTACTTTTTATCTGATATATCTAACTTTTGTGCCCTGTGGATTTGGTTTTGCAATAATTCTCGTTGATAGATCTTTTTTTATAAATCAATGTGATAGATTTGCTTTAATTTGGTTGTTTATTACATGGCAATATTTTCTTTTTCCGTCAAGTCAGTAGCGTCAGTCATGCGGTCGGTCAGTCATTTAACTTAATGACTTTTTACTTATAGTTCGTATGTGTTATGTTGTGTAGTATGGGTCTTAATTAAAGGGTTTTTCTTTGGGGCGTTTTTAATGTGCAATCAGTAGCAGTTGCAACTGCTGCAGAATACGTTTTTAATACAATAATTAAAAACTGCTGCATTTTTATTTGACATGTTGCTGTCTTGACGACGACTCTTAAATTATCTTTAATGAATTACTTAGTAATATAAGGTTTTAAAATTTTATTTTTCAAAGCACAGTACATTTTTAAATTTTAGCCAGCTGATAAAATATTTAGTTTTTAGTGAAGAAATTAAATTTAGTGAAAATTTTTTAGTTATAAATTGAATTTTTAGTGAAAAATTTAAGTTTTAGTGAAAAATTGAATTTATTGGAAAATTTCTAATTTTAACGCAAAATTTAATTTTAATTATAAATTGTTTTTTTATTGCAAAACTGAATTTTTTTGAGTGAAAATATGATTTTTAGTAAAAAATTTAAGTTTTAGTGACAAATTTAATTTTAGTGAAAAAATGAAATATTAGTGAAAATTTTGCTTTTTAGTAAAAAAAAATTGAATTTTTTGTAAAAAAAAATTGAATTTTTAGTAAAAAAAATTGAATTTTTAGTAAATAATTGAATTTTTAGTGAAAAGTTTAATTTTTAGTAAGTAATTGAATTTTTAGTGAAAAATTCAATATTTAGCAGAGCTCTCGATTACCCGGGTTTTTCGAGCTACCCGGATAATACCCGGGTAGTTCAAATACTCGCAAAACCCGGGTATTATCGATTTCCGAAATAAAAATGTTTGGGTCATAAATGCGGGACCACTGAGAGTGGTACCATTCGATTTCCCTCGATGTCTGCTACCGATTTCTGCAATAAAATTTTTTTCGGTCTTTTTATCACTTTATAATATAAAAATATTGCAGTTTTAGTGAAATAATGAAAAATTTAAATTTTACTGAAATAATGAAAACGTATTTTTAGTGAAAAATAGAATTATTAGTAAAAAAACTTTGATTGATTTTTTTTAGTGAAAAATTAAATTTGTTAGTAAAAATGAAATTTTAGTGAAATTTTTTTTTTTTCTGTGAAAAATCGTTTTTTTTTTTTTTGGTAAAAATGGAATTTTTAGTGAATTATTGAATTTAATTTTTAGTTAAAATTTGATTGGATTGATTTTTTTTTAAATCCCTCCTGTTTGAGCATAAGAATATCTCTTTGACGTGAAGGTCTTTCCCATAATTAACAACTTCACATGACTAAGAGTAGTATAACATTTTAATACCCCATTTCATCAGATCTACGTGATAGATACATTGTAAATTTAAAATATTTAAATTAATGTACATTAGTTAAAACGAAAACGTATTTAAAGAAAACAATAAATATATTTTAAGTATTTTATTTTTCAATGAACTTGACTCTTTCATATTTGATTCTTTTTTTACACAATTTATTAGACTTTTTTTGCTTGTGTTTTTTTGTGTATAAAATATTTGTCTGTTTTAACCGGTTCAACAACTCATCGTAAATACAAAATAAACTGCAAATCGAAATTTCGTTTGAGTCGCAAATTCAGGAAATAAAATTGAACGAGATTTGTTTTCTGTATTCATTGAATTTAACTGACCAAAACCCGTAGAATAAATAGTTGTAAATTTAGTTATTAAATAAAAACCCAAAAACCTACAGACGACGAGTAGAAAATTAGTTTAAATATTAGGCAACCTACGGTGTAGTGTGTCCTTGTGCTCATAATGATGATGATGGTCAATAATTAGGGTAAATTGATGGTCTTTAAGTAGTTTTTTTAATTTGTGAGTTTTGATTTTTATTTATTTGAATGTTTCGCACAACTGATTACGCACTTTTTTTTTTTGTTTAACCGAACTTTAATTTTTTATTGACCTTCACTATTTGTTATTTTTATATATTTCATTTTTTGTTCATGCTGTCCGTCAGCACATCAGCGACATCATCGATTGTGTTGACGATCAATGACTTTTTATTTTTCACATGCTTTTATAAAGAAAATCCGGATATCATTTTCAGCAAAATCAAAATAAAAAAAAAATTAAAACACTTTCACTTCCTTCTGCCGAATCGTCTCGCATGGTGCACTTTATATGTTTTTATTTCTTTTATTATTTATTTGAGGGGTAAATTATATTTTCTTTCGAGCGGCTTTAAAAAATTTTTATTGAGTAAATTTTAGAAATGTTCATGCATTATTATTCTTTACATTTTTTTAAATTAAAATATTTATTGTTTGAGTGTGTATTTGTGCTTACACAAAAAAAAATCATCAATATGATGAATTTATTCATAAATATTATGAATTTTTTCTCCAATTACCAGATTCATCATATTGATACCACCGTTCATTAAATGACATATTGATGAATGCATTCATTATAAATATGAAATTATTCATACTATCGAACATCATAGTGAAGAACGAATTTTTCAATACAATGACTTTATATCGTCATATTTTTGAATAATATCACAGCATTTATGAATAATTTAAAATTAAATTTTTATGACGAATTTTTCAACAAAAAATAACAATGTTTAGAAAATAATTTGAAATAAATTTCCTTAAAAAATATTGTGGAAATAAATCTAACTATATTTAATTAAAAAAAAAAAATCCGAGAAAAAAAAATGTTTTCAGAAAAACAAATTTAAAAAAAATGCATACATTTTTTTTAACTGAAATATAATTTTTATAAATGTAACTTTTTATTAAAAAAAGTTGTAAATATATTAGAAAACATTTTATTAATTAATGCATTTCGAGCAAACATGGTATAAGAAATAACATACAAGAAACATACAAGTACGGCAAAAAATTAATGAAAAATAAATATTTTGATTGAAATTTGGTTTAATGAATTATGAAGAACATATATGTTGTATTTTATGTTTTTATTCATTAATATGATGAAACGTATTCTTCACATACAGTTTATACTTTTGAAGAACACTTTTTCGACAGTTACCAAACATATTTATGATAGTATTCATAAAATTGATTGCGTTAGTCATGAATCATAGTTTGAAGAACGGATTTCATGAATGTGATGTACATTTTTTTTCTGTCATCATACATCCGACTAACTTCATTGTAAGATATACCGAAATATCCTTAGCTAAAATTGACTGATAACCTTTCCTACTAAATACCTTTTTTTCTTTTTTAATTAGTATTTTTAACGAATTTTCTGCGGGCCTTGCCAAAATTTTAAGACAAACTTTTATCATATTTCTCTATTTAACAAAATGATTGTTATTAATATTTGCATAATCGAATGATACAAGAATTTAAAATTAATTATATCTTTTTGCAATTGGTTTTTTTTAATAAATCTTATTAATTATATAATTTTTGTTTCACTCATATTTAATCACATTCATATTTAATTTCTTTTAATTTATTCAATTTATATGTTAAACTTTAATTTTATAAATATATAAAGTCTTATTGATTTTTTTTCCTTTTTTATTTTTTATTGTTATTTTATTTTTATGCCTTAAACTTTTTTTCCTTTTTATGAGTAGACTTTATTTTCATTCATTAGTTATTTTATTTTAATTTTTTTTAAATTTTTATAATTACTTTTATGGTTGTTTTTACAATTCTCGGTTAAACACTAACTGCCACTTTAACTGACCGTTACCAATAGAATATGTGAAATAGCGACACTTATGCCCGTAACTTCAACGAGTAGATATCTATTGGTGTTCGTACCGAACAGATATCTCTTACCTATCCGGTGTTTTTACTCCTTAACTATGCGTTGAAGTTACGAAATTTTGCTTACACGATAGATAACTAAGCACCAGTAGATATCTATTCGTTGAAGTTACGGGCATTAACTGGATATTATGAAAACTTTAAAAATTATATGTATTTTTCAAATTTGTATAAAATATAATTTTTTAATAATATAAAAATCGATAGAATCGAAATTTTAGTATGATTTCGTTCGGAAATTGAATAGGCCTATTTATAAAATTTCAAATTTGCATAGTGGTTTTTGCTCTCATTCTGTGTCATTGTACGTTATGTTGGTCATAAAAGTTGTTGACATTGTTTTTTTTTTTAATATTTTGTTGCGGGTGCTGTTTCAATAATTTCTTTTTTAACTGGTTATTTGATATATTAATGCATACGGTGCTGCTACAAAAACAGCGTAACATAAATAAAAAAAAATGTTTTATTGGCTTAAGACTGAAGAAAACTTATTTAAGATGTGTGCGATATGTCTAAATTTGAAGACTACACTAAATTTGTCGGTACTCCAGTGTTTGCTATGTAGTTTAACAAATTTTAAAGCAATCTAAATTGATAGACAGCAGATGATTATTCGACAAATTATCGACTTTACAGATTACCGAATAGCGATCAATTCAGATTACCGAATAGCGATCAATTCAAAATCGGAAATTTAATTTAGTCTTCAAATGTAGACAAACTCACTCGTACACATCCTTAAGTAATATTAATTTAGTATTGGGCTGATTCATGGTTCGGTTTAAATTTGCATAATTTTGATGATGATAAACTTAGTTTAAACTAACGAGATGTCATTTTGTCTATTGTCAACATATCATTTATTTTTAAAA
Source organism: Dryomyza anilis (assembly GCA_951804985.1). Classification (NCBI taxonomy): domain Eukaryota; kingdom Metazoa; phylum Arthropoda; class Insecta; order Diptera; family Dryomyzidae; genus Dryomyza; species Dryomyza anilis. The sequence goes on from OX638132.1 coordinate 100,720,398, forward strand.
TGTCAAATTAACTAACTGCCGATTGTCTTTACGTGTGTCAATATTTTACGATATTCTGTCGCCTTTTTTAGAAACTTAAGATGGTTTAAACAAGCGGACAACTTTGAACTAAGTTTAAGCATGCACTGAAAAACTGGAAACAATTTAAAATAACATAAACTTGAAAACCTAATCGCCTTTTTTTACATCGTCCTCTTTTCTGCTCACTATATTTTTTTCCACAAACATTTTTTTTTAATTTATTTATATATATTTTTTGTTGTTGCTGTTATATTTATTTTTAAATGCACTTGAATTTATCTGCAGCGTGAAAACGAAACCGTTGCAAATTGCTTTAATTAACAAAAACTAAAAATAAATTAAAACATTGCTTGGCATCACCAACCTCACTGCTTTATCGACGGACCACACGTTTTGCGACTGACCGACCGAAAGACCCAGCAACGGATCAAACGCACTTTAGGCGCTGTGTCAAACTAAGCCGGCTTCTTTTTGTTGCAAATTAAATATTTTATTCAAAAATTATAGCACAGAAAAATTATTAAAAACCAATAGAAATAAATTTAATAAAAATCGAAATAAAAAATAGCGTATTTTTTATTTGACGCGCAGCCGCGTTGTGTTCGAGCCAACGTGCTGTTACGTTATGAGCGCCAGCAACAATATGTTGCTGACTTTTCTCTAGCTCGATTGGCAGCGCTGCTCAGTTGATGATGACGTTGTGGTTTATGTTGACGATCAACAGATCACGTTAGCGACTGCGATCAGAGATTTGGACTGCGGCGCACGTTGCGCATGCGCTAATATTTTTTTTATTTATTTATATATATTTTTAAATATTTTTTTTTAGTTTTTAGAATGTCTGGCAACACTGCGCTTTCTGGGAATGCGCTGCATTTGATGAATGATTTTCAACGCGCATGCGCAGCCACTTGAAAAGCTTTTGTTATCTCATTTGTTTGTTTACTTAGCTTAAATTGCTTTTATTTCATTTTAAGAGCGTCATAAATTCGTTTTGTTTTTAAACAATTAGTTTTGATTGATTGTTTATTGACGGGAGTTTGCGTTTTTATTTTTGACGGTGCAATTTTTATTCTAATATAATTATTAATTTATTTTATATTTAAATTTATGGAAAAAATGCGCTTTAAAACTAATTTTTTGTTGTATCTTTTTATTCTAAGAAATGGCTAAAAATCACCTATAAATTCGATTGCAATTTACATAAAAATCATTGCCAGTCATTGCCAGTAAAGTATTGGTATTGAATTAATATACCATCATTGTCATGCCAAAGAGGCGAATGTGCATTTTTAAAAATGTTGGGAAATCAAATTTTAAAGCTTGAAGTGCTTTAAAAATTAGCAAAATAAATGTTTTTTAATTTTCTGTTATTTTGGTTAATTCATGAATTATTATAACGTATATAAAATATCTTTGAAATTCGACAACTTACTAAATTCTAAATATGGATTTTGTAAGCCTATATTGACCAATAGGCAAATATTTTTGTTGTTTATGCTGTAACTTTTTATTAGCGCAAGATAAAATATTAATGTAAAGACATTAATTGTTTGTTTTTAAGGCACCTATCTATTGCCATCATTATTTGATTAGAAAAAAAAATCAAAAAGTAATTTGATTCTTAGTAAATTTTTTGATTATTTTCACTACTACTTTAAAATAATCAAAAACTTATTTGAAAATAATCAAAAAAATAATCCGACTACTTTTTTTTGATTATTTGAAAATAATCAAAAAAAAGGAATCAGCCTACTTTTTTTGATTATTTCTATTTTCTTGATTATTTTTTGATTATGAAATAATCGAAAAATAATCTAACAAAAATAGAAATAATCAAAAAAAAGTAGTCGGATTACTTTTTCAATAATCAAAAAAAAGTAGTCGGATTACTAGTTTTTGATTATTTTAAAGTAGTAGTGAAAATAATCAAAAAAATGTACTAAGAATCAAATTACTTTTTGATTATTTCTAATCGTAATCAAAATTTTTGATTACGACTACTAAGAATCATAATCAACATTTTTGATTACGATTCTTTAGCAATCGAAATCAAAAGTAATCGTAATCCAACCTTTACTACTCTGATTTAAACATATTTTCTTGCAAATAACAAAAATTCGAAAAATTAAAAATCCTGTCATGTCAAAAGGGGGAATCTTTTCTTTTTCGCCATTGATACGAGATAAAATAGTGGTGTAAAGGCATTTATTGTTCGTTTTTAAAGCAGCTATAATTTGCATCATTATTTAAAAATATTTTCTTGCAAATAACAAAAAATTCGAAAATTGAAAATCTTATCATGCCAAAAGCAGCTATCGATCCCCAGACAAAAAAGTATGCAAGGAAACTGGTATTATAGTAGTAGTTTTGAGGAAAACTCACAGGATTATGGTAGGAAATACACATTGCATAGCAGGCATTTTGAATTTTTGAAAATAAGCAGGCTCCCATAGCAGCATTTACGCCGCAAACTGGTATTTCAAGCCTACCCCTAGCAGGCAAAAACATTTTTCTGTAATTACGTAATTAACTTAAGTTTTGGTTTTGAAGTTTTGAAAGTTATCTTTATAGCTAGAATATGGAAGGGAATGGTAACCTGCGAGTACAGGCAAACACATTGTATAGGAATTTTTGTTTTGAAATTTTAAAAAGCTTCTTCATAGTAGGAAACTGAATGGGAAAGCTAGCTTGCGAGTAGCAGGCAATCACATTGTATAGGACTTTTTGTTCTGAAATTTTAAAAAGCTTCTTCATAGTAGGAAACTGAACGGGAAAGGTAGCCTGCGAGTAGCAGGCAAACACATTGTATAGGAATTTCTGTTTTGAAATTTTAAAAAGCTTCTTCATAGTAGGAAACTGAAAGGGAAAGGTAGCCTGCGAGTAGCAGGCAAACACATTGTGTAGGAATTTCTGTTTTGGCATTTTTAAAACATGATCAACAAGTTGACGACAGAAAATTTTGTTTATAAAAAGTTTTTGTTATGAAGTTTTAAATGATTGATCAACAAGTTGTCGACTGAAATTTTTGTTTACAAATATCAATTTTTCCTTCAAAATATTTCAGTATTAAAAAGCACACGTGCTTTGTTATTGCTTTCTGCAATCACTTTTTTTAGCAAAATTGCAAACACAATAACAAACAAATCGGAGTTCCTTCAGAAAACATATGCGAATCCAGCAATAGAGAATCAAAGCGATTGAGTTTTTCGCGAAAATGTAAAAAACAAAATTCGTCGGTGTTATTGTACAACAAGAAGTTTTTGGTACTGTGGGATGGATGGGCACTGATGATTTATATAATATGTTTATGTTCCCTACCTTTCCCTACCATTTTGCTTCCAGCACATTGCCTACTTTACACTGCTTGTTCCTACCATTTTGCTTACATCTGTTTGGCTACCATACCCTACATATGCCTGTCAGTTCCCTACCAATTTTGTTTTCATGTTATAGCAGGGCACTAGCAGCTTTTGTCCACATTCCTACCTTTGCCTACCACAAAGCTTCATATAAAATGTGAATTCAATACCTACCTTACCCTGCCTGAGCCTACCATTTTGCTTACACCTGTTTGGCTACCATATCCTACCTATGCCTGCCATTTCACTACCAATTTTGTTTTCATGCTATAGCAGGGAACTAGCAGCTTTTGTCCACATTCCCACCTTTGCCTACCTAAAAGCTTCATATAAAATGTGATTTCAGCTTGTTTGCCTGCATGTTTCGAATCACTTGACTGCTTAAAATTTTGTCTGGGGTCTGCATCATTAATAAAAAGGAATTTGCTTAACATTTTTTCCTGCAAATAAATGACAATTTAATGTTTGGCAAAATATTTATAATTTTTATTTTTAAATTTTTAAAACTTGAAGAAAAACTACATTCAAAAATGTAAAAAAACTCAAATTTCAAAAATTGCACATTCGCCCCTTTGGCATGATAGTGACGATATGATGTATTTATTTCTATTTGAGGTATATGTACAAAAAGGAGCGAAACATAGTGAAAAGATGAATCGATCGCGCCCATTTTCAATATCAGACACCATACGTAGATTAGTTTTCTAACTTTAATTGATCTACATCTCCTGGTTTTACTGTAATCGTGATTTTAACAGACATTTTATTTGACCATTTTTACACGTGCTCATAAAATTATGTGTAACAAATTATAAAAGACATACAAAATAAATAGTCAAAGCTCACAGCATGTACTACAAAAAATAAATAACTAAAAAATAGAACAGATTGAAAAAACAACATTGAACCGAAGAATACAAATGCATTGATTGAGTAACAAATACACGCAAAAAAATAAATATATAAAATCAAAGCGACCGCAGCAGAGCAACAAACATCCACAGATTCTTGTGTTTGAATATGTTGAGGAGTCGAAAATTGAGTAAAAGATCTTGAACCGCAAAACAAGTTGTATGCGGCGCGTAGCGCAAACGACCTTGAAATGACGCACGCCAGTGACAACGCTCCGCGAGGTTCGACTAGTTTTCAAAATCTAAAAGTAAAAAAAAAAAAAAAAATACATACAAAAAAGCAAAAAAAAACCATATCGAATGCCGGTCATTATTGCCAACAACGACGAGACGAGATTAGATCGAAAAGATGTAAATCTTGTGGACAATCGAAGTCACTGTTCAAGATCAAGCGAAATATGTACAATTTAAACGTCAAATTCTCACTAATTATTTCGTTATTTTACCTTCTGTTTTGACACCCTCTTCTTATGTCTTTTTCCAGAGAACTATTTCTTGTTTTTTTTTTCAGATATATCTTACATTTGAAAAAAGTATTAAAATAGATTTTTTAAATACATTTTTATATTTAAAAACTAAATATTGGACATAAAAATTGTGTTTTGTTGATTAATCAGGATTTTGATTAATCAAAAATATGCGCCTTGAAAGATTTTACTACATGATTCTTGCGATTTTAATTTTTTTAGAAAGAAAATTTCACTCGATTCATGTTGACAAAATCTTACTTTATCAATTAAACAGAAATTGGATTAAACGATAAATCAGAATTGATAAATATTAGTTGTTTTATTAGTATTGGTATTAAATCGTAAAATTTCGTGCCAAAATTAATATTTCTGACGTGGAATGACCCATATATATTTTTTAATTGAATTAAATTTGGTCTGTAACTTCATATTTTGTCTAAAATATTTAACTTGAGAAATGTTTACAATCTGACAGCAGTTCACGAAAAGTTTGAAGTTCACAAATTTAATCAAATCTAACAAGTGATTTGTTGTCGTGTCACGGCGTCAACGAGTTATTGCATCATCGTGTCACGAAGTGCACCAAATGAGTTAAGTTGCGTGTTACCTTGCATTACACGTGGTGATGTCGTTGTTGACATCTATTGTTCCATTTGTGCGTCTGTCACTCTTGCTCTCACTGCCACCCACAGTCCGACGCCACCATGCTTGACACACTCGCTGCTCTCTGGCATGGTACTAAGTACAAACTCCAAAACTATTTAAACTAATTTACTAATATTTTAAGCAGCGTTGTAACCATGGTGATGGCTCTCTGTTCGAACTGTGGCACTCTCCAGGAAAAATGTTGGTAATATACAAAATATCTCTATCCAAAAAATGTTTGTAATATGTGAAAATTTCATTAGTTAAAATTTCATTCCATAAGTGTCAATTTAAACACACAGAAAAATCCTCTTTTGGCATGAGATTAATTGAACCAGCGTTTCAGTGTTGCAACCGAAATACATTTGTTGTAACCTCATGTCATTAAAATTAACGTACTATTGTTTAATCTAACCGAAATGTAGGTCCGCACAACTGCACGTTCGGTTGCCGTAACCTCATGATTGCATTTTTCATTCTGCCAAAATTGACATTCGTGCATTTGTTACGGCGATTGAATAAGTTGTTGTATCAACAAAATAAATGACAAACGGCAACCTCATGTCTATCGGAAGTTCGGTTGCCAGTTTCTTGCCAGCAATTATGGATACATGCAGAAATAAATAAACGTCAAAAATTTTCACATATCGAAAACAATAGGAAATTCATTAATTAAGAAATAAATATACAAATATTAATGAAATAATATATTTATTCATTACAAATTGATCATTAGCTCGTGAAATATAATATAAATACAAAATATGTGACTATATGTGCCAATAGAAATAGTTTTTTTTTTATTTATTGGTTATGAAGAAATATTTTTTTTGTCAGGGAGCTGGAATTAGTAGATATATTTTTAAATTGTGTGCGCGACATATTTACGCAACTACATACAGAATACTTAAGATTTATATAAATAAAAACTGTGTTATAATAAAATTCCAATTTGATGTTTAGAAAACCTCATACTCACCGACTAGGAGATTGCGACAACCTCATGTTCACCAATTTGGATGTTGTTATAACCTCATGATCACCGATTTGAATTTTACCAGAACCTCATATTTAGCGATTAGGTGGTTGTCACAACCTCATGTTCACCGACTTGGAGGTTGCCACATCAACATGTACACCGCTTTGGACGTTGCCAGAACCAAATTAAGAGGTAGTTGCAACTGCTATATCAAACCGGTAGTTGGTTGCCGCAACAAATCAGTTTTCTGTGTGTAGTTACGGTTCCAAATAATAACATAAATTAGAATTCTGGTTATAGTACTGCTTCTGGAATCAGAAGCGTACATTCGTACAATTGGGAGTATGTTTATATTTTGAAAGTACGAAATACGGAAGAGTTCGTGCTTTGAGCTTTTGAATTTATTATTTAGGACAGCACGTTTCCGATTTGGAAGTATAAAAATTTTATAAATCGAATAAATATAAGTTTTTTTAGTTAGTTTTTTTTTGTCATTCTAGTTCCAATTCCAGTTGTGATACTGTAATTTTGGTTTCAGCTCAGATTCCAATATTAAAAATAGTTGCAGTTCTGATTTCATTCAAGCCTTAGTTTATAATTTAAATTAAAAATTTGAAAGTAATCAAATTACTAGAGACAATTTTTGAATTAATCGGGAAAATTTGATAGAATTTTTATTGAAATTATTGAAGTTATTTGAACCTATAATTTGTCAATTTTTTAGCATATAAAAATAATAGATAGTTGTAAAATATTTTTAAAATTGCTTATTAAAATCTTATCCAATTTAAATGTTCATGTATTTTTAAGTCGACTATTTTTTATTTCTTAAAATATGTAAATCACTATTTTTTAAATTTAAACAAATTATATTTGGCATTGAAATGAAAATAACTTAACTAATTTTTTTCTCCGTGCGTATAGCCCTGTCCAATACAGATGCCGCTTTACAAATGTTGCGAATAAACTACTCAGAGTACTGCGTATAAAATATTTATTAAACTAAAATGATTTGCAATTCTTTTAGTAAAAATATTGTTTTTTTTAACTGCTTGTGAGAAATGCATTTGAAAAATGATATTTTTTGCACATTTATTTCCACTTTGCAGCCCACGAGTAAAACTATTGGCTGCAATGTTGGACGATGATAACTCGATTTTTTTTGTAGAACTTAATGGTTTTTTAACGTTGCACTTTATTTAGCAGTAATATTTGTAGTTTAACGTACCACAGTTTGGTTTTGTTTTTTTAAAACACATATTGAAATAATGTTTAAAAAGACTTTGGGTATTTTTTGGTATAGTATGGAATAGTATTATAGTGTTGAAATATAGCATGGAAAAATATTTTAGTTTGGTGTAGTATGATATACTAGCTGAAGGAGACCACAAGTGCTGCCTTTAGGTATACTTAATAGATTTATTTTATCGCAATTTGCACTGCAATTAAACCCCCTTGAAATGTATAAAAAATTCACACATAAAAACCCAGGCATTACTTGCAAAAATCTTTAAGATTTCTAATGAATTTTGTCTCAAGTGTGATTTGTGGCACATGTTGGTTGATTGACACATTTGTTGCAGTGACTGACAATATTTGTAGTTTTTGTGTATTTGACTTGTAAATGTTGCTGCCTCATGCTGTATCATTACATAAATTTCATTACATAAATTACTACATTTGCTGCAAAGAATTTTTGTATTATTTTTATTATAATTTTTATTAATTTTTCTGTATTTTTTTAATATTATTTTTAATTCGATAAAAAAAACAACTGCACCTGTGCCATGCCATGCTCTGTTGTCTGCGCTTAACTTTGCTTGAACCCAATTTAGCAACAGGCGGGCTTAAGACTCGTAAATGATTCAGTTATGAGGCGCCTCTAAAGTTAACCCCGAGCTAAAGTCACAGCTCTATGGTGTTATTAGACGCGCTATTTGCAACAAATGAATAAATTTAAATAAATTGTCAACTAAATTATAAAATTTATTAAAATGTACATTATTTTTTTAAAAATAATAAAATTATATACACGGATAGAAAAGATTTGTTTGAATATGTTTGAATGTAATTAAAAAGTAATACGAAATTACCATACGTGTATTAGGAATGAAGTGTAATTAAATTATAATCGAAATTGAATTTATTTTTGTTCACGTGTAAACATTATTATATTGTCCAGCAGAAGCTGTCAAATTTACCATAAATATGTTACAATACCAACATAAAATTTTAATTTCATTTGAATAAAATATTTCTTGGCAATTTACTTGGTTAAAACTATGTTTCGAAACACAGAAAATACTAATCAAATCCAAATACAACGTATTTGGATCGTGTTAATTCGATAATTTATCGACTGACGTTGTGCAGCATTTTCTACCGACGCCATCGTTTGAACATTCTGATGTTTACAAACAAACAAAAAAGAAATTGGATTTAAAAAATAAGTATATTCTTGCAACATTCTTCTTGTATACGAAGTTGGCACTCGTTGAGCAGAATTTTCTACCTACGGTCACAGAGTTGACACTCGGTGATCGGCATTTTCTGCGTACGTGTCTTTTGTTGTTTGTTGAGAAAACGTGTTCGCGTCGGTAATAATTTTGTTATTTGTAATTTAAATAAATATATAAATTGTGTTACAAAAAGTACAAATAGTAACAGAGTTTTATATAGTGCAGTATATAATTTCTGAAACTAATGTGAAAAAACCACAAATAAAAATCTGTGTTTCGATTTTCAATGAGAATTTGGCATGTTTTTTTAAAAAAGCCTCCGTGAATTCCTTGCCTACGCTATGTGCTGTACTGAGATCAACTATAACTGTACCAAATATAAAGCGAGCCTGGATCGTCTGGTTTAGCGTCTGCTGGTGCAATTGTGCATTCATTGATGCTGTCACTTGTACTTGCAGTTTTAAACAAATTATTTATTTATGCATTTTAAAATTTGTATATGAATTCAATTATTATAAATTCCCACTGTGCATGTTTAAAGATTTTTAATAAAAATGAATAAAAAAACAAAATTTTATTTTATTTTCAGAATTTCTTTCCAAAAATATTTAAATATGTTTCTATGCAAACATACTACTTTTTGAACTGAAACAACTGATATGTTTCACTGGAAACATATTTATATTCAGGTCGTTCAAAATCATGTTTTATTTGGAACATATTTATGTTTCGGTTCAAATATTTATTTTATTTGGATGTAGTAATTATTGTGTTTCCATTAGAACATACTCCATTTTAAGGGGCAACATTAAAATATTTCCGGGATATTATAATGTAAGTCAGAGCTCATTACAACACTGTTCAAGTCTCAATACAACCCCGTTTACAAATGATTTATCAGTCAATTATATATTATGTTTACATAAAATTCCAAACATACATGTTAATGCCTGCAAAATTATGTTTGGGAGAGCCCTTTTTTTGTAGCGTGTACAGAAAACCTTTGAAAAAAACTATTTGAAAGTAAAAACAAAATAGGTGCGAAGTAATAAAAGTTAATATTATATTTAAACGTATATTTTTTGAAACTGTTCTTTGTTAAACCTAAAACCGTTAATAGAAGATCACAAATAAACCGATATTCAAAAATCTTTAAACCTTTTTTGAGTTTATACCATTTTTAAATCCATTGTTAAATTTTTAAAATTAAACACAAACGAAAATAAAAAATATCTTAATATCATTTAAATTTAAAACAATTGACACAACTTTAAAATTAAAGTCAGATTTTTTGACAATTTTTACATAGAATAGAATGTCAAAATGCTGTTTTTAATTTAAAGCCGACTTTAACATGTCTATGAATATGCGCCATTGTTTTTAGCACAAAATTTAAAACTATTTTATTAAAATTTAAAACAATTTTAATTCTTTTTTTTAGTAAAAAAAAATAAAAAAAAAATATTTTTTAATTTTATTTTCTTATATTTATTTAATTTAATTTTAGTCTCATTTATTTTATTTATTTTAATATTCCGGTTTTATTTTCTTCTACATAGTTTGGAATAACATGTGTACTTGTTTAAGCCACCCTCTTCAACATTCGTATTGGTTATTATGTAGCTTTTATAAAATGTTGTCCCTCATAAAGGGGCTATGAATAATATGACAGGATGACATCGAACACAAAGCAACAGTTGAACTCGTAAATGCTACCCCTAGATATATGTTGTATGCATTTCACGCCGTAAATGCTTCATCCTTTAGGGGTGTGTCACGAAATTTCGATTTTCAAGCCAATGTGATTAATTTAAAAAATGTCGTTTAATTTTAAAACATTCCTGTTTAATTCCAGATTTAAATATTTGCTCTTAATTTTTAAACAGAAATAATCTAAGTTTAGACCAAGAAATATGAATCAAATTGTTAGTATGTATTGACCAATATTTTAAAATTTTTACAAACACTATATCCAGAGGTTACAAAAAATGGGCCAAAATCACAATTGTATAGTTTTGCATATTCAAATATGAAATGCGTTAAGATTAAATGCAAACGACAATAAAAAATAAAAACTTAAAACAATTTCATTTAATTTTAAAATTATGTTTTCGAAATTTTCTTAAAGTTTAAGGTTAATCGAATTCGTTTAAACAAAATGTTATTTCTTTTATAGTCAACCTATCACAAATATTTAAAATGTCATACTAACTAATTACAATTGTCTTTCTGCCTGTAAAATTTTCCGAAATTCGACCTTTTCGATTAGGAACTATAAACGTTTTAAAAATATGAAAATTTTTAAACTACGTTTAAAATTGCATTGAAAAATTAAACCTTAGTTGTATTAAATGCAAGCAATATATGTTTTTTAAACTATTTTATTGCAAAACCTGTTCAATATCATGTATTTTTGTTGATCCAACATTATCTCACTCAAGCGCTCTACGTGCATAGAACCTGCCTTTCAATTAACTCAGCGAAGTTCGGGTTCAAGCGTCTGACGCACATTTTTTAAAGCAACCATTCAAGGACGTTTTTGTTTTATAGTATTTTAAAAGATTGCCTTAGGCTGCGGTAAAAGTTGTTGCTGAAGTTAATGAACTCGTTAAATGATTTATTAAAAATCCACTTTTTTTATTCATTTTATTTATAGATCCTTGTTTGTACATCATGCGTTTTGCCAATAAATTGCAATTTGGCGCCAAAACGCACGAGGTATCAATGACCGCGCTGCGCATCGTGCAACGTATGATGAAGGATTCATTGCATTCGGGTCGCCGACCGACCGGTTTATGTGGTGCAGGTTAGTAAAAGAACTTTTTGATATGTATTGCAAAAAAAAAATAAACATTTAACCCTTTACAGCCCTGCTGATTGCCGCACGCATGCACGAGTTCAGTCGCACCATCACCGATCTCGTCAGCATCGTCAAGATCCACGAGTCGACGCTGCGCAAGCGTCTTATTGAATTCGCCGACACACCTTCGAGCGCACTGACACTCGATGAATTTATGTCCGTCGATCTGGAGGCAGAACAGGATCCGCCAGCATTTAAGGCAGCGCGTAAAAAAGATCGCGATCGAATCAAAGATGTGAGTAATTTATGTGGTTTATTTTTAAACATAGTGTAACATATTTGAATATGGCAACACTGCACAATATTATCTTGGGTAATGCGAAGAAAAGAGATCGCATTATGTGCTCTTGCCTTGTGTGCGCATTTTGACAGCCGTGTCTTATATGCCCGGCTAGCTCAGTCGGTAGAGCATGAGACTCTTAATCTCAGGGTCGTGGGTTCGAGCCCCACGTTGGGCGAGTTTTTTTTTATTTTTTTATGTGAAATATTAATTGTATTTAATTATAGTATTATTTTATTTAATATTTGATTTAATTTTGTAATCAATTTTATTTTTCCATCTCTCCAGATCGGCGAACACGAACTCTCCGAACTGCAGAAAAAGATCGATCTGCACCTCGAGAAGGACGTTAAGAAAATGCACAAAACCACAATAAAACGCCTTACCGGCTCCGATGAGACTGACGTCGATGACTTCGAAGACGCCGAAACCGCCAGCTTCATAGAAAAATCCAACATGGACGCAATCGAAGAATGTCTAGCCTCCGGACCCGAACTGGCCAAAGTGCCGGCAAAGAATCAAAAAATTATGATCGAAGGCCTAAAGCCCGATATCGAATCAATGTGTCGACCGTCGGCCAGCGAATTGCAAGAGGTCGAAAAAGAGCGCAACAAACAGTTGCAGCAACAGCAGCCACAGCAACCGAACAACGAGGAATCCGGTGATCTTGATCTCGAGGGACTCGATGACGATGAGATTAACAACTATATACTCACGCACACAGAGGCTGAGTACAAGAACAAAATGTGGAAGGCGCTGAATGCCGAGTATTTGCAGGATATGCAGCTGAAGGAGGAACGTGCGGCCAAGGAACGCGAGGAAGGCAAACCGGAGAAGAAGAAACGCAAGCCGCGCAAAAAAGTAATTGGTCCATCGACGACGGCCGGCGAGGCTATTGAGAAAATGATGCAGGAGAAGAAAATCTCAACCAAAATCAATTATGATATTTTGCGCACATTAACAGCAGGCGGTGTCACACAATTGGAGACGGCGACCAACGATGATGACGAATTGGTAGCAGGTACAAGTGAGGCGGCGGCAAAGCTGCTGGAGGATGTTAAAAATGTGCCGATCATAGAGACGGGACCGATTAAGCAGAAAAATAGGTATGGAATTTTATTTATTAAATTTTTATATATTTTTTTATACTTTTTACAATTTTTAGTCGCAGTAAGCCCGCTTATACCATAGGCGGCCCTGCGCCCAAGGTTCCTAAAGTGGAGATGGGACTGCCGGTGGCAGAGTCAGCGCCAGCAACGCCAAAACAGGAGCCAGTTGTGTTGGAAAATGGTTTGTCTATCTATCTCCTTTCGGTTGAAATATTAAAAGAGAAATATTATGAGACATTTAAAATCGATATTCAATATTTGAAAATAAACTCGGTTTGAATACGATTGAAAAACGTAAATTAGATATTGAAAAATCAAAATTTTTAATAGTCAAAAACAAGTTCGATCGAAATTAAAATACATTTTTATTACTGTTATAATTTATACATTTACAGACGACATAGATGAGGACATCGATGACGCCGATGCTGAACCAGAACCCGAGCCAGAACGTGAATACTCCTCACTCAAGGACATGCTGAATGATGGCGAGGACGATGACTACTATGGCTATGATGATTACTAATTTATAACCCAACTGAAAATATGAAATAATATTTATATTAATTTTTAAAATATATACATTATATATAAACATTAAATGCAAAAATTTAGCTTAGACTTTTTTCGCATTCAAACTGTAATAATTTGAATTTACCATTTTTTTACACTACTTAATTTTCTTAAATGTTAGCATTAAAATAATAATAGCATATTTATGCAAATATTGTCGCAAAGTATTAAATTATTTTGTTGCTGTTTTTATTAATATGATTTATTACTAAGTACAGCAGTACAATCTATTTGTGCTGCAATTAACGAGGCTAACGCAGCCGTATGTCGCACTTGTTGCACTTTCAAGTACTCCATGGTGCCACAGTAGTTCTACACCTTGTGCTTTCTGAGTAGGCACTTTTTAATTACACGCTGTAACAAAATAAAATTTATTAGGTCACATTATGCTTTGAACATGTCCTATAATATTTTGGAATCAGCGCCAGAAATGCATCCAATAATTTCTATAACTTTAACTGCATCAAAACCAATTTAAATTTAATCGGGTACTGTTCAAAGTTGAAGAAAGTATTACCAAATTTAAAAATATGTAGCGTCTCGATTATATCCTTAACCAACCATTAGTTTACTTAATAATCGTTGAGCTTTAATTTAAATTCAGATGTTTTTAAATAAACCAGCTACTTATTTATTGCATTAATTATATTATATTAAATATTTGTAAATTTTAATCAATGTAAAGTAATAAAAAATTAAATAAAAACAAAATAGTATTTTATATAAAGAAATTTTCCCAAACGAAAAATAGTACTAGCTAAAGTATTAAAACTTTTAAATATTGAAATGGTTCTAAAATGTTAAAATACCAAACAGAAATCGCAGCAAACGAACTTAAAATCGGTGAGCTCAGTATTGCCAGACTAAATAAATAAACATTTGTTCTGCTATGATATTGCCAGATCAAAATTATATATATGTATGAAAAAACTTAGTTTTATTTTTATATTTCAACAATTTTTAAACATTTATTTAAAAAATTATTTTTATTTATTCATGTTTGCACCAAAATTTAAAACAAAACTATATGCTCTGCAAAGTACCAAATGATTGAAAATCGTTCCAAATTTTCATGTAGTTGCATCATTGCCAGATCAAACAACATATATTATTTTGAAGACATGATATTGCCAGACCAATATTAAGTAGATTTAACCTTTCAGTGCCCAGAGAGATCGATATAAAAATCTATGTATCATGTAGAATAACAGATAAAAGGGTATACGATCACAATTACGATTACAATTATAACGTCATCTGAACCTTATTCCATCATATTTCGACTATATATACCAGTTAAATAATTAATTGAACATGCAAACTTTTCATTTACCTTAGGGTAACTTTAATAAATTTATAGAAAATGTCACATTTTCTTAATTCACTCAAATAAAAGTGTTCCAGCTGATGTGGTAAAGTCACAACTACATATACTGTTAATTACCTAATATTTTGTGCGAATAAAAGCGGTTTTAGTATCTAATTAGTACATATACATTTAATATATTTTTAATTACATTATTTTCATTGTATTAAATAAAACGTTTGTCTAATTTAATTTTAAATCTTTTTTATTATCAGAAATATTGGATATACATTTTAAAAGATAAGAATTAAAATATTTTTTCCAGTTAGTTAGTGCAAATTGTTTAATTCATCGTTTCGAGTTTTTAATCTGTAAATAAAAGAAATTAAAACTTTTAATTTAAACCATAAAATATTTTTTTAGAATTTTAGCTTTAAAATTAAAAAAAAAATTCAAAGCCATTTTTTTAACGTTTGTGTTCATTTGGGCAGAAATGATTGGATATTGAATTTAAATTAAATACAAATTTAAATAGTATATTTTTCCAACAGCATTATTGTTGACACAAATCTAATTGACCCCTAATAAAAATATGCAATTTGACTGATTTTATAAATGTTATGAAATTTAATTTATTTTAAAATACTTATGATATGTGATGTTGGTCGAGTGTGTGCTTTGGACCACATTTAAACTTTACCATTTACTTTTTTGTGGTGGTTGTTTTTTAAATTAAATTAATTTTAAAACCAACCAAAAAATTATGGTTAACAATGTTTCTTTTTTTTTCGTTATGTCAGCTGATATAGTTTTTGTCGCGACCATATTTAATTAATGATGCCACTTTTTAAGTATTTTATAGTTATTTTGTTGAATGTAGTATTTTTTTTGTAGCCTTGCACATTGCAGCGTTGCGTTGATAAATGCGCTTTAATGTGATTTATGAAAATCAGAAAAGCTTCATGTGAAGCTTTTGTGAAGATTAATGAAGCGGAAGAGCGCCTGATAATATAATAAAATTAGTGCATGGACGTTGATTTATGCCTAATTAATTAGATAACATATTGTTTTTGCACTTGATGTTATTTACCTTGAATATGTGAATAAACTTAAATTACTGTATTTAAAAATTTAAATTTTAAACATAAATGCAACTATTTACAAATTATTTTAATTTACTATAAATTTTAATTTACTCTTTAAATTAGTCGACGATTTTTAAATTGCTTATGATTTTCGATTAATCAAAACATCATTTTATCCAGATTTGAGATTATTTCAAACATTTTCATATAGATAATTTTGACTAAAAATTATATTTAGATTTAAAAATTTTTCACTTAAAATTATATTTAATAATAAAAGATAAATATTACACTTTACCCAATATTTTGACGTTTTCTGATATGCGTCTATCAGAGAACAGCATAGTTATTATCAAAGTTCAACCAAGCCATTCAATCACATTATCCAATCAACTGGTTTGTCTTGTATGTATGTTTTCGAATAGGCTGTCGGTTCTACCACATAACCTGCAGCAGACACGTCTATCTTATATGAAATGGTCAAGGATATTTAACCTCAAGCAGAAAGCTTTATTAGCTTCACTTGACACGTCAACATGAAAACCGATTCAAGATGAAAATCCGAACGGATAGACGGACGGACGTACGACAATAATAGTTGCAATTGCTGCAATTGTTGTGGGTATTTTTTTTTAGTATGTAGCTACTATTGTAAGATTGTAGATTTTGATGTGAAAAAATATTAATTTTGTTATGAATTAACTCAACTATAGAAACGTTATCCAAATAATGATGTTTCGCTAAGTTTTTAAATTTGAATATATCTGAGTGTCTTCAGAGGAAAGATATAATACGTATCTAAAAGGTGTGCCTTTATGTGAATCGTTGACGTTTTTAATGTTGGATTCATATTTTTCATAACAAATAACGTTGTAGAACTAAAAGTCACCAACTACATTTTCAAAATGCCAATTATTTATTTTCAAAAATCTTTATATATCTTACAAATTCTGATCGAAGTGCTCAATATTTGTACCTAATGATCAGAAAATGTGAATCTATCAATTGGTATTTCAACTATAAAAATCCATCAATTAATTTTTGTAATTATTACAAACAAAGTTGCTATTTAGGATTTTCATAAAAATGTATTTGGCGACTTTTAGTTCTACAACGACAATATATCAAATAATATTAAATATGATTAAAATAATAATAAATTTATATAATGTTTTTATTTTTATTTTTTTTTTTTTTGGTGTAGAAACTCTTATGCTAAACATTTTTCAAATTTTCACATTTACAATTATTTAAATTAAGTATGGATAGAAAATAATAATATAAATCAGTAGAAATATCGTGGTAGAAAAGTAGAAGTTTGCTATAAAGAGCTCTGCATAAGTAGTACATGTAGCTCTATAATTAAAATAGAATTTTGTACATTTCCATATTTAAATTTGTGGAAAGACCATTGAAAATAGATTTTGTAAAATATTATATTTTAAGAAAACTTAAAATTTTGAGTAAAGTTATGAATATTTAGCAATATTATATATTGTCAGCATTTTTTAATATGACTTAAAATTGAATTTGTTAATTTTTTAATTATATTATTTTTTTTGTATATTTTGATGTAGCCGTAATTTTTGCTAACAGTTTCACCACAAGCTAATTTAATTTAGCTAAACTTTTCACATTAGTCACCATCGAAAGAAACGATATAGACGATGTTTATTAATTTTTCCAAAATCGACACGACAAAATCGAAACGACCAAATCGAAACATACTGCGACAATAAAATACAATGGGTATCGATTTTCCATGGATAGGAATTAAAAATAAACACAGATGTGAAAATTTTCATAGTACTGGCAACTCTGATGGCAACATGTTTTTTTTTTGTTGTCTGCTTCTTCCCACCAGTGATGCATATTAGGCCGCCTCTTTATGAAATTATTCGTCATTTTACACAATTAAATAGTATTAACTACTTTGAATTTGTATCGCTTAAAACTTGAAAAGTTTTGTATATAAATTTTGATTGTGCTGGCATCAGCTCAAGTCAAACATGTCCATTATGTTTATGCATTTAAACCAAATCCACTCGTTCGCAAAATATATTTTTGCCCTATATATTTATGTAAATATGCATCACTGAGTTCAATGGAATTGTTTTGTTATTTTTGCGTCGTCTTTTTCAAAACAAATCGCAAACCAACCATTAATAATTACAATACTAAAAGTTTTTTCATAAAATTAAAAAAAAAACGTTGCAACAAGTGATTATTGTTCTTGTATCAACCAAATTATTCGATGAAATGGCATCAAACTCGGGACAGCGTATACCCAAAATGATTTCTGGATCATTCGAAAATTTTACCAACAAGTTGGTACCCCCTGAAGTAGAAACTTTTTTGAGTTGGGGTCCCAATTTCCTGCCACCACAGACAACAAAAACAACCATCGATTATGCTGATGCTAATAATTTCATAATCAACATGATGCATACTAATTTATGTGAAATAAAACCCGAAACTTATTATCGCCAATTAATAATTCTGCATTATACTAAAATCAGATCACTTTTAATTAATGTGGTATCTGCGGATTTTAAAAGACGCATCATAGGCCGTTTGCTAGAAGCAACAGTGCATTTCCTGCATGAAAATCCGGCAATTAGTATTGTACAATTCGACAAGGGAAGATGTACCGCTATCGTGCCAACGGCTGAATACAGCGCAAAAATTCAAGAGTGGTTGTCTTTATGTATTGCAAGAGGGATTTATATAATTGCGAATGATGATTATGCTGCGAATAGAGTACAAATTATGAGTACTTTCAAAGGAATACGTAATAGTTTAATAAAACTTTACAACGATTCGAAAAAGCCACCATTTTCCGTCGAAATCTTTAAATTATTAACTGAATTCAGTGACGAAACTAATACAATTCCCTATTTATATGGCATTGAGCCAATGAACAATGCTCGGAATCCGTTTAGGCCAATCTGTGGCAACATCAATTCGATGACATACCCAATACAATTAATTTTGGATTTCGTAACACAGACACTAATACAGCCATTAATGTCCCGAAATAATGTAGCAGACATTACCACGATTGCTCATGATATTTTGGGAATGCTTGTATTGAAGGATTATGAATTTTTCAAATTTGAGGTCATAGATATGTACTCAAGTACTCAATCTACAAATATAACTATGGTAATGAATGAATTATTTGGTAGTAAATGGTTTAAAGAAAACTGTTCGATTCCAATTCATCTTCTGAACAAGTGTTTGGAGTTTAACTTGGAGACAGCTACCTATTTTACATATAATGATGCAGTTTACAAGCAAATCGGTGGTTTCCCACAAGGTTTATCCCATTTAGCAAATGTTCTGCTCAATTATTACATAGAATTATCAAGCATTCAATTATTTCAAAGTCATTATGTGACATATTGGTGGAAATATAATGACGAATTTCTCATTTACATTCATCCAGAATATGTACAATCTTTTCAGCAACAATTTAAGTATCACACAACCCTAGAAATAACACTTGTGGGTGAGCGGAGCAATGCTTTTGGTCTACCTGTGATGAGTTTTTCGGATTTGAATATAACACGCAGAACTCATGTCATCGAATTGAACAGTTGCTGGGAATCGTTGGCGCCTACACGTTTTCCACATTATTTCTCACATCACTCGTTAGAAAACAAAAAAATCACTTTAATTCAATGCATACAACTAATCTTGGAAAGAACTACTAATTCGAATTTAATTGATGATTTCGAAAAATTAAAAATGCAATTTATAGAAAGTTCGTATCCGATTTCATTAATTTCGAAAATATTTCACATTGCTTTAAGTATAGAAATAAAAAGAATATCAAATGACGAAAGCTCAATGAAACGATTATCATCAGTTATGTTGAAAGAACGCCGCTTCATACTGACGGGTCAAGATCTTATGTTTTCCAAGAAAATGTAGAATTAATGGCATTCGAGGTGCGCAGCTGAAAATTGGCTAAATAATTTTTACGCAATGAATCAGAATGAATCAAATAGCTGTATTAAAAAAATAAAATACAAAATAGATGTTTAGGTGCGAATAGTTACGTTGAAGTATTTTTTTAGTAGTAGATCTATAGCTAGCCGAAAATATTAAAAAATATTTAAATAATTCTTTTTGTGAAGTACTTTAAAATTAGATTTATAAAATTTTGTCCCTTACTCTTTTTATTGTTTAATTAAGCTGCTTTAAATGCGTTTTGGAATATAATAGCGCATAATCATATTCAAAGTCAACTTTAAAATTAGAATCGACTTTTTTGACAAATTTTGTATAGAATAATATGTCAAATAGTAAATTTAAAGTCGACTTTAAACTGCCTATGATTATGCACCAATGACCCATATTCATTAAAAAATTAAAGTCGGCTTTAAAATAAAATCATTCTAATAAAATTATTAGTTATTAAAATTGTCAAAAAAGCTGACTTTAATTTTAAAGTTGACTTTAAAGTGTCTATGAATATGCGCCATTATTTTACTAAAAAAGTTATTGTAGAAATATATAAATATATGCTAAACTCTATTATTTCAATTACTAAATCTTATATTATGATTCTGTTTTTTGTTTATAGTTCTAAAACTTTATACTTTTATAAGTAGTTTTAACATTTTCATTCAAAACTAATTCGAGAAAGCATGTCGTCTTAGTCGTTTTAACAAAAAGTTACCTGGGTAGTAATTTTAAAGGAAGTAGAACCTCTTAATTGCTCATTTAATTTAATGTGTTATGTTTTAAATTTAATACTTTTGAAGTTATTTATATAATCATTTTAAATTACTTCGAGAAAGTCTATCGTCGATGTCATTCCAACACAATGTTACTTGGAAAATAACGTTAAAGGAAGCAGGACCTCCGAATCGCTTAATATTTAATAGTATTAATAGTTTTTAGTGTACTTAATACTTATTTTTATTATAATTTAAATTAATACAAAATGTGAGCAACATAAAAAGAATGAATTCAAAAGATTTCCTTTTATACGCATGATTTAAATTAATTTTATTGTATTGTGTGCTATGTGCCTTTGTGTTGTCATTAAAATAAATAATTTATTATATGTAATTATGCATAAAAATAAATCTGTAATAAAATATATATGATTGCATTTCAAAGGTGTTAAAACTTTAAGAGTTATTAAAAAAAAAATACATTAAAAAACACAATTAATTAAAGGAAATCGTATCAGCGAACTGCCAAGAATACCACAAAATCCAATAATCCGCACTTTACCAACTCAAAATACCAACGCTTCACGCTGTCACGCATGGAACACATTTCAACAATGCAAAAAAAAATACATCCTTCAGATGCAACGCCACCGTTTGTATGCGTAAAAATGCATGATGCTTATACTATGAATATTAATTTACCTACGAATTGTTTTTAAGTAATCACAGGCAACAAAAAAAAGCATTGCTCAGTCATTAATTCCATTCACGCATGCATTTCTTTTATTGCCGCCGAGTCCTGTCGCTTGGCTGGTTGGTTCGTTCACATTGGATCCTGGTGGGAGTTGATCGGGTACAGCACAACACAATACAACGCAACACAGTCATATTCACATTCACAGCCAACAGTTTATAATTTAAAAGCATGTTCATATGTGGTTTCAGCGTACTTTTTCATTAATTTAATTCGATAATTTTTTAAATTTAATTGAGTGCTTTTATTAAATATTGCATGTGTGGGAAATGATACTATGTTTGCAACAACAACACAACTACAATATGTAATAGTGATGAAAATTTACGGTCAACATTTATGTTTATGAGATTTTGTCAAGAAACATGTAGGGTATACTAAAAAAGAATATAAAACAAATAAAAAAGATCCAAACAATACTCTAAAAAGCAAAAAATAAAAAATATCCAAACATTTTCAAAATAACAAAGAAACATTAAATAAAACAATACCAATTAATGAGTCCAAAATAATAAAAGCAGAAATCTAAAAAAATCTAAAATTCTTGAAAATAAAATTAACTGTACCTACTAAAAATATTAAAAATACTACACAATACTAAAAATACTTAATAATACAAAAAAATCTCTGAAAAAAATTAAAAATAATCTAAAATTACTAAAAATTCTCAAATTGGATTAAAATAATTCTTAAAATACAATAAAAATTTAAAATACTAAAAAAATACTGAAGACTTAAAAATTCCAAAATACAAAAAATAAATATAAAGGGTTTTTTTTAACAGGGACGCTACAAAAGTAGAGCGACAGGGACAGCAAACGACGCTATATTTCTTGCCGCTATTTTGACATTTCTCTTCAGTAAGGTTTGCCATTTCATGATGGAAAGATATACGAATTCGAATTTCGGTAGTAAATTTTAATAATTTCGACTCGTTGTTGGCTCGTATATCTTTCCATCATGAAATGGCACACCTTGCTGAAGAGAAATGTCAAAAGATCGGCAAGATATATGGCGTCGTTTGCTGTCCCTGTCGCTCTACTTTTGTAGCGTCCCTGTTGAAACCCTTGAAATACGTTTGTAGCGCTCTTATTGAAAAACCCTTACTATAAATATACTAAAAAGACTAACTAAAAATATATATAATTAAAAAAAAAAAAATATTCTAGTAATACTCTAAAAAAAAAAAATACAAAAATGGATATATACAGTGTGTGACAATACAAAAGAAACTTTTTGAACTTTATTTGGATCATTTTTAATTAGTAAATCTGTTGATCTCAAAAATTCCGCAACTTACTACAAAACGCTGAAATGGTTTTTGTTTTGTCACACACTGAAATTCGGCATAAAACAATTTACTTTTTATTAAATTAAATTTCTTGAATTATTTATAGAATAACAAAAAAAAACATATTTTACACTCAATACGAATATTTTGAAACACATAAAATCGTAATTTTACGGAAAAATTGGCTCATTTTGACCAAATTTGTGCTGAAGTTAAATTAAAAAAAAACTACAAAACAAAACATCCCAAGAAACAATTTGTTCCGCGTATGTGCCGTTATCGGTACAGCAAAACGGAACCATATTCCGGAAACGTGCCGATTTTTGAATCCGGAAACGTATTGGTGAGCGGGTTTACATATACAAATACTACAAACTTATAATTATTACTAAACAAAAAAAATATGAAAAGCTCGAATTAGTTTTTGCTGTTCCATAATATGGTTTCTCAGTACAAGCTAATGTTTTTAGTCGATTTAAAATTGTTTAAATTAATGCTAAATGAATTCAGTTTGATATTTGTTATCAAAAATTTTAATTTCGGTCGAAAAAACTTTCAGTCAATATTTTAATTTAATTCTTTTTCATAAAAAAAGCCCAACTTATACAAAAATGAAATTATACTTGCATTCAAACCATTTTAGAATAATTTTTTATTCGATTTTATTCATTTCTCGGCCTAAGTTCTTATTTGATTTTTTATATTTAGACATATAGAAATTGTCATATATTCTTATTTAGTATAAAATTCTGAGTCGGTTATATTGGAAAAATATCACAAATTATTAAATAGAAAAAAATAAACGAACTAAATCCGATTCGGACAAATTCAAAAATAATTGGATGCAATCGGAATTTTTCAAAAAGCAGTTTGTAACTATTTTGTACCCTATATTTATTCTTAGATAGCCATACAATTACAAAATGAATATGAACCGAGTCGAAAATAATGGAAAAATATAACTAATTTTTTATTTTAATTTTTGAAAATTACCAAATGAAAATATTTGGAAGCAGTCGAAAAATTTACAAAAGCTGTTAAAAACTTTTGGTAACTTACATTTATTCTTATATATCCTAAAATTGTCAAATAAATATAATCTGAGTAGAAAATATTAGAAAAATGGTGGACATATTTGCAATTTTAATGAAAATTTACCTTGAAATAGCATTATAGGAAAAGTTCCCTAAGAAAATATTCCAAACACTACATTACCCGAAAAATTTAGTTTAATCAGCAATTTAGTCGAACTCACACACACTTAATCTCTTAAAAACTCCCATATTCCAATATTCCCATATGTTTTTTTTTATATTTAAAGGGTACCACGTGACTTGAGGTCTCTTTTTATATTTTTGTAATTGTTAGTCCTACATTTCCCAAGACATGACATTTTTTTTTTCATGTGATTACAATTTTGATTCATGTACACAGGAAAAAATTATGTTTTGCAACAAACATATATAACACGTTACATACATGAATTTACAGGATTTTAAAATAAATCCATACCATACGACATAAAACGAATAACAAAATAATTTACACAATTTGGAATTAAAAGTAAAATCCAGTTAATTACATTAAATTTACGATTGTATGTTCGAAGCAAACACTTTTTTACTCTACGTGTTTAAAACGACACCTTGAGTACGAATTTACTTTAAGTCATAATGAAAATAAATGTTGATATATTCAAAACATAAATTATGACGTTTTCAAAAATGTATTGTTTCAGTTTTTGTTTAGTGTACCGTCAACTGGGGTTACTTTAGACTTCCAGAGGTGACTTTGGCCAAACAAAAAATAATGTTTGCAGATTTCATTTCTTTTACAATAATTTTCTATCTCCGTTATTTCCTTAAGATTTAACACTCATATTACAACATATAAATATCTTTGTAAATGTAGCTAAAAATCATTAATTTTATTTACGAACAAAATCAATTTAGTATGTAAAATATACGTATGCTATTAATACGTTACATTGTTTATGTTAGAAATTAATATATTTTCTTTCTAATAAACCAAATATATATTGTCATTACTATTTTTAATTATTAATTTTATTTAATAGTTCTTAAAATTAATGTTTCTTGGGTGACTTTGGCCCGAGTTAAAGTCGCCCCAAAATATACATGGAGGTGACTTTGACCCAGTTAAAACCCACATCAAATAATCCGAACGTGTATACCCAATGTTAAAATAACTCATGTGAAATTGTGGGTTTATTTCTTATATTCTTTTCCAAATATATTCCTTATTTTCCCATTTTTAAAATTAAAGTGTTTGAATTTTAGTTGGTTTTTTATTTAATGTCAGATATTGACATAACAATATAAATGAAAAACAAAGGAGTTGAGTTAATTGCAAAACTAAGGCGGGTACAAACTGGAAGTGACCATTATATATCTAGAAATATTAAAAAAATAGATCCACATAAGCCCTTTACTAATAAAGAACTGTAAAATAGTCAGAATTTATTTTTTGTAATTGATATTACATATCAGTTGACTAATTTACTTGAAAATACAAAATGTTTTTTATCTATTTCATATTAATCATAATTACCATACTTATTATTCCAAATATATGGGTTTCAAGTGATCTGGATTTTCAGTAAAACATTTATGATGATATAGTATCATAGTCATCTTATAGTTCTATAAAAACATAGATAAAATTGGTCATTACCATGTTTGGGGCAAAGTCACCTCACGCGCGAGGTGACTTTCAACCATTTTTATTTTTATTTTTTTATAATTACTGTTATCACACCATTTTGATTTCGGATACTTAAAGAGGATATACTTACAATATTTTATAAACATAATGAAATATTAATTCCATTACAAAATAGCGAATTAAAGGCATTACAAAATAAACATATACAGTTTTTCGGGTCAAAGTCACCCCAGTTGACGGTAATTAATGTATTATTTGTTAACAAATCTTTTACGAGGCTGTATATTTATGCATAGTATTTATCAGGTATACGACTCTTTTTCTATCTTAAATGAATTCAATTATTATGTACTATTTTTAATAAAAATTTAAGCAACAAAATAATAATTCTTTTTGGTAATTTTAAGTATGTTCTTAGGACCGGCCCTGGCTTTAATTAATTGGTATAAAACATAACCTATACGTTTCAGAGCATTTTCAATTAAAATCAAAACATATTGTCGAATTTGAAAAATATTTCTGTGTAATTACTTTTAAGATATTTAAAAATTTTCTAAAGCATTCACTTTATAAACGTTACCTAATTTAGTACCTAATTTAAGAAAAAAAAATATTTCGTATGTCTCAGAATTTTACGCTCGGTTATTTTACAAAAGTTACAAATGTGGTCCCAATACCAGCATACACTGCTCTCCCGCGTGTAGGGTATAAATACGTTAAGCCTATTAACGGTAATCCTAATAATCGCCCTTTTTGCATTAACTTAATTAAAAAGTAATGAATTAAATTTGCATTAAAAGCGCACGAAGCGGAAGTAACGCAAAAATGTTGATGTTAAATGGAACTTTTTAAACATTTACAGTATTTGTAAAATTTGATTAAATACGATCCAAAGAAAAAAAAGATTTTACGCAATAGCTCATTTACACTTAACACTTTCCGGAACTACGAAACAAGGCCAATATGGACATTGTGAAATGAGCTTCCTCCCATTACCACTCAAAACGAACCACTTACCGCTTAAAGAGCGACTCCTCCTCAACCCATTCGATAACCTCGACAACTCCTCAAACATTTCGCTTGTCCCAGGGCATAGTTTTTGGAAAACTCGCATCACGTGCGATGGGGATGGACGGACGTATAGACGGACGAACAGACGCACAGAACAGTGCAACTGACAGCAATCGAATTTAAGGCGAAGTCCATTTCAATCTAATTTTCTGCAGATGCTTCGCTCGTTCGCTTCATTCAATTTCAGCTGTTGGCCAATTTTTTAAACATGCAAATTCGTTGCCCATGTCGACGTCGGAGCAACTGTTTCTTGTGCTCATGGTCAAGTGAGTCCAGTCGAGTCGAGTTGAGTTGAGTCGAGTCGTTTGTCGATGAGGATGCCATTAGTTGCAGGCCACGTGCCTTATGTAGAAACGTCATGTCGCTGTCAAGTGCTACGTGTGTCACAGTTAATAAAAAGTTTAGTGTGTGTTTTATATTTGATTATTTTTGGGACAATTTAATTTTTATTTGACAGATATGATTTGACAATTTATTTGTTCACTTTTTAACTATTTTTGTTTTCCAACTATTTGCTACTCTTTTTATGTTTCAAACTCAATGAAAAAATAGTTAACTATTTTTTCATTGAGTTTTAGTAAAAAATTAAAATTTTAAGGCATTTTTTATGAATTCAATTTTAATGAAAATTTTAATTAAATTTCTTACAATTACTAAATTTTTAGTAAATATTTTAATTATTAGTAAATAATTGAATTTATAGTGAAAAATGTTCAGTGAAATATTGAATTTTTAGTAAAAAAAATAAATTTTTGTGAAAAATTTTATTTTTAGTGAAAAATTGAATTATTTAGGGAAAATTCGAATTGTTAATGAAAAATTTAATTTTTTAGTTTAAAATATAAGTTTTAGTGAAATATTTAAGTGTAAAAATTGAATTTTTAGTGAAAAATTTAATTTTTAGTGAAAAACTGAAAAACTGGTTTTCAATTGGGGAATTTGTTACAGTTTAAAATTCTCCAATTGAAGACCAGTTCTGTGATAGATCTAAAGGTGTTAATTCACCCTTTCCTTTGACAACACCATGTTAAAGTTACCGGTTGGTTTCATATATAAGGGACAGACTAGAATCGATTCATAATATTTTCACGTAGGGTACCTTTATGTTTTTTTTTAACTATTTTTTATATTTTTTAAACATTTTTATGTTTTCCAAATAATTTTGTTTTTTTCGCTACTTTTATGTTTTTCTACTACTTTTTTTTCTTTATTAACTACTAATATATTTTCAACCACTTTCAAAAATTTTACAATTTTCGCCATTTTTTTTGTATATAATAATTTGCTTCAACTGCAACAATAACATCTGCAATTTATATCAAAAAGTCCAACATCATCAACTGTCATTAAATGTTTGCAGTTAATGGCTGCTGCCTGACGAACTCATGTTTGTCATAATTACTATCAATATTTAACATTGTCATAATGATGATGACAATAATTAAATTTATTTATTTTTACGTGACATACGCAGTAATAAAAAAAAAAACACAATAAAGTGGCAACTATGTTAAAGGCAGTCAGCAAGTAATGCAAACAGTTCAATGATCGGCGGAAGCATTACTCAAGTAATGAATGCGCACAGTGGGGCAAATATGATGAAATATAGTAGTTAAATTAAAACAAATATATATGGAAAAAGTATATTAAAATGTTTTCTATAAAATTTTCGTAAGTCAATTTCATAAATACCAATTATTCTGTATAGAATTTAAAAATTATAGGTATCAATTCTAAATGAAAATATACAACTATTACAGAATTTAAAATAGAACAATTTGAATAATATTAAATCAATAGTTTTTGTATTATACTTCCGAATTCAAATTTTTAATTCAATAAATATAACACGATATAATTTTAAAATTCTAAACCAATTCAGAAACGGTCAGATTTAATTGAGAATAGTCAAATTGAATTCAGAAAAGGTCATATGGATTTATGAATAGTTAAACTGAATTCAGAAACTGACAAATGGAATTTGAAATATTCAATTTGAGTTCAGAAAAGGTCAAATTATTTCAGAAAATGTCAAATGAAATTCAGTATAGTTAAATTGAATTCAGAAAGTGAAAATTGGAATTCAGAATAGTCAAATTAAATTCAGAAAGGACCAAATTGAATTCAGAAATGATCAAATAGAATGGAATTCAGAAATAGTCAAATGAAATTCAGAATAGTCTTATTGTAATCAGAAATGGATATTTGGAATTCAGAATAGGCAAATTGAATTCAGAAGGAGATAAGTTGATTTCAGAATAGTGAATTTGTTTTCAGAAAGGGTCGAATTGATATGAGAAACGGCCAAATAAAATTCAGAAAGAATCATTTGGAATTCAGAACAATTTTTATTGTGTGTTTTATTTACTATAGAATACTCAAATTTAAAGAATTATTAAGAAGTAGGACTATTAAAAAAAATTACAATATGACTAACGGCATCGGAATGAAACGTTGTGCTGTGTTGCACTGCCCTGCACCACTGCTTCATCAATGATTAGTTCGACGTACTCTAGCTGTTGCTTTATTAATCCAGGTTCTTGTACGTGCGGCAGGCTCATGTGCATCTTAACATACGTTTTTATTTTAGACTTTTTTTATTTAGATCGTCTCAATCGGTGTAAGCATGGGGGAGTATGGGCTCCTCAAGCGCAGCAGCTTGGCCATACTATCTAAATAGACATTTACAGCAGTAGCCTCGATATGTTTGTGAGAAGGAGCATGGTCAAACACGATGACCAAATCATTGAGATTATTGCCTTGGTCTATATATTTCAAATGACTCCTAAAAGTAAGCAAAGTGATTTATTTTTTCTAAATTTCATATGCCTGTTTCTGAATTTCAAATGACTCGTTCTGAATTATATTTGTTCGTTTCTCTATTCAATTTGAGTCTTTCTGAAATAAAGTTGACTATTTTGAAATCAAATTGTCTCTTTCTGAATACAATTTGATTATCCTGAATTTTATATGGTCGTTTCTGAATTCAGTTTGACTAATCTGAATTCCATTTGTCCATTTCTTAATTTCATTGTCTCTATCGGAATTTAATTTGACTAATCTGAAATCCAATTCACTATTTTTGAATTAAATTGTCCCTTTCTGAATTTAATTTGACTATTCTTAATTCCAGATGACCGATTCTGAATTCATTTGAATTTTTCTGAATATAAAATGACTAATCTGAATTCTATTTGACTGATTCTTTAATAATGTTACCTTTTCTGAATTCAATTCCTCTATACTGAATTCCATATGACTATTTCTGAATTCAATTTGACTAATCTGAATTCAATTTGCTCGTTTCTGAATTTAATTGGACTATTCTGAATTCAATATGACAACGTCTAAAATCAATATGACCCTTTCTCTATTCAATCTGGAAATGGTGTTGTGATTTTTACAATTTTTGATCGACGAAGCCAATATTGTATTAAAAAATGATATTTCCATTTTTTGAATTTAACAGTTGATTTTTATAACATCAATCAACAATTTTAAATTAAATTTTTCTGAATACAAATGTATATACAAATATTTGGGTACAATAATTAATAATCTCTATATATTTATAAAACGGAAAATTAAAGGAAATATTTAAATTTTTGTAACCATCGTACTTAACTCTTATAGTTTATTTCAGTTTTACCATGAAATGCACGATATTTCCGCAGATGGCCTCTGGGGAAATGGATGCGAATTGAAGAGGTCACATTGGCGCTGCACTGGGTTTTATAATGTTTTAATTTAAACACTGCATTGTATGAGAGTTTAATTGCAGCTGCAGCAGCCGCACACAAGCGCCGCATATTGTTGATAATAACGAAATATGTAGGACTCAGCGTTAACTTGGCTCAAAGTAAGGATTGCGTTCCAAAGGACCACTTACAGAGGCCCATGTCCTTCTGGGTGAAATGCTTCGTTGTTAATTTATTTATATAAACGCAACACTTGAGTTTCAGATGACTTATTAAGAATATTTTATTAAGTGCAGTTATTAAAAATATTTTATGTATGATGATCCAAGGAAAATAGCGGGGGGATTTTACAATAATGAAATTATTTGCGAGAATAAATTATGTCACGTTTGTTTAATTTTCAGTTGTATTTTTGTGTTGTATTTTTAAAGAGAAATTAAATTTTTTAGAGAAAAATTAAATTTTTAGTGAAAAACGAGTTGGGAAATTTAGGTCACGGATTTTTATAGTCGGTCGGGCCCGACTATAGAATACCCTACACCTTTGGTGGGGATGTTAATGTGGGATATTTATTTGCATACCTTAATTTTAAAGTTTTTAATTATGTTGAACCTCCCCACCCTCAGAATATTATTCATATATCAGAAATTTACGTCTTATATCCCCATAAATTAAAAAACCACGCCTATATTTAAAATTTTAAAAGGCTAATATTTTATAGATTTGATTTTAATAATTTACGGATCAAATTTCCACTATGAAAACCCGGGAAATAATGAAAAAAAAAGTGGGCGGAACACGCCCATTTTTGGACCACATATTTATAGGTGAATTTTAACAAAACGTTTTAAATTTTATAACTATACCTTGAATACTTTTCGAGTTATTAGTTCCGAAAGAGTTATATAAAAGTGACTTGTATGGGAGGTGGGCGTGTCCGTTGACCGATTCGGCTGATTTTCAAACTCAGTTCCTACTTTTGGCTAAAATATATTTCATCGCATTCTGATCAGTATTTCTCAAGTTATTCTGTATTCGGACAGCAAGACAGCAAGACGGACAGACAGACGGACATGGCTAAACGGACTCGGGTAGTGATGCTGATCAAGAATATATATACTTTTCCATACCGGACACGCCTCCTAAGGGGCGTTACAATATATGCACAATGTTAATATACCCTGCACCTCATAGGTGTAGGGTAAATTAATTTTTTAGTGAAAATTTGAATTTTTTTGTTAAAAAAGTAAATTTTTTTCATTTTCAAATTAAATGAGTCATATTTTTATTTTTAGTGAGAAATTGAATTTTTATTGAAAATTTGTATTATTAGTTAAAAAAATTGAATTTTAGTGAAAAATTTAATTTTTAGTGAATAATTGAATTTTAGTGTAAATTGATTCGAATTTTAAGTAAAAAAATTAATTTTTAGCGTAAAATTGAATTTTTAGTGAAAATTTGTATTTTTAGTGAAAAATAGAAATTTAAGTGAAAATTTGAATTTTTAGTGAAAAATTGTATATCTAGTGAAAATTTAACTTTTTAGTGAAAAATTGAATATTTAGTGAAAAATTGAATTTTGAGTGAAAAATTGATTTTTTAGTGTAAAATTGAATTTATAGTGAAAAATTGAATTTTTAGTGAAAAATTGAATTTTTTGTGTAAAATTGAATTCCGTAAATTGAATTTATAATAAAAAATTGAATTTTTAGTGAAAAATTGAATTTTTAGTGAAAAATTGAATTTTTAGTAAAAAATTGAATTTTTACTGAAAAATTGAATTTTTAGTGAAAAATTGAATTTTTAGTGAAAAATTTGAATTTTTAGTGAAAAATTGAATTTTTAGTGAAAAATATAATTTTTAGTGAAAAATTGAATTTTAAGTGAAAAATTGAATTTTTAATAAAAAATTGAATTTTTAATAAAAAATTTAATTTTTAGTGAAAAATTGAATTTTTAGGGAAAATTGAATTTTTAGTGAAAAATTTAATTTTTAGTGTAAAATTGAATTTGCAGTAAAAAATTGTATTTTTAGTGAAAAATTGTATTTGTAGTGAAAAATTGTTTTTTTTTTTTTTTGTGAAAAATTGGATTTTTAGTGAAAAATTGAATTTTTATTGAAAAGTTATTTTTTTAGTGAAAAATTGAATTTTTGGTGAAAATTTAAATTTTTAGTTAAAATTTAAATTTTTAGTGAAAAATTGAATTTTTTGTCAAAAAATTGAATTTTAAGTGAAATTATTAATGAAAAATGGAATTTTAATGAAAAATTGAATTTTTAGTGAAAAATTGAATTTTTGGTGAAAATTTAAATTTTTAGTGAAAAATTGAATTTTTAGTGAAAAATTGAATTTTTAGTGAAAAATTGAATTTGAAGTGAACATTTGAATTTTTAGTGAAAAATTGAATTTTTTAGTGAAAAATTGAATTTTTAGTGAAAAATTTAATTTTTAGTGAAAAATTGAATTTGAAGTGAACATTTGAATTTTTAGTGAAAAATTGAATTTTTTAGTGAAAAATTGAATATTTTAGTGAAAAATTGAATTTTTAGTGAAAAATTGAATTTTTTAGTGAAAAATTGAATTTTTAGTGAAAAATTGAATTTGTAGTGAAAAATTAAATTTTTAGTGAAAAATTGAATTTTTAGTGAAAAATTGAATTTTTAGTGAAAAATTGAATTTTTAGTGAAAAATTGAATTTTTAGTGAAAAATTTAATTTTTAGTTTAAAATTGAATTTGAAGTGAACATTTGAATTTTTAGTGAAAAATTGAATTTTTTAGTGAAAAATTGAATATTTTAGTGAAAAATTGAATTTTTAGTGAAAAATTGATTTTTTTTTGTGATAAATTGAATTTTTTGTGAAAATTTGAATTTGTAGTGAAAAATTGAATTTGTAGTGAAAAATTGAATTTTTAGTAAAAAATTGCATTTTTAGTGAAAAATTGAATTTTAGTGCAAAAATTGGAATGTAGTGAAAAATGATTTTTTTTGTGAAAAATTGAATTTTTAGTGAAAAATTGAATTTGAAGTGAAAAATTGAATTTGAAGTGAAAAATTGAATTTTTAGTGAAAAATTGAATTTTCGGTGAAAATATGAAATTTTAGTGAAAAATTGATTTTTTTAGTGAAAAATTGTATTTTTAGTATTCTGATTTTAACACTAAGTTGTAACAGTTATTTACATTTCTAAATAAAACGCAATTAAAATCAAAAAGTTGACAACATAAAAACATATTGCTTTACATCATATCACGTTTATTAATATTTTATATTTATTTTCCATTTAATTTTAAAATCTACTATAAAATATAATAAAACTCTGTAGATTGCGTACAAAAAATAGGCCTGAAGTTCAACAAATTTCATTAATTGCTATATGAAATCACTTTATTCGATTGAATTGGAAACAATGTAAACAAGCAATGTAAATAAAATGTTAAAAAAAATGCAGTAACCTGGAATCAACCTGTTATAAACGAACTTTGACTTTAATTTAATATTTATTTATAAAAACATATTTGGCAGTTATTATACGTGTTTTTTTTTTGTTGCCATCTATAACTCAATTTTGCAGTTATTTTCGACGCACAATTAAATTATAAATATTGCATAAATAAAATGGTAAATTTGCCATGTGTTTACAAATAAAGTGTTAACTTTGTAAAATAACAAAAATAAGTAATATGATATAAGTTGGACTACACAATATGGGAGGGCATTTTCGAATGGGTTTGATTTGTATAACACATATTATTTATTGACGATTATCAAAATATTGTACGGACATATTAAAACCTACGATTAAAATTTTATTTATATTTAATTTTGAAATCAATATAAATTAAAATATTTCAATCGAATTTAATCTTATAGTTCTGTGAAATGATTTCGATGTGATTTTTGTTTTTGATAATGAATCTCGAATTTGAATTTCTGTCGTAGTCATTTACGACGCATATTACAAATCGCAAATGGAACATAGTGCCTCTATGCTTAATTCAAACATATTGTCAATTCAAAGATATTATTATATGTTATTATATATTTATAAATTATTATTTAAATTTTTAAATATTTCTCACTTTGTAATGCATTTGATTGCTCAATACCAAAATAAAGAATGAACATTTTCAAAAGTATCTACAGCCTTTTGGGCATTTTAATTAAAACCACCAAAACTAATTAACAAAGAGGAGCCATCAAAAAAAATGTCGTACCATCTGCCCCCAGACCAGCATATTGAACAAACGTGGAACAAAAGTGTGTTGGTGAAACATTGTACAATACAAAAAAAAGAGTTCAAGAATAGAGTACCCTGCCGGCAACTACGCCAACTGACACACAAAACAACCGCGAATTAAAATATTTTCTGCGCATATTTTCGGGATGCCATCATTATCAAAATGTTGCTGCTACTGCTCATTATTAAATTTTCCAAAGCAGTGCAGCAGAGAATGTTCGCGAATATTGACGCAATATTAAAAATACGTTGGCACTTTGAGAAGGTGCCTGCCCGACCGCAAGGTTGCTGGGTGTTTGGCGCATAAATAGTGGGTTTAAGTAGATTGTTGCGTAGTGCAGTCGTGCTGGGCAACAGTTTGATGTTTACCGAAGCCAAAAAAAAAAATTGAAAAACTATATTGAAATTTTGTTGCAGCATGTGTGACATCAGCAACATTACAACGACGAGGTATAGCAATTTACCATGGTGCTAAACTCGAGTTTTTGTAGGGTCGCACAAAGGCGGTAACTGCATTATATGCAGCTTTTTGAAAAGTAGTTGACATTTAGTACATCACATTTTAAACAAAGCGCATTTTTGTAATAAGTGAATCAATTAGTTTGTTAAATTAAATGCGCACATTTTGTGTAAGGCTGAATTTTAAGTGTTTCGTTTGTTATACCACTCTCAGCTTTCCCCAGGATTATGGGGAAATTTTTATTTTTTATTTTTTTTTTCATTTTTTGTTTCAATTAAATTTAACTTAAAATGTAGACAAAAAAGGTTAATTATTAAATAATAAAAAAGTCAGTATTAAATTAAAAATTTTTATAGTGTACAATAAATAAAGCTGCAATGTTCAAATAATAGATTACAAAACATTTTACTAATTTATACATGTCAAGTAAGCTTTATATAAAATAGACATTTGCACACATGTTTTTGAAGCTTCATCTGCAAATATGCACTACTGCACTCTACAGTTTTGAATGCATTTTTCAAATGACAATCGACAGTATTATGGTCAAGTCTCCCGGTCGACTTCACTGCAGTATTTGTTTCATTGGTGTTCAAGTACTGTCAAAACATCAAGCCATTCTAAATATTCAATGTTTTGAAAAACAAAACCAAACGCGAATACTGTCGCTGATCATGCTACTAATACAGTGGGTGCAGCGAATGAGCGCAACTAGTAACGAATGAGAAGACGAACATTTCAGTATTTGAATTTTTATTGCACATCATCAAGACCTCTTCACTGCAGTTTTGTTTTGACAGTACTTGATGCTTTGTTGTTGTGAGCAACACTTTCATTTGATTTGGAAGCATAGACTCGGCGACAGTAAATGTATTGAAACAAAGTGAATGTATTGAAGTGGGTTTCAAATGCTCTTGTGCAGATGTCTAGAACTATTTGAGAACTGAGAAGTATGACAAAAAATGAACGGAATTTAAATATTTTGATTAAAATTTGATTTTATGAAACATTGTTCAATATGATGTACATACATATATGCTGTTTTTTATTTATAGCTCATTAATATGATGAAACGTATTCTTTACATACACTTCAACATATTGAAGAACATTTTTTCGGTCATTCATCAAATTTATATTGAATACATAATATTATTGTTTTGCAGTTATCAATATTATGAATCGTTCTTCAATACAATGTATAATGGTTAGATGAACAAAATTCATCAATATGATGGTATTTTCTGTGTTATTGACATGAGAAATGTTCAATGAAAATAACTACTAGGGAACTGATACGAAAGGACAAATGAAACGAATAGATGAAGTGATCCATACACACTTTGGAATTTTTAATAGAAAAAATCAATAATTTAAAATTCAGTTCTTTAAAGAAAATAATGAAAGTGATAGAAGTGAAAAATAGTTCACATTAACTTCCTGCACTTCGTTCGATCGACAAATATAAAAATTAAGTTTTGTACAGGGATACACGGATACTCGAAATTACCATACATGTATTAAGAATGAAGTGTAATTTAATTATAATCGAAATTGAATTTATTTTTGTTCACGTGTAAACATTATTATATTGCCCAGCTGAATCTGTCAAATTTACCATAAATATGTTACAATACCAACATAAAATTTGAATTACATTTGAATAAACTATTTCTTGGCAATTTACTTGGTTAAAACTATGTTTCGAAACACAGAAAATGCTAATCAAATCTAAATACAACGTATGTTCGCCACGCTCGTCTTAATTCGATAATTTATCGACTGACGTTGTGCAGCATTTTCTACCGACGCCATCGTTTGAACATTCTGATGTTTACAAACAAACAAAAAAGAAATTGGATTTAAATAAGTGTATTCTTGTAACATTCTTCTTGTATACGAAGTTGGCACTCGTTGAGCAGAATTTTCTACCTACGGCCACCAAGTTGACACTCGGTGATCGGCATTTTCTGCGTACGTGTCTTTTGTTGTTCGTTGAGAAAACGTGCTCGCGTCGGTAATAATTTTGTTATTTGTAAATTAAATAAATATATAAATTGTGTTACAAAAAGTACAAATAGTAACAGAGTATAATATAGTGCAGTATATAATTTCTGAAACTAATGTGAAAAAACCACAAATAAAAATCTGTATTTCGATTTTCAAACAGAATTTGGCATGTTTTTTACAAAAGCCTCCGTGAATTCCTTGCCTACGCTATGTGCTGTACTGAGATCAACTATAACTGTACCAAATATAAAGCGAGCCTGGATCGTCTGGTTTAGCGTCTGCTGGTGCAATTGTGCATTCATTGATGCTGTCACTTGTACTTGCAGTTTTAAACGAATTATTTATTTAAGCATTTAAAATTTTTTTATATGAATTCAATTATTATAAATTCCTACTGTGCATGTTTAAAGATTTTTAATAAAAATTAATAAAAAAAAACAAAATTTTATTTTTATTTTATTTTCAGGATTTCTTTCCAAAAATATTTAAATATGTTTCTATGCAAACATGAATGAATTCAATTATTATAATAGTCTCAATACAAGTCTTTATACAACCCTGTTTACAAATGATTTATCAGTCAATTATACATTATGTTTACATAAAATTCCAAACATACATGTTAATGCCTGCAAAATTATGTTTGGGAGAGCCATTTTTTTTGCAGCGTGTATACATCACTTTCTTAGTTAATAAAATCGGTTGAGGTGTTCCGAAAATCCAATTTTATTTTCATGATTAATTTTATGAATTTGCGAAACTTAAAAAACTGTTAAATTATCGAACTCAAAATATAAAAATTAAGTTCTCTACAGAATTGTGCATATACTACTTTTTGATTTTATGAAATCGGATGAATTATAACGAAAATCACGAATAATTTAATTGAAATATTATTCAACTTTGTTTATATTTTATATCTGTCATAAAAACGTTAAAGTGATGAACTCCAAGTACAAAACTTAAGTTCTAGTCATAATTTTGAATACATCAAATTATAAATTTGATGACATGAAGGTCAAAAGGTTCCGAAAAACATGAATATAAGCACATTATATGAATTTCTGTCAAAACTGATATAATATTTCATAAATATCTCATACTTCAAATATTCATCTATTCATATCAAATATTCATCTATTTAAGTAAAGAATATTAAATTTCTTCTACTATTACCGGAGATTAACAGTTTATTTCAAATGTAGAATCCTAAAAAAGAGACAAAGTAACAAATGTGAAACCTAAATTGCAAATGTTACCAAAAGTAACTATGTATTTCTCAATAAAATCATCTCTTTGTTACATTTTAGCTTTTACTTCAATCAATTTTATTATTTCTTATTTAAATACATAAAATTTACCTAAAAAAAAAACCTCGTAAACTTTAAGATATTTCGTGCAACATTAGCATTCACCTGATTTGTTTGTGTTCGTCTCTGTTGACCTCTCATTAGGCTAATAAATTAAATGATTATCTAGTGCTCTCTTTCTGGCTACACATTAATTTGCTTAACAACTGCTGCAAAGTTGGCAATAAGTTACGATTTCCCTTATTTTTGATTAATTGATTGGGTCCATTTGTTGTTTCTGGGTTCTATTGTGGTACGAGGTCAATGAGTAGCTACTTATTAAGTGATAAGCTACCACTATGATTTATAAATTATGCTTAATTATATTGACTAATATTGATGAGGTGTTTTTTTCACTTGGCTCATTATAAGGATATTTATTCTGAGTAGAATAAGTATGGCAGATAAATGACGAGAAGTATGATAATTAAGGTAAAACATCTACGATTGATTAGCCGCAAGTGCCTGAAGTTAAATAATAAACTAAAATTATATACAATAAATTTTGTAATACCTAAAAAGCTCTAAAAATTCTTATTTGCGTAAATAAATCTTGTTCTTTATGGTATTTACCTGGACAATATATTAAATAAGGTAT
Organism: Dryomyza anilis; assembly: GCA_951804985.1. Lineage (NCBI taxonomy): Eukaryota > Metazoa > Arthropoda > Insecta > Diptera > Dryomyzidae > Dryomyza > Dryomyza anilis. Next base: position 100,759,302 of record OX638132.1, read on the forward strand.
CAACTAAATTTGCCTAACATATGTGAGTTCATTAAAAACTTTAGCCAAGATATAAATATAATTTTAAAAAATTTTGAACGATTTAAAAATTTTACTTTCTTGTACGAGGCTGTTTGAAAATGAAGATATATGAGAAAAGCCCCTGCGGTCGTCTCAGAAAAAATAATAAATATAAACCAAAAGCCACGTTTGACTTTTGCACTTCCAACTTATATAAATAGTTGAATGAAATTTGCAAAAATAATATTTATTTTAGCCGAGATAAGCAAATATTTATACAAATGCATCTAACCTGAGTTTGCAAGAGTTTGTTTGTGGTTTGTCTGTGAGGTAGAAATCTGGCATCTGGATGAGTTATTATGTGAGTGATGATGAAGCTCAACAGTTTTTATCTGCAAGTACTATGAAGCTTACAAAGTTTTTGTTTGTTTCAAAAATATTGTAAAATGATTGAGTAGATTTGGAAGTTTATTTTAAAAATTTATGATATGCAGGAGGACCTACAGGTAAACAAAATGTTATGCTTGCTGAAGTACTGGAAGTGGAAGTGAAGGAAGTGAATGAAGTGGGAAGTGAAGGAAGTGAAGGAAGTGAAGGAGGTGAAGGAAGTGAAGGAAGTAAGGGAGTGAAGGAAATGAGGAAGTGAGAAAGTGAAGGAAGTGAAGGAAGTGAAGGAAGTGAAGGAAGTGAACGAAGTGAAGGAAGTGAAGAAAGTGAAGGAAGTGATGGAAGTGAAGAAAGTGAAGAAAGTGAAGGAAGTGAAGGAAGTGAAGGAAGTGAAGGAAGTGAAGGAAGTGAAGGAAGTGAAGGAAGTGAAGGAAGTGAAGGAAGTGAAGGAAGTGAAGGAAGTGAAGGAAGTGAAGGAAGTGAAGGAAGTGAAGGAAGTGAAGGAAGTGAAGGAAGTGAAGGAAGTGAAGGAAGTGAAGGAAGTGAAGGAAGTGAAGGAAGTGAAGGAAGTGAAGGAAGTGAAGGAAGTGAAGGAAGTGAAGGAAGTGAAGGAAGTGAAGGAAGTGAAGGAAGTGAAGGAAGTGAAGGAAGTGAAGGAAGTGAAGGAAGTGAAGGAAGTGAAGGAAGTGATGGAAGTGATGGAAGTGAAGAAAGTGAAGAAAGTGAAGGAAGTGATGGAAGTGAAGAAAGTGAAGGAAGTGAAGGAAGTGAAGGAAGTAAAGGAAGTGAAGGAAGTGAAGGAAGTGAAGGAAGTGAAGGAAGTGAAGGAAGTGAAGGAAGTGAAGGAAGTGAAGGAAGTGAAGGAAGTGAAGGAAGTGAAGGAAGTGAAGGAAGTGAAGGAAGTGATGTGAACTGAAGTGAACTGAAGGAAGTGAAAGAAGTGAAGGACTTGAAGGAAGTAAAGAAATTCAATGAAGTAAAGTAGAGTAAAAATATAACAAGTTAATAAGAGAACAAATACGAAAAATTTATAATTGAATTTTAAACAGCACAGATGAAGGAATAGTTTCGTCTGATGAATGTTGTCACCAGTTGGCAATGCACAATACGTGCTCCATCACCAAGACATGTACTTTGCTAGACATTTAGTTGTTCTCTTTGGCTGCCAGAGGCAAATATAATTGAATGTGATTTAAGCACATTTAGCAGGTAAATTCAAGCAAACAAACAACGACGTCAAGTAGTTGTAATTAATTGTTAATTATTGCAATTCGAACGACTCGTCGCCTTAATCGGCGTCAATCTGTGCAACAAAAGCTGTGTTTAAGCCAGCAGTTAGTCAGTGAGTCAGCCAGTCAGTCAGTGTGGTCAGTCAGAACAGCAGATAACAGCCAACAACAGGCAGCAAATGTCAATCTACGCGATCCACAATAACAATATTTCGGTCAGCGTATCGGAATTGAAATTCTAATTGCGTGGTTAAATGCGCTCAAATGTGCACCCACATAAATACAACATGACACACAGGCACACACAATAAACACACACATGCACCTTTCCAAGGATATGCAGACAAACATACAGGATATGCAACTAAAGAGACGCAAAGGTAAATAAATACCTCGAGCATGATTTGGCAGATTAAGGACGTTCAATAAACACACACAAAGATACAAACCGGGTGTTGTACTTGCAATATTCTAATGCGCTCCTGTTTTTACCATATGCAGTAGATTTCTGAAAAGGTAATATGGAATGCACAAGAGACTCATTATTTTATGATTAAGAATTTTTTTTAATGGCATGTGAAATATTTAAAATTGTGATTTTTAAATTTGGTTTTCAAATGTGCAAACAATAAATAAGAGTATATGAGTTATAAATACAAAAACAGAACATCATTCCGCACACTGACGCTGTGAGCGACAAGGAAATAGAAGATTATTTCAATACAACACATTAGAGTAAACGAGATAGAGTTAACAAGCAATACGTATTCTCGTCAAATAGAGAAGTTTATGGAAAGTTCTAGATTTCATTTATTTAAGGGCGCCACATCTGAGGCGAAATATCTCAGGTGCTAAAGCGAAATTGTTTAAATACTGCAGTTTGCTGGAAATTATAGGACATTTCTGAATATATTTGAAGACTTTTTTCATAGATTTTATTTTATACTGACAAGAAGAACTCAGCACTTGTAGCCTTGATTATACCGCTCATGGCTGCCATAACCGAATAGCGATACCTAATGACAACAACAATATTTCCAACAACAAAACGAATAACCACCAAAACAACAACAACAACAAGGAGAACAAGAACAAAAGGAACAACAGCCTCTGCCTCGGTAGTCTGCAAATAAGGTGAAACGTAATGCACAATATTTAAGTCAAAGTTTACTAACGAAATTAATTATGCGTATTAAGCCAAGTAAAAGCACTTTGGCCTAGTGTGAGTGCGAGTACGTGTGTGTGTGTGATGTCAATGTATGCAGGAGCGGTCTGACCCTACGAGTCAATTGAACTTTTCTCGATTGGTCGATGAATATACATATAATTATTAATTATTTTCAAAAACATTTTTTTTTGATTCGAAAAATTTCTTTTTCGTTCGAATTTTTTTTTTCGATCAAACTTTTATTTTTTGAAAAATAAGTTTTTCGTTTGACATTTTTTTTGATCAAAATTTTGTATAAACATTTTTTTTTTCAAAATAATATTTTATAGTCAAGCAAGCATTATTTAACAATTGAATAAAATAAAGTGATGGAAATGTAGGAAGTGAAAGAAGTGAAGGAAATGGAGGAAGTGAACGAAGTGAAAGAAGTGAAAGAAGTGAAGGAAGTGAAAGAAGTGAAGGAAGTGAAGGAAGTGAGGGAAGTGAAGGAAGTGAAGGAAGTGAAGGAAGTGAAGGAAGTGAAGGAAGTGAAGGAAGTGAAGGAAGTGAAGGAAGTGAAGGAAGTGAAGGAAGTGAATGAAGTGAATGAAGTGAATGAAGTGAATGAAGTGAATGAAGTAAATGAAGTGAACGAAGTTAATAAAGTGAACGAAGTGAATGAAGTAAAGGAAGTGAAGGAAATGAAGGAAGTGAAAGAAGTGAAGGAAGTGAAGGAAGTGAAGGAAGTGAAGGAAGTGAAGGAAGTGAAGGAAGTGAAGGAAGTGAAGGAAGAGAAGGAAGTGAAGGAGGTGAAGGAGGTGAAGGAAGTGAAGGAAGTGAAGGAAGTGAAGGAAGTGAAGGAAGTGAAGGAAGTGAAGGAAGTGAAGAAAATGAAGGAAGTGAAGGAAGTGAAGGAAGTGAAGGAAGTGAAGGAAGTGAAGGAAGTGAAGGAAGTGAAGGAAGTGAAGGAAGTGAAGGAAGTGAAGGAAGTGAAGGAAGTGAAGGAAGTGAAGGAAGTGAAGGAAGTGAAGGAAGTGAAGGAAGTGAAGGAAGTGAAGGAAGTGAAGGAAGTGAAGGAAGTGAAGGAAGTGAAGGAAGTGAAGGAAGTGAAGGAAGTGAAGGAAGTGAAGGAAGTGAAGGAAGTGAAGGAAGTGAAGGAAGTGAAGGAAGTGAAGGAAGTGAAGGAAGTGAAGGAAGTGAAGGAAGTGAAGGAAGTGAAGGAAGTGAAGGAAGTGAAGGAAGTGAAGGAAGTGAAGGAAGTGAAGGAAGTGAAGGAAGTGAAGGAAGTGAAGGAAGTGAAGGAAGTGAAGGAAGTGAAGGAAGTGAAGGAAGTGATGGAAGTGAAGGAAGTGAAGGAAGTGAAAGAAGTGAAGGAAATGAAGGAAGTGAAGGAGGTGAAGGAAGTGAAGGAAGTGAAGAAAGTGAAGGAAGTGAAGGAAGTGAAGGAAGTGAAGGAAGTGAAGGAAGTGAAGGAAGTGGAGGAAGTGGAGGAAGTGAAGGAAGTGAAGGAAGTGAAGGAAGTGAAGGAAGTGAAGGAAGTGAAGGAAGTGAAGGAAGTGAAGGAAGTGAAGGAAGTGAAGGAAGTGAAGGAAGTGAAGGAAGTGAAGGAAGTGAAGGAAGTAAAGGAAGTGATGGAAGTGAAGGAAGTGAAGGAAGTGAAGGAAGTGAAGGAAGTGAAGGAAGTGAAGGAAGTGAAGGAAGTGAAGGAAGTGAAGGAAGTGAAGGATGTGAAGAAAGTGAAGGAAGTGAAGGAAGTGAAGGAAGTGAAGGAAGTGAAGGAAGTGAAGGAAGTGAAGGAAGTGAAGGAAGTGAAGGAAGTGAAGGAAGTGAAGGAAGTGAAGGAAGTGAAGGAAGTGAAGGTAGTGAAGGTAGTGAATGAAGTGAATGAAGGGAATAAAGTGAAGAAAGTGAAGGAAGTGAAGGAAGTGAAGGAAGTGAAGGAAGTGAATAAAGTGAATGAAGTGAATAAAGTGAATGAAGTGAATGAAGTAAATGAAGTGAATGAAGTGAATGAAGTGAATGAAGTGAATGAAGTAAATGAAGTGAATGAAGTCGAAGTAAAGGCAGTGAATGAAGTGAATGAAGGGAAGAAAGTGAAGAAAGTGAAGGAAGTGAAGGATGTGAAGGAAGTGAAGGAAGTGAAGGAAGTGAAGGAAGTGAATGAAGTAAAGGAAGTGAAAGAAGTGAAGGAAGTGAAGGAAGTGAAGGAAGTGAAGGAAGTGAAGGAAGTGAAGGAAGTGAAGGAAGAGAAGGAAGTGAAGGAAGTGAAGGAAGTGAAGGAAGTGAAGGAAGTGAAGGAAGTGAAGGAAGTGAAGGAAGTGAAGGAAGTGATGGAAGTGAAGGAAGTGAAGGAAGTGAAAGAAGTGAAGGAAATGAAGGAAGTGAAGGAGGTGAAGGAAGTGAAGGAAGTGAAGAAAGTGAAGGAAGTGAAGGAAGTGAAGGAAGTGAAGGAAGTGAAGGAAGTGAAGGAAGTGGAGGAAGTGGAGGAAGTGAAGGAAGTGAAGGAAGTGAAGGAAGTGAAGGAAGTGAAGGAAGTGAAGGAAGTGAAGGAAGTGAAGGAAGTGAAGGAAGTGAAGGAAGTGAAGGAAGTGAAGGAAGTAAAGGAAGTGATGGAAGTGAAGGAAGTGAAGGAAGTGAAGGAAGTGAAGGAAGTGAAGGAAGTGAAGGAAGTGAAGGAAGTGAAGGAAGTGAAGGATGTGAAGAAAGTGAAGGAAGTGAAGGAAGTGAAGGAAGTGAAGGAAGTGAAGGAAGTGAAGGAAGTGAAGGAAGTGAAGGAAGTGAAGGAAGTGAAGGAAGTGAAGGAAGTGAAGGAAGTGAAGGTAGTGAAGGTAGTGAATGAAGTGAATGAAGGGAATAAAGTGAAGAAAGTGAAGGAAGTGAAGGAAGTGAAGGAAGTGAAGGAAGTGAATAAAGTGAATGAAGTGAATAAAGTGAATGAAGTGAATGAAGTAAATGAAGTGAATGAAGTGAATGAAGTGAATGAAGTGAATGAAGTGAATGAAGTAAATGAAGTGAATGAAGTCGAAGTAAAGGCAGTGAATGAAGTGAATGAAGGGAAGAAAGTGAAGAAAGTGAAGGAAGTGAAGGATGTGAAGGAAGTGAAGGAAGTGAAGGAAGTGAAGGAAGTGAATGAAGTAAAGGAAGTGAAAGAAGTGAAGGAAGTGAAGGAAATGAAGGAAGAGAAAGAAGTGAAGGAAGTGAAGGAAGTGAAGGAAGAGAAGGAAGTGAAGGAAGTGAAGGAAGTGAAGGAAGTGAAGGAAGTGAAGGAAGTGAAGGAAGTGAAGGAAGTGAATGAAGTGAATAAAGTGAATAAAGTGAATTAAGTGAATAAAGTAAAGGAAGTGAAAGAAGTGAAGGAAGTAAAGGAAATGAAGGAAGTGAAGGAAGTGAATGGAGTAAAGGAAGTGCAAGAAGTGAAGGAAGTGAAGGAAATGAAGAAAGTGAAGGAAGTGAAGGAAGTGAAGGAAGTGAATGAAGTGAATGAAGTGAATGAAGTGAATGAAGTGAATGAAGTGAATGAAGTGAATGAAGTGAATGTAGCAAAGGAAGTGAAATAAGTGAATGAAGTGAAGGAAGTGAAGGAAATGAAGGAAGTGAAGGAAGTGAAGGGAGTGAAGGAAGTGAAGGAAGTGAAGGAAGTGAAGGAAGTGAAGGAAGTGAAGGAAGTGAAGGAAGTGAAGGAAGTGAAGGAAGTGAAGGAAGTGAAGGAAGTGAAGGAAGTGAAGGAAGTGAAGGAAGTGAAGGAAGTGAAAGAAGTGAAGGAAGTGAAGGTAGTGAAGGTAGTGAATGAAGTGAATGAAGTGAAGGAAGTGAAGAAAGTGAAGAAAGTGAAAGAAGTGAAGGATGTGAAGGAAGTGAAGGAAGTGAAGGAAGTGAAGGAAGTGAAGGAAGTGAAGGAAGTGAAGGAAGTGAAGGAAGTGAAGGAAGTGAGGGAAGTGATGGAAATGAAGGAAGTGATGGAAGTGAATACTTTATCGGAATCATAAGTAAGTATATGTGTAAATGAAGAATCATTTTTGTGAGTAAATTTGAATTCAATAAATTATGCAATTCAATAAATGAAATCATCCATATGATGAATCTGGTAGTTAGAAAAAAAATTCATAACAGTTATGAATAAAATCATCATATTGAAGAATTATTAAATTTTTTAACGTGATTTAAACTGATCGATAAACAGACATACGGACGGAGATCGCTAAATTGATTCCGAATAAAGCAAAGTGATATAGAAAAGAATATTATCCTTACCTACCCGCAACTAGCTAGTGTTACAAACCGATGATCAACATGATTGAATTATTTGGTGTAGAGTAAAAAAAAAGGATTTGTAAAAATATCATTAAGTGCAATCGTCAAATATCGAAATACAATTTTGTGTCCCATTTTAATTTTTTTCGGCCGTTTAAAAATTGAAAGATCGATAAGATAAGTCCACTCCTGAATTTATGTGTGTGTGTTGCTGCTTTTTGTGTTTGCCGATGGCTGTACAAAGACAGCGCGCTGCTCTGTCGGTGTAGGCGACTTAACACAATATACGCATGCATATTATGTGTGTGTGTGTGTGGGTCTGTGTCAATGGGTTTATGTATGTGTATTGTACGCATGTGGTAGTTTATTGTTTATTAGAAAAGTAGGCCAATTTAATGGCTCATATGTTGGCCTCAGTGTTTGCTGCAGCCCCAGACCCACCTCTCAGCCACGTTTACCACAATTATTATCAGACCCGAACAACAAAACCTACATTTATTAACAACAAAAACAACAATAGCAACTACAACAACAACAAAATACAAATGCCATTTAGCTTTGTTGGAACATGACGCAAATATTGCAATTAAATGTTCAAGTAGTTGCAGCGCTGCTGGCAGATCCTTGTGCGGTTGCAGCGCCAAAGGACACGCACTTCTTTAAATGCACCAAAACAAACACTTAATATTTATGTGTATTGCAATACTTGTTGATAACAGGTTAACGAGAGTCACAATCAATAGATGTGCAAACTTTGACCTATTTTGAGTTGGGAAATAAACGTATTTTATGTTATTTATTGATTGGGTACTAAAGTGAATAGAGTAAATAGCGTCGTTTTATTTTGAAAAAAATGCTGTAATTAAAAGAAAGAAAACTTTACTTTAAAAAAAATATATCTGCATTTCATTTATATTCAAAAGCAATCTTTTTTTTTTAGTACATTGATGAAGTGGTTCTTGTATTATAAAAAAAAAAACAAATTCCCACTACATTTGTATTTTTATAACTACATCTTGTATTTATTTGTATACAAATTACTACATTTTCATTTATTTCATTTCGTGCACGACTCGTGCCAAGATTTTGTGATTTCAAAGATATGGAGCGATTTTATTAATATAAAAAACATTTTGATTATTTATATCAGGGGCCAGTGCTTCTATGTGGAAGTTTTTTTTATTGGTTTTATAAATGTAGTAACCAAATAATAATTCTCCGCCAAAACAACTTTTTTCAAAGACAATTCTTTCTCAGACGCGCAGTTCCCCGTAGAATTCTTCCCAATAGAAATCTTCGTCGTAAATTCTTCCCCATAGAATGCTTTCCCGTAGAATTCTTCTCGGTAGAATTCATCCTGTGGAATTCATACCGGTAGAATTCTTTCCCGTGAAATTTTTCCTCGTAGAGTTTTTTCCAGTAGAAGTTTTAGTGTGGTGAGTTTTAATGTGGTGACTTTCGGTGTGGTGAGTTTAGGTGTAGTGAATTTTGATGTGGTGAGTTTTAGTGTGGTGAGTTTTAGTGTGGTGAATTTTAATATGATGAATTTTATTGTGATGAGTTTTTAGTGTGGGTGAGTTTTAGTGTGGTGAATTTTAGTGTGGTGAATTTTAGTGTGGTGAATTTTTTGTGGTGAGGTTTAGTGTGGTGAATTATAGTGTGGTGGGTTTTAGTGTGGTGTATTTTAGTGCGGTTTGTTTTAATGTGGTGAGTTTTAATGTGGTGAAATTTTAGGTGGTGAGTTTTAGTGTGGTGAGTTTTAGTGTGGGGAATTTTAGTGTGGTGAATTTTAATGTGGTGAGTTTTAGTGTGGTTTCCTTTTTTGTTTTTCCTTTAGTTTGGATTTTATTTGTATGTTATTGCTTTTGCTTTTGCCTTTGTATTTTTGCTTTTAATTTTTTTTTTGTTTCATGTTGGTTGCTGGTGAAAGTGCCGAATTATATCGTGTTGAAAGTTTAGGTTGTATGGGAGGTTCCACGTCTCTTTGTCCAATCCCGTCCATATATAGCCTATAACTCCTTCCAAATCATACCGCAGATCATACCGCACAAATTTTAAGAAAATCGGATCAGCCGTTTAGATGGAGAAGCGGAACAAACGTACAAACAAACGAACGATTTATTATATTAATAGCATATTCTGCATTTATTTAATTTATAAAAAAATATGCGCTTATTTTGACTACATCCTGAAGAGACAACACACTACTAAATATATATTGTTCTGAAGAGGCACTACAGTTACTACATTTGTATTTAATATAGCTACTTTGTGTTTTATTTAATTCACTGAAAGATATAAAAAATGTACGATAGTTATTTGCACATATTTCGTCTACATTACGAATTTATTTAAATTTAAAAAATGTATAGAACTAATACTTCTTCTGCATTTATTATTAATACTTGCGAAAGTGTCTATAACAAATATATTATCCATGGAAGCACATTTAAAAATGCAACCTTTATCATTATCAGTTATGACGAGACACTACAGTTCACTACACTTGTATTTAGTATAACCAAGTATTGTATTTAATGGTACAAAATTTGTATTTTTTAACTACATTCCTGTAAGTATAAGTTAAAGAAAAATATAATAAAATGTTTGATATATGCGCTTGTTTTGACTACATTCTTTATTTATTTAAATTTAATATAATATGTAGAACTAATATTACTACTGCATTTCTATTTACTGCATTATGTTTTTATTTTAATGATTTTGAAAATGTCTATTATGAATATATTATCCTGATGGGGAATATGGAAGGAAAACTAAATAATATGCAATCTTATCAACATCAGTTCTGAGAAGACAAAGGTATGATAAACATTTAAAAAATGATTTTCATTTGTAGCAAATATGTGTAAAAAGAACAGTATGTGTTGTATACCCTAAACGAGTACATCCATTTTCTGTGTGACCGAACTAAAAAAAAAATACAGAAAACAAAAACATACTATATTAGCTGCAATATGTATAAAAAAGTTACTAACACATAGTGTAGTAAAATCAAGTGAAATAAACACAAATGCACTTAAAATATAACTATATCTTCGAACATAACTTTGGCAGTATTTCCAACTCTTAATCATCTGTATTAACAGAAATTGCGTCATTTTTTGTGCGGCTCAAAGTTTTCCAACACTTTAGCCGTATCCGAAATTATTTCCTGCCTGCACCATAAAGTGCCATCAGTAGAAAAACTTTGCAAATATTTTAATCGTTTCTTTTTGATATTTTTTTTATAATTTTAAATATATATATATTTTTTTTTATTTTACGATGCTGCACAATTTGTTACGCAAAACACTTAATTTACTGCGCTGTGCAAACGTGGCCAACTAATAAATTAAATACGTATATACGACAAAAACTTTTTCCTACGCATGTTGGCAAGAAATAAATAAAAGAAATAAAGAGAACAATAAAAGAATAAAAAAAAATATATATTTTTTTAAAAAATTGAACAAAAATGGGACACACATAAAAAATGTCATTGCGATATGAGTGCGAAGCGAAAACTTAGGCGCTGCATCAAAAATAGTGAAAACAAAAATTTAAAAAAAGTAGCATAAAATAGTGCTAAACTAACTAAAAGAAAAATTGCAGTAAATGTGCAAAATAGAGCCGATTACGAAAAACGTGCAAAAACTAAAAGTAGAGTGAGAAACGCATAAATCAAACGTAACAACAACGAGCGAACAATTATTTTATTTCAATTATTTTATTGCAACTCTTTGGCGATTGTTTTAACTTTGAGGCAGTGTTTTTTTTTTATGGATGGTTGTTACCCCCAACTGCTGTTGCAGGGCAACCTTATTATGTAGTGTTTGTTGTTTTGGTGATCATTGTTAAAATGGTTATTCGACAATATTTAAGTAATCGATATCGTGACTGTCATGTCAAAGGGGCCCATGTGCATATTTAAAAATGTTGGGAAAGCAAATTTTAAAGTTTGAAGTGCTTTAAAAATTTATACTATTTGCAATTTTTTCTGTTATTTTCGTTTATTTGTCAATTATTATAACGTATGTAAAATATCTTTAGATTTGGACAACCTACTGAATTATAAATACGGATATTATGAGACTATATCTGCGGTAGCTCAGTGGTTAGTGCGTTGGACTGCGAGCCGAAAGGTCCCCGGTTCAAGCCTGGGCTGGGGCTAATAACATCTTTTCATAAAAACATTTTTCTTTACCGCGCTACCTCTCGGGAGTAAATGGCAAACCTACGAGAGTAAAACTTTGCCTATGAAAAGCCGTTCGGATTCGGCAATAAACTGTAGGTCCCACCACTTTGAGTACAAATATAACACGCATAGCTCAAAATGGTGAGGGAGCTCGGCCTAAGTTCTTATAGGACTGTAGTGCCAAACTATTATCTTATTATATTATATATCCTGATCAAAACGCAAATATTTTTGTTTTTTATGCTATAACTTTTAATTAGCGTAAGATACAATAGTAATGTAAAGGCATTAATTGTTTGAGTTTAAAGCACCTATCTATTGGCATCATTAATTACAAATATTTTGTCAAACATTAATTTGCCATTTGTTATTTGCAGGAAAAAATATTTGGTAAAATATTTTTAAATAATGATGCCAATAGATAGGTGATTTAAAAACAAACAATAAATACCTTTACACCACTATTTCATCTTGCAACAATAAAAAAAATATAGCAAAAAACGTAGAAATGAAAGAATTGAAAATCTTGTCATGTCAAAAGGGCGAATCTTCTTGTTTTTTTGCTATAACTCTTTAATGGTACTAGATATAATAGCGATGTAAAGGCAATTATTGTTTGTTTTCAAAGTGCATTATTAATTACAATTATTTTGCCAAAAAAAAAATCCTGCAAATAACAAATGGCAAATTAATGTTTGGCAAAATATTTTGCAAATGATGCTGATCGATAAGTGCTTTCAAAACAAACATTAAATGCCTTTACACCACTATTTTATCTTATACCAATAAAAAGTTATGGCGAAAAACGAAAAGATTCGCCCTTTTGGCAAGATTTTCAATTTTTGAAATTCGTCCTTTTGGTTTTGTCTTTTGTGGCTAGAAATATCCAACAAAATGACACGCGATTATGGCACAGCATACTTGAGGATAAACTACATTCAAAAATGTAAACTTTGGCATGATAGTGACGATATGTAAATATTTTTCAATATTATCTAATAATAAAAAACTGATGATTTATTTTTTATAATTAGCTTTTATTGGTTTTATAATGCGAAATATATATAAAAACTACTTAAGTTCTTCATTTGAAAAATTATAATAACCGAATTAAATAGTAGAAATTGTGCTACAGTCATGATTGGTTACTGATAATTTAATTTTTTCAACAAAAAGAAGTCTACCCTAATACCAAAAATGTTTAATAGGGGTTAAAAGCCGATACGATTAATAACTTCAAATCTTAAAAGATAGATGTGAAATAAAATTGAGAATCAAGATGTTATTTCTTGATATTTATATTTAAACATTTTTGTTTTCGATCCCTTTTTTTTTGTTTCGACTCATGCATTTCACCTTATATATTATTTAAAATAAAATTTCTTTTATGGAAAAAATATTCTGAGCGTGTTCAGCTTAATGAATCAATTTAATATTTAGTTGTACAATTAATTATCCCACACTAATATCCCCACTAAGTTGTATTCCATAGTCGAGCCTGCTTGATTTTAACCCCCTTATTTTGTAAAACGAAAAGTGATTCGTCAAAAAACGCCAGAAATTCCAGTGACTTTTTTTTCATTACATGATCTGAAACCGACGACGAATTAAAGAGTTTGGTACAAAAAAGGGTTAAGTCCATTTTTTAACATATCTGGAAAATAAATAAAAACGGCTTAAAATTGCCAATTTTGCAATAGTTTGTTTAAAAAATATATATCGTATAAACTACGTATGTATTGTTGGGTTTGTAAAGAAAAAACTTAAATTTTCCATGTAACTTGGCTTAAAAACGTAATTTAAACTGCTGGACTTGACCCTTTTTGCCCCAAAAAATTGTAACAAAATTTTGTTTCATACAAAAATAGCATTTTATAGTATTAAAATTAAATTTATATTGAAATTCGTGGTTTTAACCTTCAGATGAATTGCCAACTGTCGATGTTATTCTCATACCAATAATATTTGCGTGTTTAAGTAGGCATATATTCCTTTTTCAGCGGTAAAACATTTTCAATTTTATTTTTATTGATTGTCAATGATAAATTTATGGAATTCAACATTGATAGTATGATTTTGTGATTCCATTTGTTTTCGGATTCGGAAATTTGCGTAATTTACCTTTTAAATCGTGGTATCTCAGTGTACTTATATACTTCGGATATGTATGATTTCGGTACCAAACGACGCGAAATATAAAAATCTATCATATGTCATCAAAAACTCAATTTCGAAAATATGTGGACTTGATCCTTTTTTGCACCAAACTTTTCAATTGAATAAGTAAACAATGATGTAACTTGAATTTTTGACGACTCACTTTTCGTTTCATTTAATAAATTAGGGAGTAAATCTCGTCCATGTTACTTAATTTTTCAAATTTTTTTTTTTTCATTTTTGTGTTTGGTATTCTTAGATTTCAGGTTATAAAAGTCGATTTATCGCACAAGACCCAAAAATAGTTAGAAATAAAAACGGTTTCTTCGAACATAATATTCGATTTCAAATGTGTTTCAATCGGAAAGAAATTTTATTGAATTCATTTATTAAAAACCGGCACCGGTTTTCAAATTCGAATACCCGTTATGATCGAATACCCGTTTGGTTTTTGACAACACTTGCATCACTCGTATTTGTTGCTGGGTGAATGTAGGGTCATTTTAGTAATTTTCGAATTTGCAAAAATAAATTAAATTCACTAGTTTTTGTAGAAATAACTACGAGAGAACGAGAGAGAGAATGAGCATCACACATATATGGATGGAATAAAAATGCAGTAGAACAAAAACACATAAACAAGCGACGAGTAGCACAAAAAAAAATGTTCGTACTTTATTTAACTGTAAAATAAAAACAAAATGGCGTCACTGACAATGCAAAAAAAATAACAAAATGATAGAACAAAGTGTTGCTGTTATTGGTTTTGTTTTTTTATTTTTGTTATTTTTGTTGCTACAAAGTGTTTGTTGTTTGATAAATGCAGCAAATTAACAAAATGGCGTTCATTGGCGCCAAAAATCTAAAAAGCGTTACGCGCATCCAACAAAAACTTCAAAAAACAAAAACAACATTTTTTGTTTTTAGGTTATTGTTGTATTTGGCTTTGGCTCCGGTACGAGTTTCGGCGGCGTGGCGGCGATTTTTGTCGCCGTTCCAAATTAGTCGCAAATTGTTCAATGTCCTCTGTCCTCCTCCTCCTTCTTGTCGACGTCATCATCGTGCTCTTATCCTCGTCATCACCATTTTAAGTTAATTGCAAAGAGGCGTCGAAGCATAAAAATACTTTGTTGTAATTTTTGTTTTTTTTTTGTTTTTTTTTGGTGTGGCGGTGCGGCAGGCGTTGCTCGCTACCATTTCGGATGTTGCAATGAGTTTTTAAAATTAATTGTTTAAAAATATATATAATAATAAAATGCATTTGGAACGGAATTGTAAATGCCTGCGGCGCCGGATGTATGCGCGAAAGGTTCATGTTTGCGTTGTTTTGTAAAAGGTTCTTCTTTGATATGTATTTAAAGGTTTTTTCTTAAATTAAATTAACTTTTTCACCAAAAATTCTATTTTTCATTAATTTTTTTTTTACTAAAAATTAAATTTTACCTAAATTAAAATTTTCATTAAACTAAAATTTTCAATAAAATTAAAGTTACACTAAATATTAAATTTTTTATTAAAAATTAAATTTTCACTAAAAATTAAATTTTTCACTAACAATTCAATTTTTTAATAAAAACTGTTCACAAAATTTCTTTTTTAAAATTTTTAGTGAAAAATTCAATTTTTAGTGAAAAATTCAATTTTGAGTGTAAAATTAAATTTTTAGCGAAAAATATAATTTTTAGAGAAAAATAGAATTTTTAGAGAAAAATAGAATTTTCAGTGAAAAATAGTAAAAAAAATATAATTTTAAGAAAAAATATAATTTAAGTAAAAAATAGAATATTGATTGAAAAAATTCAATTTTTTATATTTTTTTTACTAAACATTTTTTTTTTTCACTAAAAATTCTATTTTTCGCTAAAAATTTAATTTTACACTCAAAATTGAATTTTTCACTAAAAATTGAATTTTTCACTAAAAATTGAATTTTTCACTAAAAATTGAATTTTTCACTAAAAATTGAATTTTTCACTAAAAATTGAATTTTTCACTACAAATTGAATTTTTCACTTAAAATTGAATTTTTCACTAAAAATTCAATTTTTCACTAAAAATTCAATTTTTCACTAAAAATTCAATTTTTAACTAAAAATTCAAATTTTCTCTAAAAATTAAATTATTCACTAAAAATTAAATTTTGCACTACAAATGAAATTTTCTATAAATATTTAATTTAGTATAAAAAATTTAATTTTTTATTCAAAATTAGTTTCACTGTTTACCTAAAATCAATTGTTCACTTTAATAAATATTTTAATATTTCATTTAAAATGTTTTAAAATTTAATGTTTTGCAAAGGTTTAAAAATGGTTGGGAAATGTTTTCAAGGATTCAAAAGGGTTTTATAGAGGTTTTACAATGAATGTTGAATGGATTCACAAAGTTTTTACCCCATGGTTAATAAATTTGTCTTACAAATTGTGCATTAATAATTCAAAATTATCATAGAAAGGTTTTAGTTATATTTTATTACTAGCTGGACCCGTACACGACTCGTGCAAAGATTTTGTGAATTTTATTAATATAAATAACATTTTTATATCAGGGACCCGTGGACGTATTTTTTATTGGTTTTATAAATATAGTAACCAAAACCAAACTAATTCTCCGCTAAAACAACTGTTCTCATATACAATTCTTTCTCAGACTGTGCTTCCCCGTAGAATTTTTCCCAGTAGAATTTTTTCCCGTAGAATTCTTCCCCGTTGAATTTTCCCAGTTGAAGTTTTATTGTGGTTACTTTTAGTGTGGTGAGTTTTAGTGTGGTGAGTTTTAGTGTGGTGAATTTTAGTGTGGTCAGTTTAAGTGGGTGAATTTGAGTGTGGTGAATTTTAGTGTGGTGAGTTTTATTGTGGTGAGTTTTAGTGTGGTGAATATTAGTGTAGTGAGTTTTAATGTGGTGAATTTCAGTTTGGTGAATTTTAGTGTGGTGAATTTTAGTGTGGTGAATTTTAGTATGATGAATTTTGGTGTGGTGAGTTTCAATGTGGTGAGTTTAAATGTGGTGAGTTTTAGTGTGGTGAGTTTTAGTGTGGTGAGTTTTAGTGTGGTGAATTTGAGTGTGGCGAATTTTGGTGTTTTGATTTTGTTTTCTGTCCTTTTTTTATTTTTCTGTTGTTTTTGAGTTATTGCATAAGTTTTGTAATTTTACTTTTGTGTTTGATTTTTGCTTTTGCTTTTGTTTTTGTGTTTTTGCTTTTGTATTTTTTTTTTGTATTTGAGTTTTTTTGTTTCATCTTCTTTGCTGGTGTATGTGCCGAGTTATGTCGTTTTGAAAGTTTAGGTTGTATGGGAGGTGCCACGCCCCTTTGTCCAATCCCGCCCATATATAGCCTATGACACCCTCCGGACTCTATAGTATCCTGGTGCAAAATTTCAGTTAAATCGGTTCAGACAGACTGACAGACAGATAGACAGACAGACAGACAGACAGACAGACAGACAGACAGACAGACAGACAGACAGACAGACAGACAGACAGACAGACATACAGACAGACAGACAGGCAGACAGACGGACCAAGAGTTTTATATATATAGATGGTTTCAAAAAGGTTTTGCAAAGGCTTTACAATGGTTTCGAAGTTCGATATCAGTATTTTTCATTGCTTTCCATGTAAAGAAAGTATTTTAGCACTTAAGTGTTTAAAGGTGATAAATTAAACGAAGACTGATTTACAAATTTTATTGATTACATTTTTAGTATTGGTTTTGAGCTATGTTAAATTGGCAATATTTATTTCATTAGATGATGAATTTAACCATTTTATATTTTGCTATTATTAAATAATTAAAAGTTATTAATTTGTTCATCATTACATTTTA
The DNA here is from genome assembly GCA_951804985.1 of Dryomyza anilis. Taxonomy (NCBI): domain Eukaryota; kingdom Metazoa; phylum Arthropoda; class Insecta; order Diptera; family Dryomyzidae; genus Dryomyza; species Dryomyza anilis. The sequence continues at coordinate 100,776,498 of OX638132.1, forward strand.
AATTTATCAAGTCAATTCCAACTACATCTCAAGTTATTCTCATCCCTGCATTTCTCGAAACCACATAAGCCTTTCGCATGTAATTCGATTTCAATTAGACGATTAGAAAAATGTGAAAAATTCCGCATCATCAACAGCAGGAATAAAAAACAAAAACGTGTTTTTAATTGCAGGCAAAAGGATTCTCGAGGATTCTGTGGGATGCACAGCTTGCAGGCTTGGTTGGGTACCCGCGGGCTACACAATTCTTTAATTAAGGAAATAAAATTTATTTTGCACAATCAACAGCAACTGCGATTTCAGGGCAAGATGCGATGAAGTTAACAAAATTAAATCCGTTGGCAGGACGGACTAAGGCTAAAGCGCCAAGATGACGCAAATGAAAAAAATGAACTCTGTGAAAATTGAAAATAACTAAAGAAATAAAAGAAAAAGTCGTAGAAAGTGCGAGACTCAAAGAAATGGAATTTAGAAAATTCAAGCGTACAAATTCCAATCAATGCCAGGTAGAGAGATAGAGCTGGTTTATGGTACAGTTTTTTTTTCTTTTCATTATTATTTTTTTTTGTTGTCAGTAAGTGTTACTCAGTCACTTTGCAGTGTGGCACAAAGTCTGGTCCTACGGAGAAAACAATCAGCAATTGCGTTAACTGCTCGGTCGTGGTCTACTGGTGAGGCAGACGCATGAGAGACATATGCGAAGATTGCATTCGAAGCCAGTGGCATTTAAATCCAAGTCTTAGAGACAGCAACGAAGGAAAGGTAGATTAAATTGTAGAAAGTTTTAAGGTAATGAACAAAAAAAATGCAATGGCTGGAAAATTTCTTATTTTTAAATCCACATCAGCCTTACGAAATATAGTTTTATATTTAGATATCTTGTAGATTAAACAAATATTTTAAGAGGTTACACTAACGTTTTACACAGGTGTTGTAATGGTTTTTGAAATACTTACTTAAACAAATCAACACAAATAATTAAAAACTGTTTTAAAGATGTCTCGGAAATGCTCCACAAAAAGATGATCCATAAAAGGTTTCGTAAATGTTTTAAAAATGTTTCACAACTGGTTTAGAAATGTTATATAAATGTTATAGATTTGTTTCATGTATGTTTTAGAAATGTTTTAGATATGTTTTACAATTATTTTATAAATGTTTTGAAATTGTTTAACAAATGTTTAAGAAATGTAATAGAAATGTTTTTGAAATATTTAAGATATGTTTTAAAAAGTGATTTACTAATGTTTTACAAATATTTTACAAATGTATTAATTTTTAACGACCTCTTATGAATATTAAGTTATTTGTTTTACGGGCTCAAGGTTCAATTAAAAATACTCTTCGTCTTCGTCGAAAGCCATCTTCAGGGACTAGAAATTTTAAACAAACATATATTATTACATATAACATATACTTTAAATAAAATATTCCACAGTTTTTGACGAATACGACAATTAACAACTTGTCACAAATAACTTAATTTTACAAATGTTTTACAAATGTTTTGCAAATGTTTTACAAATATTTTACAAATGTTTTACAAATGTTTTGCAAATGTTTTCCAAATATTTTACGAATGTTTCACAAATGTTTTACAAATGTTTTACAAAAGTTTTACAAAAGTTTTACAAATGTTTTACAAATATTTTACGAATGTTTCACAAATGTTTCACAAATGTTTTTCAAATGTTTTACAAATGTTTTACAAATGTTTTACAGAAGTTTTAAAATCTTTTACAAATGTTTTACAAATATTTCGCAAATGTTTTACAAATGTTTCACAAATGTTATACAAATATTTTACACATGTTATACAGATGTTTTACAAATGTTTTAAAAATGTTTAACAAATGTTTTAGAAATGTTTTTAAAATATTTTTGATATATTTTATATATGTTTTAGATATGTTTTTAAATTTTAGAATTTTAGAATGTTTTAATGTTTTAGAAATATTTTACAAATATTTTACAAATGTTTCACAAATTTTTGTACAAAAGTTTTACAAATGTTTTACAAATATTTTACAAATATTTTACAAATATTTCACAAATGTATTTCAAATGTTTCACAAATTTTTTACAAATATTTCATAAATGTTTTACAATGTTTTACAGATGTTTTACAAATGTTATAAAAATGTTTGCAAATGTTTTAAAAGTGTTTTACAAATGTTTTACAAATAATTATTTCAAATGATAAAAAAGTATTTACTGCATGTTAACTATTTTTGCATTTGTCATAATCAGCAAATGCCATTCGCTGTACTGTATTGTGAGACCATTGCACTGAACTGTTTGGTGGTCTGCGCAACGTATGAGCAACACTGATTTCTGTGCAATTAATATTAATTACGCATACGACGTGGTATCCTTTTTTTGCAAATTGTTTTCACTGATCTTAGCGCCCAAATCGCTACTGCATTCCTCAATCTTTGATTAAAATTAATCTAAATTTTTCACTAATATATAATTTTAACTAATAATTTAAATTTTATCTAAAAAAATTAATTTTACACTAAAAATTCAATTTTTTTACTAAAAATTAAATTTTTCCATAAAATTTATTTTTCTCAAAAAATTAAATTAAAATTCAATTTCATTGAAAATTCAATTTTTTACCAAAAAAAAAAAATAAATATAATGTTCAAAAAATATCTAAAATGCTCTTATAATCTGGAAATACTCTCTACGCATACAACACATTGTTTGTTTTATATTTTAAAATATTTTTTGTTTTATTTAATTATTTTATTTGTATATGTTAAGCTTTTTGTTTCTGTGGCTCATAGTTGTCATGGTTGTGAATGAAGTAGTTGTTGTTTATTCTTTTATTTTATGATTATTATTGCTCTATTGTTGATTTTGATGTCGTTGCTGAAGTTGTTGTTATTATTGTGAGTCTTGCTTGTGACTCAAAGCAACAACATTACGTTTTATTTGCTTGTTTTGCTATTTTAGTTTTTGCTCTCATTGCTGTTTAGAGTATTTTTCGTTGTTGTTCCTCTTTTTTCTATATTTATTTTTAGTTGTTTCTGCTTTTTAAAATAATGACTGCACATTTAGGACGAGATGCGTTGTGCTAACAAACGCAGTCAGAGACACAAACATATGCAGTGTAGAGCAGAGCAGAGCAACACATCACAGTTAACGAGGGCGTGTAAAGAGCAGTGGGAGCAAGAGCAAGAGGAATGTGTGGCAGTAAGAGGGAGAGCGTCGTCTGTTTGTACGTCACAAAGCAGCAACGAAACGATGTGAAACGTCAACAAACGAATGACATTTGAAATATGATGCAAATGTCTGTCGTAAGTGGCTGCCATCAACATTTTAAAAGATCTCATTAATAATAAAAGCATTCAGTCAGTCAGTCAGTCAGCCGGGCGGGCGGGCCCGCCTCTCTAAAGAACAAAGCTATGCAGAGTAGAACACAACCCGAATTCACTGCGCACTTTTTCGATTCAAATGCGCCTGTGTTTTTTTCGATGGTCGCGAGGAGGGAGAAAGTGGAGTAGAGCGAGGCAACAGAGTTGATTGAGTAGGCAAAGAGTCGATTATGTAGGAAGGGAGTTAAATAATAGGGAGCGAACTATGCTTTATTAAAGAGGACGTATTTGTAAAGTGGAGTAGATATGCTACTATTTATTAAGAACAGCCAAATTATTTAATTGGAAATAATATTTTTTGATTTCGACTATAAAGTTAACTTTCTAAAAAAAACATCCTATTATTTTTTATTCCCCCAAAAAAAGTACCAACCTTGCTGCTGGTAAATGTCTGATATATAGTGTGGTCTAGCAAAGCGCATTCAGCGCTAGAATGAATGAAAACCATTTGCAGAAACAGAAACCACGTCGTATGCGGCATCATCATTAATTGCAAATAAATAAATGTTACTCATACGTCGTGCACCAAAGAGTTAAGTGCAATGGTCGCACTGTGCAGTACATTCAGAAACGTTTAGCGTATGGCATTTGATGCTAATGAAAAATAAAAAAAAAAAAATACTTTACTGCATATTTTTTTTATCTACTTAGAAGACAGTTATTGGATATATTTGCGGATATGTAAAATATTTGTTATACTGTAAAATATAAAATATTTGTTAAACACTTGTAAAACATATTTTTAAACATTTTTAAAAATTTGTAAAACATTTGTAAAACATTTGTAAAAAATTTGTAAAACATTTGTAAAATAAAAGGTTTTTTTAACAGGTACGCTACAAAAGTAGAGCGACAGGGACAGCAAACGACGCCATATTTCTTGCCGATCTTTTGACATTTCTCTTCAGTAAGGTTTGCCATTTTATGATGGAAAGATTTACGAATTCGAATTTCGGTAGTAAATTTTAATAATTTCGACTCGTTGTTAGCTCGACTATCTTTCCATCACGAAATGGCAAATTTTACTGAAGAGCGCTCTTATTGAAAACATTTTACTTGAAAAACATTTGTAAAACATTTGTAAAAATTTGTAAAATATTTGTAAAACATTTGTAAAATATTTGTAAAACATTTGTAAAACAGTTGTAAAACATTTGTAAAATATTTGTACAACATTGGTAAAACATTTGTAAAACATTTGTTAAAGCATTTGTAAAAATATGTAAAACATTTGTTTATCATATGTAAAACATTTGTAAAAGATTTGTGAAACATTTGTAAAACATTTGTAAAACATTTGTAAAACATTTGTAAAACATTAGTAAAACATTTGTGAAACATTTGTAAAACATTTGTAAACCATTTGTAAAACATTTGTTAAACATTTGGAAAATATTTGTAAAGCATTTGTAAAATATTTGTAAAACATTGGTAAAACATTTGTTAAAGCATTTGTAAAAATGTGTAAAACATTTGTAAATCATTTGTTTATCATATGTTAAACATTTGTAAAAGATTTGTGAAACATTTGTAAAACATTTGTAAACCATTTGTAAAACATTTGTAAAACATTTGTAAAACATTTGTAAAACATTTGTAAAACATTTGTAAAACATTTGTTAAACATTTGTAAAACATTTGTAAAACATTTGTAAAATATTTGTACAACATTGGTAAAACATTTGTAAAACATTGGTAAAACATTTGTTAAAGCATTTGTAAAAATGTGTAAAACATTTGTAAAACATTTGTTTATCTTATGTAAAACATTTGTAAAAGATTTGTGAAACATTTGTAAAACATTTGTAAAACATTTGTAAAACATTTGTAAAACATTTGTAAAACATTTGTAAAACATTTGTAAAACATTTGTAAAACATTTGTAAAACATTTGTAAAACATTTGTAAAACATTTGCAAAATATTTGTAAAACATTTGTAAAACATTTATAAAACATTTGTAAAACATTTGTTGAAGCATTTGTAAAAAAGTGTAAAACATTTTTAAAACATTTTTTAAACATTTGTACAAATTTTCGATGGAATTTTTAATTTTTAGTGAATAGTTGAATTTTTAGTTAAAATTAAACTTAAAATAAAAAATTCAATTTCTTTTATTAGTGAAAATTTGAATTTTTGGTAAAAAGATTTTAGGTGAAAATTTGAATTTTTAGTGAAAATTTGAATATCGAGTAATAAAGAGTATTTATTGTGAAAATTAAATTTTTTATTGAAAATATTAATATTAAATAAAAAAAAGTGAAAATTTTAATTTTTATTTGAATTTTAATAAAAAATAATATAATAAGGTACCTTCGACGTTTAAGCAATCATTTATTCAGTTTGGTGTTGTTTTCAACTGCTCCCCCCGCTCACTGTATAATAGAAGAATATAATATAAAAAATCTTCCGTTTTATTTTCTCTTGATTTTTGTTATGTTGTAGTTGTGCTCTGCATATTGGCTTTTGTTTATCTCTTCAACAACAACTACATATATATTTTGCATTACGAATTGTTTTTGTCATCGTTAAAATTAATGTCGGAAATGTCAGACATGCAGTAATGCGTGCACAACCAACTACAAGAAGAATAAAAATGAGAATAAAAAAAAAAAAGTTATAATAATAATCACAAGTACACTAACAAGTACAGCAAGAATAACAATAAGGCTGTCAGACGTACTGAACAAGATCGTCGTGAAAAGCACGATAGTGATGAAGCATGCACAGAAAGAAAAAATGAGATTAAAGCACAGCGCAGAGGCTTAAGGAGTTTTTTTATTTTAAGTATTCTGAAATTATTTTTTTAAGAATTTTACAAAAAAAGCTTTGCTAAATGATGTTTAATTTGCATACGCATTTTAACATAAAAGATTTGTAAAAAAAATCAAGATGAAAATTTTTATGAGCTTTCTATTTTTCTTTTTTTACAGATTTATGTTTGAATTTTTATATTTTTAATTTTTTTATTTTATATATTATATTTATATTCAATATCAATATTATCAGCATCTGAAAAATTGATACGATATTTGAAATTAAAAAAGCTTCTGCAAATTATATTATTTAATGCTATATTTTACAAAATTCTCAAGAAAGCTTCATTTATATAATGGGTTTTATTTATAAAAGCTTTATTTAAAAAATTTAATAATATTACATCCACATTTTTAACTGCATTTTATAACAATATTTGTAGCCAGAAATTCTATGGAATTTGTGAAAAGCTTTACAATTTTAAAACTAGACAAATCTTATAGTAGTGAATAGATTATACAGAAAATATGAAGCTTTTACTTTAGTACGAAAAACTACATTTTGAGCAAAGCTTTACACATAAAAGCTTTTTATATTCAGCCCAATTCTAAATAAATACTCCCATAAATATTTGGGAGAAATCGTTGGGAGAGAAAAAGCTTTGTATTGAATTTATTTCCAAATAAATTCTCCCAAATATTTATGGGAGTATTTTTTAGAATTGGGCTGATTAAGTAAATAGCAAATCTCGATATAGAAAATCCCTTAGAAATTCCATAGACTTTTTTTTTGAAGCTTTAAAATCTTCAAACTTAAAAAGCTTACAATGGCAAAATAGTACATATTATTCAAAGCTCCCATTTGAAACAGCAAGTGCATTTTTCACTTGAGCTTTCTAAATAAAGCTTTTATTTTTATACACATAATATTCATTTAATTTTTTTTTCATTTAAATTACGCACTAAAATATAACAGGGATTTTTATAGAATTTTTTAAAAGCTTTAAAATATTAAAATAAAAAAAAGCTTGAAATAGTAATATCATACGTAATGTACAAAGCTTTAATTTGAAACATAAAATGTGATTTTGAAATATGCTTTCTTAATAAAAAAAACATTATTATATAAATTAAATATCAATTTAAACTAAACTTAAATTTCTGATTTATAATTTAGAAATAATTTTATAGAAATTATTAAAAGCTTTACGATTGTTAGTACTTAACAGGCTTTAACATAACAAACAAATTTTGTGGTAGAATAAAATTATATTGAAATCAAATTTTTTTTCAAACAAAATTTGTCTTCTCCCAAAAACAAATCATTTGGGAGAATTTATTTAGCTTTGGCCTCAATATATACATTACCTACACCTAAAGCATGAAGCTTTCACTAACAAATGAATTTCTTTTCTTTGCATTGCCTTGGCTATAATTCGCAACTGCTTTCAAAGTGAATTGGAGAATCGCACAAAAGCTTTTCTTGCGGTGCAGCGCAAACGTTTTCTTACACGGTTGCCTTGCTACCTTGACATCGCTTTTACACTCAATGAGAAGCACAAATGCGGTAAAACGAACGTGAAAATGTGCGAAATTGACAACGAAAAAACAAAACTACAAAAAAAGAGAAACAAGAAAATGCATAAATTGTGAAAAAGTGAATGTGAGCAGTCAACATTAAAAAAAAAAATACAAAATAAGTCCCAAAGAAAAAGAAAAAGCACGCAGCAGCAGCAGGATAAAGACTGCGTAGCATACACCTAGGTGCTGTGGGAATGAGATAGAGGCGGCGGGGCTTGAGATGAAAAAGGTAATAAAAATAACAACAACTATAAACAGAGCGCTTAACAAAGCTTTTTGTCAATTTTGTATGCAAGCCAGCCAGCCAGCCAGCCGGGAGAGTGCTGCGCGGCGTCTAAACAAATTCACAGCGAATTAATGTCAGCTGAAATCAAGAGCTGCAAATGGCGTCGAGGGAGAGGGCAAAGAGAGGAGGCATATAGGGTGTTGATAGCAGCCGAAGGACATGGTGACGGTGCAGCTCTAATCTAGCAGAAGACAAAGAAACAGAAACAGCAGAGCAGAGCAGTAAGTGGTAGCTTCGGAGGAAACGGTAAAAACGTGCAGCACGTGCAGCCGAACGGGTGCAACTTCGCGTACGTATGATAAACACACTCGGGGGATCCAACCGCGTAGCATTAAAATATACAATGATATAAAAACAACAACAATGGCAACAACATACAAAATATACGACAAAATAAAGACAACGTAAAATGTCTTCCACGCTCAAGTGCAGCGAAAATAGAACTGAAATTGGCAGCAATAAACAAGATGAAGATGACGCAATTTATTGTTAAAAACAACAAAACAAAAACAAAAAAAAGGTAAAGTGTTTTTTTTTTCTGGATTACAATTGCTTTTTACTGAGCTTAATTCAGGGCAATTTATACAAATACTGAGGGGAATTTTTAGTCAATATTTTGAATAAGTCATTTTAATATATTTTTTTGTATTAAATAATATTGTGTGTTTTTAATTTTTATAGAAACTTCATTTAATTCATATATATTAATTCTTTAAAAAAAAATTAACTTTAATAAAAAATTAAAAAATATATATATTTCAACTTTTTCGTGATATTTTTTCTTCTTTTTTGTGTTTTATTCATTTTTATAGAATTTTTATATATGCGAGAAATTAATTATTTTATTCTTGAAGAAAAAAAAAATTTTAAAATATATTAAATTTTTCATGAAATTTTTCAAGAAAATTTTAAATTAAAAGAAAATGTATATTTTTAAAGAATATTTTAATTTTAGAGAAAAGTTAAAATTTTAATCAGTTTTTTAGAGAGCTTAGTATTTTTTTATTTTTAAGAGAAAATATTTCTAAAGAAAATAGTAGTTTTTATTTAATCAGTTTTTTAGAAAGTTTAGTATTTTTTTTATTTTTAAGAGAAAATATTTCTAAAGAAAATAGTAGTTTTCAGCAAAATTCGGTTACTAAGAAAAATTTTGAGTTTGTACACAGAAAAAAATAAACAACGTAAATATAGCAACCGATATTAATTGCATTAATTAATTAATCCAGCAATGAAATTCACTAATTTAATGAATACATTTGCTATGAAATGAGAGAATAGCTAATGCCCAGCAAACCAAACGATGTTTTACCGATATCGAAACGATATCGTTTATAGGACCACATTATCGTTTTCGATAATCTAAAATGATACGAGAATGATAGGCTTTTCGATAAAAATGAACATATCTATAACGTTATCGTTATTTTTTGTCGATAAAGATATCGAAAAAGTTTTCATATACAATAAACAAAATTTATTTGTTCAGAAAATTTTCTTTTTTGATAATAATTTCAAAAACATACAATTTAATTTTAAAATATTTTGAGTTTCGTATCGTAAAATAATCTTCATTTTATCGAATTCAAAAATTATCATCAAATGGTTTGCAGAGTGTTTTCATTAAACTAAAGAATTTAATTGCTGGATTGATTAACGAATGCAATTAATATCGATTGTTATATTTACGTCGATTTTTTTTCTGTGTAGTATGGGAATAAAATCGGAATTTTTCGAGATTAGAAAGTTAGGAGATTAAAAAATTGAATTCAAAGTGAAAATTTCAATTTATTCTTAGAATATAAATATTTATAACTAGCTGGTCCCGTGCACGACTCGTGCAAACATTTTGTGAATTCATAGATATAAAGCGATTTTATTAATATAAAAAACATTATTATTATTTTTTATATCAGGGGCCCGTGATTCGCTGTGGAAGTTTTTATTGGTTTTATAAAAGTAGTAACCAAATAATAATTCTCCGCCAAAACAACTTTTCTCAAAGACAATTCAGACAGTAGAATATTTCGCCACAGAATTCTTCCCAGTAAAAATCTTCGCCGTAAAATTCTTCCCCATAGAACGCATTACCGTAGAATTCTTCCCGGTAGAACTCTTCCCGGTAGAATTCTTCCCCGTAGAGTTTTTCCCAGTAGAAGTTTTAGTGTAGTTAGTTTTAATGTGGTGAGTTTTAGTGTTTTGAATTTTTAGTGTGGTGAGTTTTAGTGTGGTGTGTTTTAGTGTGGTGAGTTTTGGTGTGGTGAGTTTTAGTGTGGTGAGTTTTAGTGTGGTGAGTTTTAGTATGGTGAATTTTTAGTGTAGTGAGTTTTAGTGTAGTGAGTTTTATTGTGGTGAGTTTTAGTGCGGTGAGTTTTAGTGTGGTGAGTTTTAGTGTGGTGAGTTTCGGTGTGGTGAGTTTTTAGTATGGTGAGTTTTAGTGTGGTAAATTTTTAGTGTGGTGAGTTTTAGTGTGGTGAGCTTTATTGTGTTGAGTTTTAGTGTGGTGAGTTTTAGTGTGGTGAATTTTGGTGTGGTGAGTTTTAGTATGGTGAATTTTTAGTGTGGTGAGTTTTAGCGTGGTGAGTTTTATTGTGGTGAGTTTTAGTGTGGTGAGTTTTAGTGTGGTGAGTTTCAGTTTATTTTCAGTTAAATCGGTTCAGCGATTTAGACGTGATGCTGGAACAAACAGACAGACCGACAGACTGACAGACGGACCAAGAGTTTTATATATATAGATATAATTTAAATTTTTCGAAAAAAATTAGTTTTTAAATTTAAAATCTTAGCAAAATTAGAGTTTTTAGTTTTAAAGAAAACCAGAATTTTTAGATATTATAAAGTTTTGAAGATTATTCGAATTTTTAGAAAAAACATTAAATTGGAATAGTAATTTTCAATTTTTTGTGAAAATTTCAAATATTAGAGAAATTTGTAATGTTTAGAAAAAATGTTTGAGAAAAAATATTTTAAAAAAATCTCCTTTTTCGTAAACAAAAAATATTGGTCCGACAAAAAAAAAAAATGAACAGCATTTGATGAACAGCATTCTGCAATATGATGTACATATATGTTGTCTTTTATGTATTTGTTCATTAATATGATGAAACGTCTTCTTCATATGCAGTTCATCATATTGAAGATCACATTTTCGGTCATTCATCATATTCATAATAAATTCATAACATTGATGTTTTATAGCTATAAATATTATGAATCGTTTTTCAATACAATGAATCATGTTTGGAAGAACGAAATTCATTAATATGATGATTATTTTTTTTCTGTGTATACCTTTTTTAATTTTTCTATAATTCCATTAATTTAATTTTAAGACAATTCGTCACATATTCCACTTTTCAAGTGTATATTTAAATTCACACGAATATTGCTTAAAGTCCATAACCCTACCGCCTTGGCTTTCTGTGTCCACACTTTATGCCTAACTACCCCATACCAATCCAATCTAAATCAAACCCGAAATTATTTTGTGACTTTTACCCCCCAATTTCCATGGCACCTTTGTGGTCTTGAATACCTCTGTATCTGCTCTATGCACAATTTGCCCATAAATGTTTCGATTGCGGTTTCATGCAAGTCGTTCCGGTTCTTCATTGAGTATTGCCGAAAATTAGAATCATCATCAACGACGACATCAGCTGGTAACAAAAACCAAAACCGAACCGAATGAATTTCTGTGGTTACGCATTCAAAACGATATTGAAATTGTGCACAAAAGTACTTTTGCTTTTGACTTTAATTGCAGATGTAGTAGTACTTTTTTTATTTTATATACTACCTACTCTTTTTTACACTTTTTCCTGGGTGTTTCTTTTAAAAGTTTCAATTGACAGGTGTTATTTTGGACACTGACACATACCTGGCTCAATTTAAGTCTAATAATGTTGCCACATAATTTAAGTTAGTCCCCTCAAGTTTGTCTCACAAAGTCTTAGGCATTTAAATGATAGCTTCCCTTAGAACTGTTTGCCATCTAATTAACGCTTTAATGTCTTTAAGCAATGATCCTGCGCCAGGACCTTTCTCGACCCAATTGCTATCAATCAAGTCGCTTAACGGTCTTAACTGCCTGTTGTCCTTAACGCATAGATAGGCTTCTTATTGGCGGTTCAAGTGCCCCGGTTAATATTGTTAGTCATTGTATTGTGTGGGCCTTGTGCCTGGCAAGACATTAGTCTTGGCTTTAATTTGAATGCGTCTAAAATTTGAATTTCGCGCCTCGTTGCACATGTTCTATGTGTGGAAGAGGGTGTCTTTGTGACTGAGTCTCTGCATGTGTTGCAAACCAAGTTAAGACGCTTAATAGAAGCAAGAACAAGAACCACATAATAATTACAGCATCCTAATTGTGTGGCGTAATATTTGCTAGATTATGCGATGATAATTATTGCACGAATTACAGGACAAAAGAGCAGTCGATAGGACTTTCCGGGTGCTTTTGCTTTAGAGAGGTCATAAAAGTTGCTCTTTTTAAATATTTCTCTAAGTCAGATTAAATTTAAGAAAATAATAGTATGTATATTGCGACAAATATAAAATATTTAATTCAAAAATAAAAATTATCATTTTAATTAAGCCTGTGGTTAATAAATCTTAAAAATTGCTGGCTATTTTCAATGCGATCGCAAGATATGCCAGAAATCAGTCTGTAAATATCCTCAAAATTCGATAATTTCAGGGGACAACATTTTTGTGGAATTATATAGGCAGATTCCCGACGTAATGATGGGTCTGGTTTTAATACAAATTCCGCATTTATATGCTTAAAATCTTCGTAAAGCTGTTAATAAACCACCTCAATTCTACCAAATATTTTATATAGGATTCTTATACCTTTAACACTAATTTCCATATATCTACACAGAAAAAAAAATTCATCAATATGATGAATTTATTAATAATTATTATGAAGTTTTTCTCCAACTACGAGATTCATCATATAATACCCCGTTTATTAAATGCATTCATAATATATGAAAAATATCCTAAAAAAATTTTAAAATTAAAAAAAAAAATAGTATCTGTTCGGATCCGGCAATAAACTGTAGGTCCCACCACTTTGAGTACAAATATAACAAAGTGGTGGGACCTACAGTTTATTGCCGGATCCGAACGGATACTATTTTTTTTTTTAATTTTAAAATTTTTTTAGGATATTTTTTCGATATATTTTATAAAAACAATTTTTGTTGTTGAAAAATTCGTAAAAAACATGGCTAGCAGTTAATATATTTTGAAAAAAACAAAATTAGTTCAACAATATTCATCAAATTTACAAAACAATGATATATTATTCATAGATATTAAGATTATATTCATCGATATGACGATTTAAGTTCACATATATTATGAATGCATTTAATAAACGGGGTATTATATGATGAATCTCGTAGTTGGAGAAAAACTTCATAATATTTATTTCTATAAAAAAACTATAAAAAAAACACCAATAAACAACTAGAACCAGATCAAAATCTAGTTATATCCAGTTCAATCGAATGCTGTCAAGTTTTCTCAAAATAGAACTAGAAGTGGCGTTCCAGCTATTATATCTTAAATGCTTTAAAAATAACAAAAAAAAGTCAAATTATGGTTTGAGTACGGAGTAAAACAAATCTTTTTCTAAATTACTTGTTTATACTAATCCCGGGATCCCGGGATTGCAAAGTGTTCAATCCCGAAATCCCGGGATTACAAAAACAGGTACAAATTGTATTCCCTAGTCATTAATGTAATGAAATTTATTCTTCACAGATAGTTCATCATATTGAAGAAAACTTTATCGACAGTTACCAAGTGTTCATCATATTTATGATGGAATTCATAACATTAATGTCGTTAGTCATGAAGGTTCTTCAATACAATGAATCATGGTTTGTATAACGGAATTCATCAATATGATGTACATTTTTTTCTGTGTATGTGTTGGCAGAAGCACACGAGCAGTCAGCGCAGCATTCTCCAGATTGGAGAAAGAGTTGCGTCGAATGGGTCTAGTGGTGAACGAGGACAAGACGAAGTTCCTTGTGTCAACAAGCAGAAAGGAGTCCGTGCGTCTTGGACAAAAAGCTGATTTTGACACCCACAAGTTCGACATTGTGAAGGACTTCGTCTATTTGGGATCCAGCATCAACATCGACGTCAGTCTGGAGATTAAACGGAGAATGACTCTTGCCAACAGGTGCTACTTTGGGCTTAGTAGGCAATTGAAAAGTAGAGCCTTCTCTCGCCGGACAAAAATAACGCTCTACAAGTCACTCATCATGCCCGTTCTACTTTATGGTGCAGAAACATGGACGTTAGCCTCCACTGATGAGAGAGTACTGGGAGCGTTCCAGAGAAAGATTCTCCGTAAAATCTTTGGCCCTATCTGCTTTGCTAACGAGTATCGAATCAGGATGAACCATGAGCTGTACGAGTTATTCGACGACATTGACATAGTCAAGCGCATCAAAATCCAGCGGCTTCTCTGGCTAGGCCATGTTGAACGAATGGATGAAAACACTCCAGCTAAGAAGGTGCTTGAATCGAGGCTCGAAAGTGGACAGCGTAGAAGAGGTCGTCCAAATCGCGCGAAAAGCAGAAGCGACTGGCGTGGCTTTATATTAACGGCCAAAACCGACCCACGGTTGTAAGGGCCATTTAAGTAAGTAAGTAAGTAAGTATGTGTTGGCCGGCAATATGTCCAAAATATTCCATATAAATGCCAGAAATTTTGTCTCGAGTACTCTTGTAAATCACAGTGTGTTGGGTGAGAACATGAAGTATTGTTGGTGGATGATTGTCTTGAATTTGCCATTATAAGAAATACCGAATAAAACAGAAAGATCTCTTTAGATTTGTTTAGAGAACTCGACCCATGACAATATTGGAAATACTAGAACCAAATCAAACCCAAATGATATCAAAAAGCACATTTTCACAAGAAGACAACGAACCTAGATGCCATTAGGAAATATCACAGCACCTTTCAAGATGTATTCAGTTCAACCTTGACAGAAACTAGAAGAAAAAAAATAAAGCTTTCCTACAGGAATTATCTCTGAATTAGTATAAAAATTCTTATGTAAAACTGGGCATAACAAACAATGTCACCATACTCTCAATTCCTGGCCACAAAGGTATATAAGGTCATGGAGAAGCTGTGAAAAAGCTGCGGTAAGAACTGTTTAATACCAGAGAAGAACTTTGGAAATTTCTCACATAATACTGCAGACTTCGAAAAGGACATTTGTCATCCTTTCGACGAAAACCCAGTACATGTTATAAGATCATGTCTAGCTCTAAGACGCACAAGAAACTAAATACTTGGATATCAGGAAAATGAACCCCAATAATTATGCTCAGGTTTCTTACAGTTATAGAATTGAAAGATGCCATTTAAAAAAGGCTAGATAACTTACACAGAATTCATAGCACTCCTCTTTGGATTTCCTGGACCGAATACAACAATTTACTATATATTTTATAGGCGATGAATATATTTCATCGTCTGTTGATTCTCTTGAGCACCGCAGATCCATCGGGTGCATAAGTCTTTTCATAGTCCTGATTCCACCAGGTCGTATATGCTCTCGTACTATTCGAGCATCGAACCTAGCCACCCCTTCATTGTCCACACTGCTTTCAACAGAACTACGCATTAGAAAATTCGTTCTTCAGTCGCATGATACGTTTGTGGAACAACGCCCCTGCATTTGTTTTTTTCCGACTTTTTTGATATTTGAAAATTCAAAACACACATCCACCGACACTACGCTATTTTTCCTCCTTCCTCCTTTAACCTTTAAATCTTTCCGTGATTAACATAACTTTATTAATTCACTTTAATAAACAACTTTACTAATAACAAATTCTAACAACTGCTGCATGTTCACAATTCAACTTGACCTTTATCACACGAGATGCACTCGACCACTTTGCAATCACTACTGAAGTGCTGTTCATCAGATGCGACGCCCTTATATACTGCATTCATCAGTTCGACACGTTTCGACAAGCTTCGACATGTTTCGAGAACCTTCTACTCTTTCGTGAATGATTGACATCTCATTCGCACTTATGTGTTTCTTATGTGCCGATCTTCTATCTCTTTCTCGATCATTGCCTCAGTGCGCTGATCTTCCGTCTCTTTCTAATGAATTGCTAAGTGCGCTGAATTGCGTCTTGCGTCTTATTTACTCTTGCACAGTAGCGATGAAAAGTAGAAATGGAAACAAGTATTTGACTGAGCCAGGTATTTCACTGAGAAATCCAGAAAAATCGAATTCCTCGAACCATAAAACCATAAAACCAGTGGCTTTATATAAATAGGATCGGAAATAAGAGTGAAGCCTATGACTCCATAATTGGAAAGCCACAAATCGTTTTTAGTATATGGTATGAAATGTAGAACCAGTAGACCTCCTGTGAAACTCCAGAATGTTTTGGTTTCTTGTAGTAGTCTCTCTAACAAAAGTCCTGACAGACATCACAAAATCAATTCAGAAGGTGACGTTGGTCATTAATATATCGTCACTGTCATGCCAAAGGGGCGAATGTGCATTTTTAAAAATGTTGAGAAATCAAATTTTAAAGTTTGAAGTGCTTTAAAAATTAGAAAAATTTATATTTTGTTAATTTTTTTCTATTATTTTAGTTTATTCGTCAATTATTATAACGTATATAAAATATCTTTAGATTTGGACAACCGACTGAATTATAAATACGGATTTTGTGACGCTATATCCGGATCAAAACGCAAATATTTTTGATTTTTATGCTATAAGTTTTTATTAGCGCAAGATAAAATAGTAATGTAGAGGCATTAATTGTTTATTTTTAAAGCACCTATCGATCTGCATCATTAATTACAAATATTTTGCCAAACATTTTTTCCTGCAAATAACAAATGTCAAATTAATGTTTGGCAAAATATTATAAATTAATGATGCAGAACGATAGGTGCTTTGAATATAAACAATAAAGGTCTTAAGATCGCTATTTTATCTTATTCTAATAAAAAGATATGGCGAAAAAACAAAAAGATTCGCCCTTTTGGCATGACAAGATTTAAATTTTTCAAATTCGCCCTTTTGGTTTTGTCTTTTGTGGCTAGAAATATCCAACGAAATGACACGCGATTTTGGCACATCATACTTGAGGATAAACTACATTCAAAAATGTATAAAAACGCAAATGTCAAAAATTGCATATTCGCCCCTTTGGCGTGATAGTGACGATCTCTATATTTGTCTTGGCACCTTCAAGGTATTGTGAGGATGACCAAATTTGGTAATCTCATTCTAAAATTCTTTAACTTTCCTATAATCGCATTTTAAATCGTGATTACAAAATCAGCAGGTAGCGCTGACTTTTGGTTCATTTTAGGTGTTGCATATCAATTGCCAAACTTTGGGGTGTATGGTATATAAATCTATATTAATGTCTAGTGAATTTTTAAAACGATTGTAAAAATACCACTTCGTTTAACGAATATAGCGCAATTGCTTAATGCTCATTACTGTATCATGAGCTCATAAAATGAAAAACTATGAAACAACCAGACGGACATTAAGTTACAAAAAAAATTCTATTTATACCTAATGGATCACGAGAAAGAGCAGCTTCATGTAGCCACATTTGTACAAAACAAAAAAAAACAACAAACACTAAACGATAGGTCATTCCTATCATCCGTTTCATATTTGTAATGTTGCCGATACCGTTACGAGACGAAACGATACGGGGATAGATTCGCATTAAATTGGCAACAAGAGGCGCATACATGATATTGGAACAGCCGGTAGAGCAACGAGTGATGCATTTATTTTGCAAAATCAAATGTGCGGTGGCAGCACGTGGTACGTTGTGTCACAGCGGCGGAACGATGAGCGGAGGTTATATTGACCACTACAGAAGTGAGGAACAGATAAGGCTAAAATGTGGTAGTCGTTTTTGTTGGAGTGAGGAAAACGACGACGACGAACAAATGAAATCAATTTACAAGTCACGTTGTTGCCGGACAATAAATACATCAGAGTCCATTTAATAAAATCATGATGCGCACTTTGGTGGCGGAGATAAACGAAGAGATACAGGACAAATGGGAGATTTTTTTTGGAAGGTTCGGAAGATGGAAGGCAGAGAGGTTAAAAATGAAAGAGGTTGGAATGAGAGATAGAAGAGGTTTTATATAAGAGGTGATGGGAGGGAAAAATGTAAAAAGTGAGATAGGTTGAATTGAGAAGAAATTGGAGGAATGAAAGGTTAAAAGGGAGATAGCGTTGATTGAAAAGCAAGAGATTGGGAAAAGACTGAAAGAGGAAAGGATTGAAAAAGTAGAGAGGTTGCATAAAAGAGGGAATGGCAGAGGGTGAGGTTTAAATCGTACGAGAAGGGAGCAGCATGGGAGGATAGCACTTGGCATGTAAATGGGTTGGTAAAGAGAGATGGTAAACCAATTCCGTAATAAGTCATGACAACCCTCATACCAACTACCCACCTCCTTTTCAAATCATACATGTTGCCATGCATGTCCTGTCGATGGGCACTGCTTTTTTTCTTTCGCTGGTTGGCTTTTGTTATTGGCTACTGTATCGATTTGATGTATAAATAAGACTGCTCATTGAGATTCCCGTGGCGCTTACATACTATACGCTATATCAATTGCGCGATATCAGTATAAATAAACAACAACTACAACAATATAAAATGGCTACAACAAAAATCAGCACACACACGCGGTACCATCATCATCATCATCAATGGCAGCAGCATCGCACATGATAGTCCAAGGATAAACATCATCATCAACCACATCAACAACAACTTCATCATTATCCACATCATTCTCATGACCACTCAAGGCTATGCTTTTGTTAGTTCTCGATTTCTGCTCAAATGCGCTGGGCATCAAGCACAACATCAGAATAATAAATAAATAAATTTCATAAGGCAAAAACCGAAAAACCGAAAAACTTAAATCAAACAACAAAAATATTTGCAGAAATTTAGCAAAAATCGTATTTGGAATAAAAGCTAGAGATACATGGCAACAAAGAGTTGAATATATTTGTAAGAAACGAACGTACAGATGTTGCCAGTTCGGAATTATGCGAAGTTATAGATGCGAGGTCAAGTGTACTGAAATAGTTTTCAGTGGAAGGGCTATTTTAAGGGGATTTTTACAATTTTGTTGCGATAATTAAGTATATAGAAAACGCATCTGTGGGTTACAAACTTAAAAACACACTTCTGATTGGTCAATAAAAAATTATAATTTAATGTAGCTAATAATTTTACTAATTATATATTTTAACAAAATTCTACAATTTAATATGACAATGTTCGCTCACGAGATATACTAGTTCACATTCTAATTTCACATATTGTGTGGATTCTGAAGCTTCAACAAACATCTACACTTCAGAACAATTGCAATGACTCGTTAGTTATATCCAACTAGTTTACAATTATGTGTAGCCTGTAGCAATGTTCTAGAAGTTTCCACAAACTTCTATATTTAACGAGAATCTGTGATATTTACACACTAGTTGCATCTCTTTCACACGGATCTGTACTGATCTGCCAGCACTTTCTCGTTCATCACTTCAATGCTATAAAGTATTGATCGAGTATGCCGAACTTTGAATCCCCTTCAAATAGGTAGCAACTGCAAGGATATCAAAAAAAATTGAATCACTATCTCTGCAAATGCCCCGCCCAAGCCTTTGCTAGATTTCGTGCTTTGGACAAATACTTCCTCGACTATCTGTCTGATAGCACAAGAATAAGGATTGGAAAATTGTTAGATTTCTAAATTTCCTCAAATGGATATAAAGTCTTGAATCTCCCTTTGCGCACTTTCCCTTTACCCACCAGTCAACAACACGGTTACATGAGTTGTATCAAAAGGGCTCTTCCAGAGCTAATTGGGTACATTCACGAAAACTGGACCACCACTAGACCTATAAACGATGCAGTTCTACTATATAAATTATATAGAAACGATTATTCCACGTAATATTCATCTCTGTTCAGAGAACATTCTTCCAGTATACAATTTGTCCCTAGACAAATATTTTCCGAAAAATTCATTGCCGGACAAATCTTTGCACAGACAATTAATTGCTCCTAGAGACAATTCTTCCTCACACAATTGTGTACCAGACAATTCTTCTTTCCTAAACAAAAAAAAATATATAATTTGATGAATTTAACTAGCGTTATTTATAATCTAAGTATATAATCATTTATGGGGAAAAAGTGTCTGGGAAATGAATTCTCTCAGAAAATAGTTGATTGGGTAAAACTTATATCGGGAATGAATTGACAAATGGACCATTGAATTGCGCTGAACTTCAGTTGCCAGATGAAGAATTGTCGTGTAAAGTGACAAATTTTCCGAGTATGAAGGTGAAGAATTGAGCGTGGATTCATTTTTTAGACTAAGAATTGTGCGCTAAGGAATTGTCACGGGATATAATTGTCCAGGAAAAATTTGTCCGGCTAAATATTGTCGGTGAAGAATTGCACAAGGATATACGATATTGTTATAATTTAGCTTTGTGCAGAAAATTTAATTTTTTGGTTTACATGCCAATCTGCAGATCTGGATTCTAGAAGTTTCCACAAACATCTACACTTCACATGAATCCGAATGACTTGTTAGTTATATCCAACTTTCGTGTGTAAACTTAACGAAAATCTATGACATTTACACGCTGGTTGCAACTCTTTTAAACTCATTAATGTTATTGCACTGATTTTCCAGCACTTTCTCGATCCACACATACAGCTGTGTTCTAGAAGTTTCCACAAACTTATATACTTAACAAGAATCTGTGATATTTACCTCTAGTTGCATCTCTTTCACACTCATGAATTTTATTGTACTAATCTTCCATCACTTCCTCGATCCACTCCTACAGCTGTGTTCTAGAAGTTTCCACAAACGTCTATACTTAACCAGAAACTATGATACTTTCTCTGTCTACCGAACAGCGCCGAAATTATTCACAAAACCCAATCAACAGAATATAAATAAATATATTCGAATCCAGCAATGATATGTTAATAACTCTACACGTATTAGATCTCATCGTTCTGCTCGTACGAGGTAAAGTGCTGACAGGCATTTTATGCCCAATATTCACGATGAATAGTATTGCGATATTACATTGGCATTTTCTTTGCAAAATCAACAATATTTCTAAAATTTGATTGGGTGCAAAAATGAACAAAATAGAGCCAAATATAGTACATACCAATGATGGCAATGCCGTCACAAACGTTTTCATTATGCAGCGCTGATGTTTTGTGGTTAATGTTTAATGCTCAGAGGAGAAGGACGAAGGCGCCAACAGTATGGAGCCTGATGAAAATATATTTCGATTGAGAAATGAATGGACAGATGATTTTTGATGAGCAAAATAACGAATATGAGCAACACAACTCATACAAAATATGGACAAACTGAATGGAGTGATGTTATTTCAGGCACTGAAATAGAGATAAACAGATTGTGAAACGGTGGCGAAAGGACGAACCAACATTGGCTTCGGTGTTAAGTGAACATTCATTGAACTCGTATCAATAGAACGTCCGAGGACTGGGGACCGTGGACAACGAAGTCACAAACACACATGGGGATTGGATTTTCTAAATGATTATGATTGTGTTTGGCAATCGTCGATGTTACGCTGATGGAACATAACAGAAGTTAACAAAACAGAACAGTACTAAACAGAATCGAACAGAATCGAACGAGCACAGGACGATGGCAGGGATAATAAGCTGGGACCCATTATGTTAATCAAGCCAATGAGGAGAACGATGAAGCGACTGATATTGTGGCTGTGATGACATTGATGATGACTATGATTAGCATCATATGCGCGAGTTATTGAAAGACAATGTGCATGGTAATGACGACGATGATGATGGAATAAATGATAGTGTTATCGATATGTTGGCCTTAATCTTGACCACAAGACGTCGTCTTTGTTTTTTATTTTGTTTTTCTTTGGTTTTCTCAACTTAATTCCGATGAGTTCGATTTCATTGTCATTCACTGCGGGAGCTCACATGAGCCATCATCACCATCATCACTGTTCCAATTATGAGGCATATTTGTGATACATGCAAAGAGTGGGCTTAGGTTTTATTGGCCCAACTACATATAAAGTATATCGGAATTTAGTTTTATTTTTGGCTCTTTAGCCAGTTCATAAATAATGCGTTACATTGATTGATGCGCCCCGCCAGCTGTGGGATTTGTATTCGAATTGGGAGCTACCACTAATGGCGGCGAAGCAACGTCTATTATGGTTGCGCATCAATTTTTATTAGTTGGTGTTTTATTTAATTTGTGTGGATTATGTGTGAAGAAGTTTTTGCATAATAAATTATCATCAATATAAATACAATAGAAATATTAATGTTTGAGATGTAATCGATTTTAATATGAAATTTTATTTATTATTTAATCTTTTATTATTGTAATATATTCAAATAGTTTTTCTTTACTTTGTAAAGTTAGATATTATCGTATTTTTAATATTGCTCAAGCTCAAACCAATTATATAAATTAATAAATTATATAAATTTGATTATTTATTTGATTATTAGAAAAATTAAATTAAAAAACTGACCATTTGTAAATGATTATCGACGAAATTATAGAATCTAGAATAAGATAAATTAATTTGATAGGGAAAAAATATATTTAAATTTTTGCAAACAAAAAACATTATTTTCGAAAAAATTGTTTAAAAAATATATAAAACATTTCAATATGATGCTTTTATTCATAAATCTTATGAACTTTTTCGCCAACTGCCAGATTCATAAATAAGGATTTTTAATGTTCAATACGATGTATTCAAACATCAAAATTACACACAAAAATTTGTCTTCATGTACAGATTCATGTTTTTAATTGTTAAATACTGCTTGATTTATAAAATATTATTTTGAACAAACAAAATTTTTTTTTTAAATAAATTAGTGGATGGAAATATTTATATTACGAGTATTTCAAAAAAAAAATTTTTTTTTTAAATAAATTCGAAAAAAAAAAATCTTAAAAAATAAATTTCGGAAAAACTTGTTGATGGAAATTTTTTATTTTTAAAAATTCTCCGAAAATTAAAAAAAAATAAACCGAAAAAATTTTTTTATCGTAAATTTTTATTTTTCGATAAAAATATTAAAAAATAAAGTTTATGTCTTATTCATAATATAAATTTTTTAAAAAGTAGTAATTATAAAACATTTTACTAATTTATGCATGTCGAGCAAGCACGACTCGTGCAAAGATTTCGTGAACATTTTTTTAATTTATGTATATCTTGAACCCGTGCTTCGCTGTTAAATGTAGTAACCAAAACAAAAATAATTTACCGTTTTCCCGTAGATTTTTTTTTTCAGTAGAAAATTTAGTGTGGTGAGTTTTAGTCTGGTGAGTTTCGGTGTGGTGAGTTTCGGTGTGGTGAATTTTTGTGTGGTGAGTTTCGTTGTGGGAGGTGGTAAGATTCGGAACATACATACAAACATTCACAAATATATAGTAGATGGTGAGTTTGGTGTGTTGAGATTAAGTAAGTTGAGTAAAATCCAATTTTGGGGTTTAGTTGAAATCGACATCATTTGGGCTGAGATATAGCGTACTGAATTTTTGGGTTCTATGGGAGATACCACTCCTTTTTCTCCAATCTGATTTTTTTCTTTCTTAGGATACTCCATGGTCCTTATATCAAAGTAATGCAAATTTTCAGAAAAATACGTTCAGTGGTTTTGCTGGGAATGTGAAACATGCACTAAAAATAAAAATGGGCGTAAAAGTGGGCGTGGTCAAAGAACACTGTATATTAACCTTCTCCTAGGTCTGTAGGATATACATTTCAAATCTTAACGAAACCCGTGCAGACGATTTATTTTTCGTCTTGGTGTGGTGAATTTTGATTTGGTGAGTTTTGGTGTGATGAATTTGATATGGTCATATTAAGTAAGCCGGCCTCAGTAGTCCAGAGGTAGCGCGCTGGACTTGCATTCTGAAGGTCTCGGGTTCGAATCCCGGCTTGGGCATGGACGCTCGTGGTGATATTAACCACAAAATTGTAGGGAATAGATTTCACAGTACAATGGATATAGTCTGTCTGAGTGCTGTGGATCTTAGTAGATATTCCAAAAAAAAAAAAAAGATGAGTAACAACCAAATTTAAAGTTTAGTTGAAATCCAAAACATTAGTGTTGAGAAATAGCGTAATGAATTTTTGGGTTCTATGGGAGTTTCGACTGCCTTTTGCCCAATCTGGTTTATTTATGGTTTATGATACTCCATGGACTTTATATCATAGTAATGCAAATTTTTTCATAAAAATACGTTCAGTTTTTTTTGTTATGAATCTGAATTATACACAAAAAATAAAAATGGGCGTGATCAACGAAAACTATATAGTGACCTTCTCCTAGGTCTGTTGCATATATATTCCAAATTTTAAGGAAGCGCAAACGTTTGCATAGCGCACAAACAAAGAGACAAACGGAAAATGAGTTTAATATATATAGAAACATACAAGAACTACTTGAGAACTGAGAAGTATGGCAAAAAATGAACTAAAAAAATATTTTAATTGAAATTTGATTTAAAGAACAGCATTCTTCAATATGATGTACATATATGTTGTTTTTATGTATTTGTTCATTAATATGATGAATCGTATTCTTTACAAACATCACAATATACTGAAGAATTGTTTTTCGATCATTCATCAAATTGATATGGAATTCATAACATTAATGTTTTGTAGTTATCAATATTATGAATCGTTCTTCAATACAATGAATCTAGGATTTAAGAGCGAAATTGATTAATGTTGGGATAATTTATTATAATGTTAAACGCATGATTAGAATGATATAACCTATTTAAGAAATAATCTCTATATTAAATTTAGCAGAAATCGATTCATTAATTACATGATACCAAAATTATTGTCCTTATGGTGAAATGCAGAACTACTTTTAACTTACGTTATCCGGGTTTCTGAAAATGGTAACTGTACAATTTTTTATTTTGATCTTATCTGCGGTTACAGTGAAACGAACCGGCTACCGGTTAAATTTATAACTACTTAATAGTTTAGATAAAACGGTATTTAACACAGAGTCACTACTTAATATTTAGTTAAAACTGGTTCTGAGATCACAAAGCTGGTAGTGAAATTCGGAACTAATTTTAGTCTATGTTTATCAGTTTTAAATATAAATCTGATAAACATATTTATTACTTAAAATCGGCATAAATTAGTAGATAAAAGAAAGCCTTCCCACTATTGCAAAAACTGTTTTCTCGCACTCTCCTCAATTTGGAATACTCTCTGGCACCAGCGTTCTTTGTCATGCGCATTAATTACTGGAAAATCATTTTCGCTCTATTTGAAACTGCTCGAAATATCAACAAAACAGCTGTTTCTTGCTTTTTCGTGCTGGAATTTCACGCTGTTAGCGCGAAGAATTTGCGAAACAAGCAGAAAATTGTCACAAAAAGTCAACAACCTATGTGGGTTGCTGGGTTGAGGTGGCATAGAGTGGCTTAGCATGTGGTGACGGCGGTGTTTTGTAAATGGAAAAAAACCCTTGCCAACGACAGCGATATGAATTATGCACAGCATCTTTGGAACAAACAATATGTGACGCGTCTCATTGTTTCGTCAAAGATAAGTAAAGAGTATGGGAAATATGAAATTATACCTATAAAATAGTACCTTTACAATTTAATAAATGTATTCATAAAAAATACATGTACAATCATTTAATACAATTACTATAATAAGGGCTATATTATATAGAAAAATATATTAAGAATAAGAATTATTGTCCATCTAAACTTCTTCACCAGAAATCGCAATGAATATATTTGTCATTAGTTTTAAATAATTTATTTCTGCAAATTATGCCCAAATAATTTACTTTTATAAGTTTAAATTTTAGCAGGATCGAGACAGTTTAAAAATATTTTATTGCTTGATTTTATGTAGACAAGTAAAAAGATTGACTGTCTAAAAACTGCCTTTAAAATTCCACAATATTTGATATATGTGCTTCGCACAAAATTTAATTTACCTAAAAATTGAGGGATTGTTCTAAATAAATTGAAATAATAATCAAGGATTCCTAAAAATAAAATTTGTCGTAATAAGAAAACTCCGATAGAACTCATAGATATCTACCTACCATATAGGTCCAATTTGTATGTCCAATATAACCAATTTAGTTAAGATTTATTATCCGAATCGTGTGAATTCTCCTTTTTATAAAAAAAATCATCATCATATTGATGAAATTCGTTCTTCAAACGTGCTTCATTGTATGGAAGAATGATTCATAATATTGATAACCACAAAACATTAATGTTATGAATACATTATCAATTTGATGAATGTCCGAAAAAGTGTTCTTCAATATGATGAACTGTACGTGAAGAATAAGTTTCATCATATTAATGAACAAATACATAGGATACAACATATATGTACATCATATTGAAGAATGCTGTTTATCAAACCGAATTTCATTCAAAATATATATTTATCGTTAATTTTTTGTCACAGTTGTCAAGTAGTTCTTGTATGTTATCTATATATATATAAAACTCTTGGTCCGTCTGTCGGTCAGTCTGTCTGTCTGTTTGTTCCAGCATCACGTCTAAACCGCTGAACCGATTTAACCGTAATTTTGTAACAGGATACTATGTAGCCCGGAGGGTGTCATAGGCTATATATCCCATACAAACTAAACATTCCAAAGCACATAACTCAGCACATACACAAGCTAAAAAGATGAAACAAAAAACTCAAATACAAAAAAAAATATACAAAAGAAACCACACCACATTAAAACTCACCACAATGAAACTCGCCACACTAAAACTCACCACACTAAAACTCACCACAATAAAATTCAACACACTAAAAATTCTACTGGGAAAAACTCTACGGGAAAGAATTCTACGGGAAAGAATTATACCGGGAATTCTACGGGAAAGCGTTTTACGGAGAAGATATAAATAATAAAAATGTTCTTTATATTAATAAAATCACTCCATATCCTTGCATTTACAAAATATTGGCACGAGTCGTGCACGGGTCCAGCTAGTTTTTTATATAATGCTTGCTCGACATGCATTAATTGGTAAAATGATTTATAATATATTTATTTATAATTACAACTTATTATAATTAAAGAGAAATATTTATAAAAAATATTTAAAAAAAATTGATATTTTTTTTTAAACTTTTTTTCTATAATTTTTTGTTTTTCGAAAACAATTTTTTTCGAAAAAAAATGTGTCGAGCATTTTTTTTTTACGAAAAATTACGTAGTTTTTTTGCACTAAATTTTTGATGTTGAATTTTTTTTTAAATTTTTTTTTTAATTTTTTTTTTTGAAATTTTATTTATTAAGCAATTTTTTTTTTTTTTAAATATTCGTAAAAAATGTCCATCAATTAATTTATTTTGAAAAAAAAAAAATATATATATCAGCGGTGATACTGCAAAATCGCCCAACTGCATGTAAAAACGAGTTGGGAAAGTTAGGTCACATGGGTAAGTTCGGTCACATGTGGCGGATTTTTATAGTCGGTCGGGCCCGACTATGGAATACCCTACACCTTTGGTGGGGATATTAACCCTCAGAATATTATTCATATATCAGAAATTTACGTCTTATATCCCCATAAATTAAAAAATTATATAAAGTATAAAAAAATAAAAATAAAATTTGAAAAATGTAATTTGGCGGACCACGCCTATATTTAAAATTTTGAAAGGCAAATATTTCATAGATTTGATTTTAATAATTTACGGATCAAATTTCCACTATGAAAACCCGGGAAATAATGAAAAAAAAAAGTAGGCGGATCACGCCCATTTTTGGACCACATATTTTTAGGTGAATTCTAACAATACGTTTAAAATTTTATAACTATACATTGAATACTTTTCGAGTTATTAGTCCCGAAAGAGTTATATAAAATTGACTTGTATGGGAGGTGGGCGTGTCCGTTGACCGATTTGGCTCATTTTCAAACTCGGTTCCTACTTTTGGCTAAAATATATTGAGACAAAATTTCATCGTATTCTGATCAGTATTTCTCAATTTATTCTGTATTCGGACAGCAAGACAGCAAGACGGCAAGACAGCAAGACAGCAAGACAGCAAGACAGCAAGACGGACAGACGGACAGACAGACAGACAGACGGACATGGCTAAACGGACTCGGGTAGTGATGCAGATCAAGAATATGTATACTTTTCCATACCGGACACGCCTCCTAAGGGGCGTTACAATATCTGCACAAACTTAATATACCCTGTACCTCATAGGTGTAGGGTATAATTACGCCTTATTTTGTGTTATAATCGGGTTTTTAATGATGTGTTGATCGGATAAATTAAAAAAATGTCACGATAAGTTATGACATACTTAGTTTTTTATGAAGTAAGTGCAGAATTGAGACTAAAAATAGTTTTGTTTCTTCGGTAAAATTTATTTCGTTAGAGCTATTCGAAAATGTAGATAGGCGGTTTTGCAGTATCACCGAAGATATATTTTAAAAATATCATATTGAACATATAAAAACAAATTTTAATTCAATGAATTAAATCATGCATATGATTAATATGGTAGGTGGTGAATTTTTTAATTTTTAATATTTATGAATAAAATCATCATATTGATGAATTTTCTTTTTCCTGGGAATATACCTAATATTTTAGTTAAATAGTAAAACAAAAATTACTTAGTTTCAGACTTGAAAATCAGATGAATTTGTTTAATATGCAAAATGTAATTTTATGCATAAATTGAATGACATTTATTCCGCATGAAAAAGGTAAATAAATGTTTTAGGAAAAAATCAGCCAAGGCAGGGTCTTTCGGGCTCAGAGGTTCTATATTCTGGTCCTAATATTTGAAAATTTAAATTGTATACTTATTTAAAAGGTTTATAGGAAAGGACTTGTAATTAGCAAACGGACAACATTTTCATATTAGAGAGAGTGACAGAGAGAAGGAGCGAAATAAAACGTCAAAACTGTTATACAATTTCGAAGACAGAAAAATCACTCAAATGGCGCGCTCTCGGTCTCTCGCAGTTATGTCTGAATTTCGAATTTCGCCCTGAAAGTTGCACTGTCTCCCACTCAATTTTCGATATTTAAAAAACCATGACCACAGTTAACGGTAAGTGCATTATGCGCTCTCTCACGGCCGACAAAAGGCCAACCTCAATTCGAACTCGAAATTTTTGGTGAAATTCGCACAAATACCCGACGAATGCAATTCGTGAGCAGTATCTTTTCATATTTACTGTTTGTGTAAAACTACTTCGTGTGACGCAAAATATTGATACATATTTTTGTTTGGTACGTTATTTAACGTTATATTACATCACGACAAGCCGAACGAATGAATAAACGAACGAACGAATATTACGCCGGGCAGCATTCGAAGATGACGAAGATGATGACGACGACGATGGTGATGGCGACAACGATGTGCAGAAGCTGTACGCGACTCTTCGAATTTTGTCAACTTCGTGTGAAATCGTGCTTTCGAGTTGTACGAATTTCACGCATATCTCGTTCGTAGGTGCCGATGTTGGCAGTAGATGCGTTGCGGACGTTGAATTTAACGGTCGGTTTGGCGAAGTACAGACGCAGGCGAACATTTTTGTATAAATGCTGTGAATTTTTATTTTTAAGTATGTGAATTAAAAAAAAAATGATAATGTATTAAATAAGTGAAAATTAAAAATTATGTTAAACAAAAAATTACAAATTTCAAACAGTGAAAATTAAAACTTTAAAGTTAAATTTTTGACTTATACTTCAAGTATAAATAACGCCCTTTGGCGTTTAATATTTTTGTTTTTTACTAGATTCATTAATCAGCGACTTTATGAGTTTCTGCTGCCATGGCAACCTTAACGTGTTTTAATGTCTGTGTGTGTGATAAATGTGTGTGATATATGTGTTTTTGCAGGTATATGTCTAAAATGTAGTTGATTTTCAAAAAAAAAAAAAAACCCAAACCAAACACATTGCGAAAAATGCTGCGCTGACGGTTTTGCATCATTTTCAGCATTTTTCGCAACCAACTACAACGTGCAGTGGCAACCAACGTTCACCGCTGCTGCCTCATTTGGCTCGCAGCGCCCATCATCAGTATCTCTTCACATAACCTAGTTTCTCGTGAACGAACGCCCGAGCGAACGAACGCGCGCCAGCATCATCCTCAATCCTCAGACTTACTTCCTGGCGGCTGCTGCCGACGACGACTTCAGCGCAAGTTTCACTTTAGTTTAGTCCTCAATGTTTTTTGTTTTTATTTTTTGTTCACTCTCGTAATTTTTCTCGCTATTTTCCTCTTTTTTTTTTTGAATTTTTTCTATTTTTCTCCCCATTTTTTTTTGTTTGCCTTCCGGTTTTGTTTTTCATTTGTTGCCGCCACATTTTATTCTGGTTTCACGTTGCTGCTACGTGAATTTCTTAAATTTTACTTTATGCCCGAGCGCGGTTCTTATACACGTCGTGTTGCTTCCGGTGCAGTACAAACTTTTCGTTATTTAAAGTATTTTTTTTTCTTATAAAATGGTATTTTTTTTTTATTTAAAAAATATTTATTTGCCTTGTTTGTCTAAAACACTTGTTAGGGATTTTTAAAGTTATGGTGATTTATGATAAAATGATGAAATTTTTGAACAAAATGAGAATTAACATTTTTTCAACCTGAAATGAAATACTTACTAAAAACAATCATCATACATTCCTCATATATCACCAATAGTTTAAGTGATATTCTCCAAATATAGCACAAAAATGTATCAAAAATGAAAATACATTTTAGAACATAACTAAAATATCCGTAGATATATATCAAATCATTAAAATTATGTTATCTTTTATAAAATACACCTAAAATAGCCTCCGGTTTATATACACTACATAAATAATAGTTTTTTCTATTAAAAATAATCAATAGGATAAATTATTATTTTAATCGTAAAATACCATTAAATACTACAAACTACCATGACATTTCCATTGAGTTTATATGAAAATATTTATTTTTTGTATACTATTAAATCAATAATTGTCCTATTAACCAATTTAATGGGATTTGAGGGATTTTTTTTTCTGGGTGTATTAGTATTTCATTGGAAATTTATTTATTCGATTTTTAGTGTTCAGTGTTTCATATCATTACTTAAGACAAACGCACTATTCAGAGTTTATACACTCAGAAAAATCCTATTAAAATTGGTCAATTGGAAAGTCATTGGTTCAATAGTATAGAAAAAAATAAATATTTTTATATAAACACAAAAACATTTAATAGTATTTAATATTATTTTGTAATATTTAATGGTATTTACTCATTAAAATAATAATGTATCCTATTGACTAATTTTAATTGCAAAAAACTATTGATTTTGTACTATTTTTTTCTGAGTGTATTTACACAAATTTATAACCATAGTGTGTAAAGAAATATAAAACTTTCACAATTCTATTAATTCATCCACATTACATAAAAATCACTTTTCTAAAAATTTCAATTTGAGGAATCATCACACAAAACGTACTTCTTTCTGCTCACTATAAATGTGTGCAACGAAAAAAAAAATCATCCCGATATCGACTGCAAATTTTGAGAAATCAAAGGTGAAAAACACTTCTTTTCATTACCACACATTTATCCATTTCTGTATATATTTATGGCAAGGACCGCAATCGATATTCTTCATTCGCACTAACTCATTTCTGATCACTATCCATGTGGTCAAAAATAAAATTTAAAATCATCCCGATATCGGCTGCAGAGTTTAAGAATTTTTTAAATCTTTGTATATTTAGGGCAACGATTCAAAACGATATTCTGCTTTTGCACTAATTTATTTCGGATGACGATAAGTGGGAAAATTTAAGAAAAAATAAAATAATCCCTATATGTCATAAATTCCCATTTTCATTATCACACATATATCCATTTCTTTGTATATTTATGGCAAGGACCGCAAACAATATCCTTTATTCGCACAGGAGTTAAAAATGCGGCATATTCAGATCCGACTTACTTGAACGATTCAGTTGGCGAAACGAATCGTGTTAAAATAATCTGAGAACACTTGAAATTTCAGCCTGGCAACGCCTTGCTCATCTGTGAATAACTCTTGCGGCATAAACGTAGCCAATGTGGTCCAAATTAAAATCATTCCGATGTCTGCTCGTGATTTTAAAAAATCACATGTCAAAAAATTCCAACTACTTACATTTTTGGATTTATTTGTGTATTTATGCCAAAGATTCCAAACGATATTCTGCTTTTGCACTAACTTAATTCGGATGACAATTAATGTAGTTAAAACTAAAAGAAAAATACAAAATCTGTCCGAAATTAGCAAAGGATCATATGTCATACTTATTTTATATGAGTACTCAATCTACCATGTCTTGGAGACCTTCGATGGCTCGATGTTTTCTCGAATAACTTTGATAAAAAAGATCGAACTCTTTGCTTTCTCGATTCTAATTTTTAAAAATGTTCGTACATTCAAATTCTTTGACAAGATACGATATTTAAACATTTATGAAATCTATATCGCAATATTTTTCGTAGCAATCTTGAACTATGATCATTTTTTTCTGCGATATTGTTCCGATTTCGAAAATTTTCAATTATCCAGAAAACTCCGACAGTACGTTTCGATTTCTATCTATCTACCACGTAGGTCCAATTTGACTCTCGATATCGTTACGAGAACGTGTCCTATATCGTGTGATTTCTCCATTTACTCACATTGATCTCGTAACGATATCGAAACGAATGACGTACTGGGTAATTTATAACATAGAATTTTAAGTATTGCTATAGTCAGATATAGTAGCCGCGGTAGCTCAGTGGTTAGTGCGTTAGACTGCGATCCGAAAGGTCCCCGGTTTAAGACTGGACTGGGGCTAACAACATCTTTTCATAGAAACATTTTCTATACCGCGCTAGCTCTCGTCAGTAAATGGCAAACCTACGAGAGTAAAACCATTGCCTATGAAAAAGCTCTCACCCGCCGTTCGGATTCGGCAATAAACTGTAGGTCCCACCACTTTGAGTACAAATATAACACGCACATCTCAAAATGGTGAGAGAGCTCGGCCGAAGTTCTATACAGGACTGTAGCGCCAAACTATTATATTATTATATTATACTCAGATATATACTTAAACTAATAAAAGATTTAGTTTTCTCCAAAATATAATATGAAATGTTTTAAATTCAAATATTTTAAATGTTCTTAATTGAAATATTTCCATACATTTTTTGACAATCAGTAGTAAACATTTTTTTATGTATAACTATGTATATCGAATATATCTAATATTTTGGAGTTGTATAATTTTGTTTAAAAAAAGTGCCTTTTGATACACCGTCTTAAGTTATTAAAACAAAACATTTTGTTTTTTTTTGTTAATACCCAGTTTGCCATGTTTCGGAGACCTTCGATACCTCGAAGCTTTCTCGAATAATTTCGATAAAAAAGTTCTATCTCGTTGCATTCTCGATTCTAATTTTTAAAAATGTTCGTACATTCAAATTACGAGATACGATATTTAAACTTTTATCAAATCGATATCGCAATATTTCTCGCAGCAATCTCGAACTTTGATCATTAGTTTCTTCGATATCGATCCGTTATCGAAAAATTTCTCGTATCGAGAAAACTTCGAGAGAACGCATCGATATCTACCTAACAAGTAAGTTCAAGATGACGCTCGATATCATTACGCGAACGGTTCCGATATCTTGTGATTTCTCTACCTACTCGCATTTATCTCGGTACGATATCGAGACAAATGGCATACTGGGTATATAGAATACTTCATAAATTTAAAATTCATAAAACGTTGAACTGTTAGGAGAAGCTCGACTCATTCTTATACTTGATAGACACATTATCTTCATAATTGTCAAATATATGATTAATCAAAAGATAATATCTGTTTAAAGCCTTTTTATTTTTTTATAGTGATGCCGTAACCGTAAACCGTTATATTCAAATCAAAATTAAACCGATATCTAAAACCGATATAAACAGTTTCGGTTCGGAAAAGTATTAAACAAAAATAAATGAAACGAAACATAATTTGATTAAAAGTTGGAACACAACAGCATTTTCCAATTTCAATGTTTTTGTATTAAACATTATAGGCGAAAGAGTTTATTTCGTCTTTTCAATAGTTTCAACTAATTTAGAAGTTGAATTTAGTTTGAATGCATTTCAAAAATATTAGAACATTTAAAACTGAACTTTTTTATTTTTTTTTTGCAAGAAAACAATCCAATCGAATTTCATAAATAAACAAATGATTTCGAATTCGATGCCTCAATAATACACAGTATTTTCCAAACTAGTTGAAAAATAATTTTTGGTACGGAAAAATCGATATAACATAAACTTTTGTTTACAATTTTTTTTATGAAATTTGATCGGAATTCTAATGAAAGCTCGAGATTGTTTCGAAAAATAATGCGAATAAATGTGAATATTCGTCAAAGCCTATAAAATTACATAAATTTAGAAAACCAGCTATACTTCCATTTATATATTCGTTTTCTGGAAATTTTCCAGTCTGTATATGACTTAAGTTTTCCTTTAAAATATCGTATATCGGTTTAAATATTGTTTTTATAATATGTTTTCAGGTTTAAAATGAAACAGTTTTAAAAGGTTATCTATTTCGTTGATGGCTTCAATCTCTGCATTAAAACATGGTTTATTTAATGATGATTTTCCAAATATTTCGACCGTACCGTTGAGCAAGACCATTAGCAAATAATCCTTGAAAAAGTTCTTATGTTTGGTTAAAATGTTCGGTGGTCAAGTGTAACAAAACTCTAAGAATTGTGTTTGTTTTCTGTATCTATTATATTCAATATTTATATTTTAGAGTATTTAATTTTCTTTCCGAATTGTTTATATAATGCTCTGAATATTTTGTTTAGCCTTCAGTTTTTTTTAATTTTTAAATTTGTTTCAAATACATAAACAGTTAGTCTTGTATTTTACTCAATTCAACACTATTGTCTGGTTGTCTTAAAAGCCTTCGAGAATCCTTGTTTGATTGTCATATTAATTTCACTTAGTTCTTTGGCTGTTGCTGTTTTAAACTTGGCTGTGATTTGCAATTTCTGGCCTCTACATGTGCCAAGATTTGTTTTAATTTTTCTTTTTCTTCTACGTCTGTTGGTTGTGGTTGTTGCTGCAACAATAATGTGTTCCTTGAAGTCCTTGCTGCTCCTGCAACTTAGAGTGTTGTATGTTG
Source organism: Dryomyza anilis (assembly GCA_951804985.1). Lineage (NCBI taxonomy): Eukaryota > Metazoa > Arthropoda > Insecta > Diptera > Dryomyzidae > Dryomyza > Dryomyza anilis. The sequence goes on from OX638132.1 coordinate 100,811,886, forward strand.
TGCCATGTTTGCTAAAGTCTCTTCCGACTGTTCTTATTTTGTGGCGCGTTCATCCTTTGGTGTGTGGCTGCTACAGATCTGCGTCACTGATATCCTACAGATTATTTATGTGGTGATTAGCTGTCTGAGTTATAGAATTCGCTCGCTCGGCTGCTATCGAGTATGCAATAAAACATGACTGACGTATTTATTTCCTCATATTTATGTTATACACTTTGATTAATTTTAGAGATTTTCTAAATACATTTTTAAAGATTAAAAATTATATAATAAAAAACTGTTTTACAAGAAATGAAAAGTGACAAAACATTGAAAAATATACAGAAGTCAAAGAATATCACAGCTATATTTTGAGAACAACGGATTAAAATAAGGTAAGCATCAGTTTTATATCAAAAATGTATATATTCTAAATTAATTAAATTATTTTCATTATAAATGACCAGAACATATACTTTGTATAGAGGAAAAAATTCTAAAATAAATAAAAAGTAATAATAAAATTCATAAATTTTTGTTATACAAATTTTTATACAAATGACATGTTTCAAGTTTCAATTAATTTTTCTTTGTCAAATTTTTTACTAACCATCGACTATGTTCTACTAAATATGACTACTAACTTTGATTACAAAACTAAAATCGATAATACATAGTAATAAAAAATATAAAATACCCCAATTTTCAGAATATTGGTCATGTTGCAAGTTTAGTTTAAATTTTCATTAATTTTGTATAATATTTTCCAATGAAACAAATTTTAATCCAATTTATCAAATTATTTGAAATTGCTGTCTAAACTACATTATGTCGGTAATGCTGTTTTTACTAAATTTAATTAGCAAATATTCGAGCAAACTAAATTCGATAACAGCAAACAGACATTTGAATCGATTGTCTACGGACTTTAAGAATTACCGGTTACCGAATGGAGATCAAATGCAAAACCGTTAAATCTAGTTTAGTCACCAAATTAGTCGAATTCGCACACAACTTTAATATTCAATTAAAAGCAGAATTCCAGCTGTTTAAGTCGTAATTCAAGTATATGAATTTTGTCTTCATTTATCACAAATTCAATGGAAATGTTTCAAAACCTACGAGAAAACGAACTGTAACAATTAATAGCATATTTTCTTTTCATATTCCAATCAGTTACAAGTGCAAAATAATCCGATCATGATTATTTTTACCTTAAAAGCGTAGGTAGTGCATTCAAATAAACATTTGTATTTTAAACCTTTACATTTTTCGACCGTATATGTGCTGATGGAAACATATTTTAAGAATTATAATCGTTAAAAAAAGTTAGTTATTTAAATCGATAGCTTAAACTATGCTCTACATAACCATAAATCATTTTATTATATATCGTTAGACCGGAAATGCTTAAAAAATCATCCAAAAATAGTCTAAAAAAATAAAAAAAAAATGGATTTAGATGCAAATATCTTAAAAACGTATTGGAATATTTATATTTGTTTCTATATTGTTATTAGTCTTGACTATTGAAAGACAAATTGCATTCACATTATTCTGGAAAAATAGTTGTGTAAGGGACTGTATTTTTTTTATTCAAAAAAGAGGCAGAAGAGCGCCTGAATTTTCGACATCAATTTTTTCAAAAACGTTACATAGTAGAAAAAACTGAGTATGCAGTAGATTGATTTACGCAACTCAATTTGTATTTGTATAGAGGTTCGATTTAATATAAACTTAAAAAAAAAATTAATTTACACATATTTCCTGGAGTTTCGAGCGAGACATTCCAACGTTTAAAACTTTGATATCTCGAAGGAAATTAATGAATTTATTTGTTGTGATAGTAGTATTTAAATAGGACTAAAGATTTGCAAGAAATTAGAAAAGTATAGAATTGATTTAAATTAAATAAGGTCGTTCCGGACGGGACAAAAACCGAAGTTCATGTTGAGGTTCATATGGAAATTTCAAAAAATCAACAAATTTTGCATTTTTTTTTATAAATAGTTGAGATATAAATTAATACTTTGTTTATAAAATGTATTCTTTTTTCGTTATAAATCACAGAAAAATTCCGGACGGGACAAACATTTTTATCTTTTTCTAAAAAATATTTTTTGAGTACACATTATTTTTTTTTTAAATTTAGAAATATAGCGGAGATAATTTACTTTATTTTAGTCTATGTACATTTTATTCCTAAAGTTTATAGTTACTTCTTATTAAATCACAGAATAGTTCCGGACGTTCTGGCACTACGATTTTCTGCTAAAAATAATATTATTTCTGACAATAATAAGAATTATTATTAGGAAATAAAATTCCAATATATATTTTTGTAAAAATAAACAATTTTTTATATTCGTTCGGGACGTCACAGATTTCAATTAGCTGTCAAACATTTTCTAGAAGGACTAAGAAATCGATGTATACATTTTTGAAAATGGTGAGGAAATTTTATTTTAGTAACAGCGGATTCAACATTTAAAAAAATTTGTAGTTTATATGATAATAAATGTATCTTTTTGATTATCTACATGACAATAGGACACCCTTATACAAATACCAAAATTTGTCCCTTATTTTAATTTCAATGCTTATTTTTATGCTTTAGTAATATTAATTAAGGGTTGTACCTGAATGTCTTTCCAGTTATTTAATTCGGTTTCTCTAAGTACAATTCGTATATTTACAATTTGTAAAGTAACGTAAATTTATGGGTATTTTTTTATACGTTATCACCAAGCGAATATAATTTTCTTTTCGGATATTTAGGTTCACATATTTAAGATTCCAATTTCATCGTTATTTCAGAGATTTGTGCATTTTGAATTTTTCGGTCGTGGTTGATGTTTTTCTCGAAATACACATTTGACAAAATTGTTCAAAATAAAAACCAGTTGGGAAGGTTAGATCACATGGGAAATGTTAAAGTAGGTGTTATTATGATAGTTAGGATTATCAAAATTATAGTTCAAATTGGTATATAGGTCACCAGGGTATACGAATCTAGAAAATAACTACAAACTTTCCATCGCTGAAGAAAGTACATTCATTTGATACCCATTTTTACGAATGGGTAGGTGTACCGAATTTCGAATTTTTTTTGGGAACCACAACTCGTTCGCATTAAAACATTATTTTCATCAATAGATCGATCATGCCAATTTTCATGTTCGGACAGCTTAGATATATAAGTAATCTAAACCTAACATTTCATTGCTCTAACTCTTCTACATTTTGCGTAATCGTGATTTCAACAGACAGACAGAAGGACAGACAGACGGACAGACGAACATCGCTAAATCGACTCAAGAGATCATGCTGATCAAGAATATATATACTTTTCTATACCGGAGATGCGTTCTTCAGGGTGTTACAACGGCGTACCAAACTGAATATACCCTTTCACTCTTAGTGTAGGGTATAAAAATATATTTTAGATTTCGTGCAGTCAAATTTAAATTAATATATATATTTTTTTATTTGTAATTTTCTAAAGTCTTTAATTTCTAACGCCTCCCAGTATGCCATTCGTAGCGATATCGTTACGAGATCATTGAGAGTAGATGGAGAAATTACACGATATCGGACTCGTTCTCGTAACGATATCGAGCGTCAAATTGGACCTAGATGGTAGGTAGATATCGAAACGTTCTGTCGGACATTTCTCGATACGAGAAGTTTTGCGAAATAGGAACGATATCGAAGAAAAAAACTATCGAAGTTCGAGATTGCTGCGAAAACTATTGCGATATCGATTTGATAAATGTTTAAATATCATATCTTGTCAAAGAATTTGAAAGTACGAACATTTTTAAAAATTAGAATCGAGAAAGCAACGAGTTCGAATTTTATGTAAGTTATTCGAGAAAGCTTCGAGGTATCGAAGGTCTCCGAAACATGGCAGACTGGGCTATATATTGCAAGCAATATTTACTTCGTTTACTTGTTCAAATTTTGTACATTGTAGTACAATGTTTTTTCTTTATAATATCGAAAATATTATTTAGTCTTTGGTGAGAATATACAAAAAAAAAAAAATTAACAAAATTATGAGAAATAGAAAAATTTATGTTTAGTTCAATAGTTCGACAATTCTCAGTTCATTTTCGGAATGAACGTCCAAAAATGTTTAAATAATTATTGATAATTTTGTTTTGTTGTGACAATTAATAACAATAATTAGTTGAATATTTTTTCATATTTAAAAGAAAAGACCTAAAAAGTCGATACTCAAGCTCGAATCACACGATTGAATGAACAGTCAACTTTTGAATCAATTTTCAAAACAATTTAAATATCAATCGTCTGATTGCCTTTTTTTCCATACAACAATTGAGCAATCACACAATTGATATTAAAATTATTTTAAAATTGATTCAAAAGTTGACTGTTTATTCAATCGTGTGATTCGTGCTTGAGTATCGACTTTTTTAGGTCTTTTCTTCTAAATATGAAAACATATTCAACTAATTATTGTTATTAATTGTCACAACAAAACAAAATTATCAATAATTATTTAAACATTTTTAGACGTTGATTCCGAAAATGAACTGAGAATTGTCGAACTTTTGAGCTAAACAAACATTTTCTATTTCTCATAATTTTGTTAGTTTGTTTCTTTTTTATATTCTCACCAAAGACTAAATAATATTTTCGATATTATAAAGAAAAAACATTGTACTACAATGTACAAAATTTGAACAAGTAAACGAAGTAAATATTGTTTGCAATATATAGCCCAGTCTGCCATGTTTCGGAGACCTTCGATACCTCGAAGCTTTCTCGAATAACTTACATAAAAAATTCGAACTTATTCAATCGTGTGATTCGAGCTTCAGTACACCATTCGTTTTAATATCTACACCCAGATATAAGATCCATCAAATCCCATTAAAATTGGTCAATAGGACAATTATTAATTTAATAGTATGCAAAAAATAAATCTTTTCATATAAACTCAATGGCAATGTCATAGTATTTTCTAGTATTTAATGGTATTTTCCGATTAAAATAATTTATCCTATTAACTATTTTTAATAGTAAAAAACTATTATTTATATAGTATTTTTTTCTGGGTGTATAGGACACATAGAAGAATTCACACGACACGGGACACTTTCTCATATTGATATCGAGAGTCAAATTGGATCTACACGGTAGGTAGATATCGATGCGTTCTGTCCGTATTTCCTTGGTAGGAGACATTTTACAAAATCGAATTAATTTTGTATAAAAAAAATCATAGTACGACATTACATTATTGCGATATCGATGTGATAAATGTTTAAATATCTCTTGCCTTGTCACGATATTTAAATGTACGAGAAACTTGAAAGACTTGAAGCGATTTAGCTTCGAGATTGAACTTTTTATTGAAGTTGGTTCGGGTAAGCTTCGAGGCATCGTATGTCTACGAGACATGAAAGAGCGGTTAAAATCCTAAAGAATAAAAAATCTCCAAAGGAAGCCATACAAAATACTATTTTAATTATATAAAATATATTTTTATCTTGTCATAACCCGACCAGTCACATTACTTAAAATGTTAAATTCCTACTAAATTGTATATAACTCTAATGAGAAAGTACAATTTGAATTGAAAAAAATTGGCTTTGGTAGTTTTTACCTCTACCGTTGTTACACATGTATTTTTATTACAAGACTTTATTTTCTGGTTAGTTAGTACTGCATGACTGCGAAATAATAAATTATTAATTCCAAAAATCACTAAATATTATAATTAAAAATGCTCTTTCCGTGAAAAGTTACCTCATTAATTATTTATACACTGAATAGTATTTTTTTGTATTAAATTCCAAGAAATATTTAATGATTGTAAACGTTTTAAGTACTAAACACATATAATCCCTATACTAAAAATAGCTAAAACGGTTATTGAAACTCATTTGCTTTTTGTATTAAATAACAGCTAAAAATAAAGCAAAACCTTTAAAGAAAACAAAAGACTGACGGCACAGCAGCATGTTAAAATAAAAGTTTAAGTGAAAAACGAAATTAGTCTGTGCTTTGGATGCTGCTGATTGGCCTTGTTAAAATATTAATGTTTGGTATTAAATCGAATTTAATGCTCCGATTAGTAAAAACATAACGAACACGCAACTGGAGTCAAACAGAGTTAAAGATGGGCGAAATACACTTGCCGTGGAGTAGAGTTCGACAAGGTTTAGAGTGTGGGTTGTGACAATAGCTCGAATACAGTGGGGGACATGAATTTGGAGCAAAGTTTATGAGCAAATCTTAAATGATTTATTGCGCGTCTGGCACGCAGGCAGTCAGTCAGTCGTTTGCTCATGATGGGGGCTGCTGTACCATATTTGAAAAACAAAAGACGAAATAATGTTTTCAACAATAAATTCAATTTAGAGTTTTGCAAGTCGACTCGTTCGACTCCCTTCTGGCCTGTTTTTAGCCATGTTTTATACTTTGTATTCTTCACCCTCAGTTGCTTCAAAGTCTGCTATATGTTTTTGGACCCTGCATCCCGCCGAAAATTTTACCACTTGGCCAAATGTAGGACTCTCGCCTGCTAATCCCAAGAGTACCGGCAAACTGCAAAAAGCAAAACAAAACTTTTTCGAAGCTCGTGTTCTGCTCACTTCGAAATGTTTAATGCTACAATTTAATAATTTTCTTATTTTGTGGTCTTTTTCTTCTCTCAAACTTTTCTGTTCTCTCTCTTCACTCATTACCACATCGTCAAGAGCAAAAATAAATCAATCAGAAAATTAAATCAAATTCAAATTTAAATTTCCATTCGTTTTCAAATTGAATTCATGCTCAAAAAGAAACGGTTATTTTGTTGCACTTGAACAACTAAATCTTTTTCGTTTTTAACAACAGTAAATTGTTGTTGCTGCTGTTATTTTTTTGTTTCTTTAATGTTTCTGTAATGAGCGCAATTATGTTGTTATTATTGTTCGCCAAATTGTTGCAATTTGTTTGACTGACTCACAAACAAAATAATGGAAAAGTTGAAGCGCTTTTTTAGAAAGTTTCAATTGTACCTATAGATCTTGTTTAATTTTTTTGCATTTACCATTATAATGGGAGCAAACATGGCATGTGGCAGTGAAATGTGTTTTCTGGGAAAAGTTTTAATAGCAGAGTTCGATAAACAAATTATTAAAACAATGGAAGTTTGATGAAATTGGTATTTTATATAGGGAATTATTTATATCAGAAGTTTAATGGGTTGTAACTGATCAACTGATGAAAACATAAAAAAGTTTGCTAAACATAAGAAATTGAGTTTTTTTTAGCAAAAAAAAAAAAAAAAATTACATTAAAATTTAATTTTTCGGAAATTAGGAATTATTTAGTAGAAATTTAAATTTTTAGAGACAAATTGAATTTTTAGTGATAAATTGAGTTTGAGTTAAAAATTGAAATTTAAATGAAAGATTCCATTTTTAGTGAACAATTGAATTTGAGTGAATAATTTAATTTTGAGTGAAAATTGAATTTCGAGTGAAAGTTTGAATTTCGATTGAAACATTCAATTTTAAATGGGAAATTCAATTTTGAGTAAAAAATTCAATTTTGGGTGAAAATTTGAATTTTGAGTGAAAAATTGAATTCTGAATAAAAAATTAAATTTTGAGTGAAAAATTGAATTTGGGGTAAAAAATTAAATATTGAGTGAAAAATTGAATTTGGGGTAAAAAATTAAATATGAAAATTGAATTTTTTGAATACTTTAGTGAAAAATTGAATTTTGAGTGAAAATTTGAATTTGAGCAATAAAATGAATTTTCTGTGAAAAATTGAGTTTTTAGTGAAAAATTTAATTTTAAGTAAAAAATTTGTTTAAATATTTTTAAAGTTTAATTTTAAGAATTTACTTAAATTTAGTTACTTATAAATCACTCAATAGCTCGTTTTTGTTTTATTTTTCCATTAGAAAATATAACCTTCTCTCTGCATAATTTAATTACAACCGAAATATGTAAAAGAAAAACCAAACTCATTGTAATTTTTAGTCTACCTCATGAATTTTAATGTCGACTTAAAATTTGTTTGCACTGTGCTTGTCACCCGCAGCGCATGCCTCACAATTAAGGTGACAAAATTTTACTACTTTTCGCTACGTCTGGGTTGAGCCTGTCATAAAGTCATAAAATTAGAAAATTTTGTGAGCGGGAGATTTGCTTTTAATATCAATAAAAACTCGAACCAGCAGACGAAAGAATGAAAATTCATGTTGCGAAATAATGAAAAAAAAGAAACACCATCCAACAAAGTCTCGCAGATGTCACTCTGACAGTCAATGCTGTGCTTTAAATGACAATAACATTAAAAGCTTTGCAAAAACAAGAAATTTAGAAAAAATGAAGTCCATTGACTGTCAAAGATTTGTCTACATTCTTCGTGGGTTTCAGTTGCACTGTCATGGGATTTTTTGTAACAGTTATAATTCTTCCCATTTGCATTTTTTTGTGCATTGCTCTCATATTTCTACTTGCTGCAAATTCTGGAAATTTCCTCATCTTTCGTTCGATTTTTTGCACATTTTTTCTTTGCAATAAGTTCGAACTCGGAATTGAAATTTTTGTTCGATTGACTTCCGCTTTCGTTTACTTAAGTTGTTGAACGAAGTTCATCCTGTGTTTTTGTCACTTGACTAGATTTCTGTGTTTCCACAATTTGCAGGGATTGGATTCACTTGGCAGAAAATTGATTTTAATGTAAAGTTAGCATTTTTTTTTAGATTTTGCAGAGATTAAAAGACTAGTTTAAGAATACAAAAAAATTAAAAAATAAATAAATACATAAATACATAAATACATAAATACATAAATACATAAATACATAAATACATAAATACATAAATACATAAATACATAAATACATAAATACATAAATACATAAATACATAAATACATAAATACATAAATACATAAATACATAAATACATAAATACATAAATACATAAATACATAAATACATAAATACATAAATACATAAATACATAAATACATAAATACATAAATACATAAATACATAAATACATAAATACATAAATACATAAATACATAAATACATAAATACATAAATACATAAATACATAAATACATAAATACATAAATACATAAATACATAAATACATAAATACATAAATGCATAAATACATAAATACATAAATACATAAATACATAAATACATAAATACATAAATACATAAATACATAAATACATAAATACATAAATACATAAATACATAAATACATAAATACATAAATACATAAATACATAAATACATAAATACATAAATACATAAATACATAAATACATAAATACATAAATACATAAATACATAAATACATAAATACATAAATACATAAATACATAAATACATAAATACATAAATACATAAATACATAAATACATAAATACATAAATACATAAATACATAAATACATAAATACATAAATACATAAATACATAAATACATAAATACATAAATACATAAATACATAAATACATAAATACATAAATACATAAATACATAAATACATAAATACATAAATACATAAATACATAAATACATAAATACATAAATACATAAATACATAAATACATAAATACATAAATACATAAATACATAAATACATAAATACATAAATACATAAATACATAAATACATAAATACATAAATACATAAATACATAAATACATAAATACATAAATACATAAATACATAAATACATAAATACATAAATACATAAATACATAAATACATAAATACATAAATACATAAATACATAAATACATAAATACATAAATACATAAATACATAAATACATAAATACATAAATACATAAATACATAAATACATAAATACATAAATACATAAATACATAAATACATAAATACATAAATACATAAATACATAAATACATAAATACATAAATACATAAATACATAAATACATAAATACATAAATACATAAATACATAAATACATAAATACATAAATACATAAATACAAAATTTCAAAACTTAACAAATTCTCAAATACCTAAATATTGTCAATCCTTACAAATACAAAAATAAGTTCATAGTAGAAATAATACAAAAAAAAATTATAATAAACAAAATACCATTTAGAAATTTAATTTTTATTGAAAAAGTTTCATATGCGTGTCTTTCTGCCATATGCTAAGCAGCAATATTTAAGTATGCTGCTAAAAGTGATAAACAAAATGAAGGCCAATAAAATTGCAGTGAGATTTGGGTCAAACACGCCTAGAGCAGGAACACATACCGCGCACAACGTCCCCCGGGCTGCCAACCCGACTTTGGTTAGAACGAAGGATACAACTGCTCGATCAATCGTTATGCCTTCTATGGCAAATTGAGTGCTCAAAGATGTGCAGCGGCAATTGAAATGAAAATAACCACAAAGAGCTTCAATATTTAGACAGACATATGGATTTTTCATTTCATTTCGTTTCGTTTCAGTACGTAGAGTATGCTTGTGTTTGAATTCAACCAATAAATAAAAAATGAAGCAGTTAGAAAATAATAGAAATATCAAAATCGAATCATAAATATGTTTGCGCATTGAGTGCCAACGACTGGGTTGTTATTTTTGCCATATTATTTATTAGTTTTACTGATATTTTCCCCATAAGATAGGTAATAAATGCGCATGGTATCTATTATTTTTTGATGTGTATATGGATGGAGCATGTTCAACATAACTCAATAAAATTTTCATATTTTTACGTACCTCAAAATGATAATTTTTCATTATTGCGGCATTTGTTGGATGCAGCAGCAGCATCGTTGATGGCAAAAGCATGGCTGCCAATATTCGTTTTTTTTTTTACATGTGCGAAACCAAAAAGGACCAAAGTAGTAGCTAGTGGTAGGTGGTACAGAGCACCTAGAATCGGTTGGTTGGAGTGAGACTGAACAGAGCGCTGGATTGCATGAATTGCTGTGTCAACATTTGCTGTCAGGTTCAAGTGTGGGTTAAATGGAGGGCTGGAGGGGGTCTATCGTTTGAATGTGGTATCGAGGGTGATGTGCAGATGGTTGCGCTATATCGGCTGCACAAGTGAGAATTTACTGCGACGCTGATGATGCTGATTATAATGCAAATGTGTTGGTGGTAAGTAGAAGAGGAAGAATGGTACACTGAGATAAAAAATAAATTGCGCTTGAAATTAGAAATTACGCAATTTTAAAATTTCACACTTTAAAAAGAAGTATTTTTAATTCATAAAATTTGTCTACGTGCTACATTTATCATAGTTCATAGACACAAATTTGAAAAATATATGGGAATTAAGAATTGTTAAAAATTATAATAAGAGGACAATAATGAGAAGTAGATGTTCGAGAATGTCTTTACACTTTAAAAATAAAGTTATATTCTAAATTAAAAGTAAATAATTGAAAATTAATACTTTTTTTAATACACACTTAAAATTTGTCAATAGGACAGGATGGATTTAATATTATACAAAAAATAAAAAATTTCATATAAACTCACAAATTATTTTATAGTATTTTGTAGTATTTAATGTGATTTACCGATTGAAATAATAGTTTATCCTATTGACTAATATCAAAAGTTAAAACTATTAATTTTTTGGTATCTTTTTTCTAAGTGTACGGAGTATGCCAACTTTTAGTTGTAAAATATTTTACAATAGGTCTTAAATTTTGTTTAAGTTTTTTTCACAGTGTAGTGTTGTGTACTGCGTTGGTTGGATCAATGTATGGTTGGCATAACCCATAAAATAGCACTGTTTTATGTTTACTCGCATTTGGTTTTGCTCTTCGAGTGCAAATCATATCAGGCTGTGTATATTTGCCAGTGTATTAGTAAATTTGTCTATGTGTGTGGATTTGTAAAATTCATGTGTATTTTTGTCTGCTGCCCTTGTATATGCTGTGATTTGTAAGCATGGCTTATAGCAAATAAAAATAAAAAAAAAATTAAAAAAAAATTTGTTTGAGTGGCGCTCACACAATTCTGTTTTTTTTTCGTATTGTTGGCGTAACATGGTTGACGAGAGGTTATTCAAAATTTATTGAACAAAATTAAGAATAATAAAAAATTAATAGAAAAAAAAATCATTCATGCAATATAAGTTGGTATTAAAAATACAAAAAATATGTTTAAAAAAAGTTTAACATATACAAAATATTATTTTTTTTTGAGCGGTATAAATTGAAATTCACTCGTAGAGGTTTTTTAACATAAGTGGTCGGGTCACATTTCATAATCGACCGAACATGCTCATTTTCAATACCACACAACGTAGATATAAAAGTAATTTAAATGTAGAGATTAATTGATCTCTCAATTGAGCTCTTTTAGTTCTCCTGTGATTTCAACAGACAGTTGATAGAAATAGTAACAGGTGTCGTGCTGACCAAGAAACTTTTCCATAGAGCATATGCCTCTTTCTGGGTGTTGCAAACGTTCGTTGTATATAAAGTAGAGATGGGTGCGTGCCTGTTTTTGATGGCACGGACACGCACGGGCACGCATAGGTGTCACGCACGAGCTCGACGACTAAATTTAAAGGCACGCACGGGAAGCACGATAAAACACGGGATATAGAAGAACACGAAGAATCACGACCAAACACGAAAAAAGCTCGGAATCGCATGAATCGGTTCTGGTTCCAAGAATGTTCAAAAATCAGTACCGATTCTGGTTTCAACCAAAATTTGTATGAGTTCCGATTCTGGTTCTACACATTTTTAAATCAGTTTCGGTACCGGTTCACTATTTTACTTTGGTACTGTTTTATTCTCTGATTCGGAACCTCTCCGGAATCAGAACCTGTCAGCGACCGCAAAGAACTGGAATCGAACCGTTTCGATTTTTGGAACCGGAATGGGAACCGTTATTAAAAAATATGTATTCCAAAGTGTCAAAGGGACAACCTGGTTAAAATACCACGAAATTTTTCTAATGTTCGTGAAGCGTTTTTTTTTTTAAATTGGAGTAGAAAATAAAACCAGTTGGGAAGGTTAGATCACATGGGAAATTTTAAAGTAGGTGTAATTATGATAGTTAGGATTATCAAAATTATAGTCGGTCTAAGCCGACTATAAATACACATATGTGTGGTTACCAGTCAAAGTGGTATATAGGTCACAAGGGTATATGAATCCTGAAAATAACTACAAACTTTCAATCGGTGAAGAATTTCCAATCATTTGATACCCATATTTAAAAATGGGTAGGTGTACCGAATTTCGATTTTTTTTTGTAACCACAAGTCGTTTCGCCGGAAAACATTATTTTCATGTATTTGAGCATGAGTCAATATACATTTGACCAAAAAAATTTTACCTAAGCACGTATACAGTAATATTGATCTGTAGATATTCATTTTATATGAGGTATTTGAACATAAGTGGTCGGTTCTCAGGTCACAATAGACCGATCATGCCAATTTTCTTGTTTATACAGCTTAGATATATAAGTAATCTAAATCTAAAGTTATATTGTTCTATCTCTTCTACTTTTTCTGTAATCGTGATTTCAACAGACAGACAGAGGGACAAACAGACGGCCAGACAGACAGAAGGACATCGTTAAATCGACTTAGGAGGTCATGCTGATCAAGAATATATATACTTTTCCATACCGGAGATGCTTCCTTCTGGGTGTTACAAACGGCGTACCAAACTGAATATACCCTTTCACTCTTAGTGTTGGGTATAAAAATTAATGTCCGTGATTTTAGAGGCACGGGCACTACAAGAACTAGCACGCACGAACTCAGATTTTCGGGTGTGAGACTAAAAAAGCACGACACGCACCCATCTTTAATATAAAGTTAATATACACCGAAAAATTACTGTAGTATATCATACTACATTTATGTTTGTTGCAAAAAATGTAGTTTTACTACATCTTGTTAGTTTTTAAATACATTTGTATTTATTTTACTTAATTTTGCTACATAATGTATTTGGCATGACAAGATTTTCAATTTCTTCGTTTTTTTGCTATAATTTTTTTTGGTGCAAGATAAAATAGTGGTGCAAAAGTATTTATTGTTTGTTTTCAAAGCACCTATCGATTGGCATCATTATTTAAAAATATTTGTCCAATTATATTTTCCTGCAAATAACATATGGCAAATTAATGTTTGATAAAATATTTTAATTAATGATGCCAACAGATAGGTGCTTTAAAATCAAACAAATAATGCCTTTACTACTATTTTATCTTGCGCTAATAAAAAGTTATAGCATAAAAAACAAAAATATATGCGTTTGATCTCACAAAATCCGTGTTTATAATTTAGTAGCTTGTCCAAATCTAAAGATATTTTACATACGTTGTAATAAATGAGAAATAAACCAAAATAACAGAAAAAATTGAAAAAAAATATAAATTTTGCCAATTTTTAAATCACTTCAAACTTTAAAATTTGATTTCCCAACATTGACAGTGACGATATGTATTTATTTTAAAGACATTCTTATTTATTTTTAGTACGCTTTTTGGGTTACAATTGTTTTGATAATATTAGAAAAGAGTAATACAAAAGTGAAAAATAACATAAATCCGGCAAGGAATTTTCACGGATTTGGTTGTCAGTATTGTAACGAAACGGGGTCGCAAACTAAACTTTAAAAAAAAAATATAAAAAACTAATATTTTTTAATAAAAAGTTTTAATTTTTCCGGAACCCCTTCCATTAATGTTGTAATGGTAGTGTCCGACACCCTCACAGCTGCTGAAGACCACTTTCTTTTAAAGTCCTGAAGGTTTTTGGCCACTTTTTTTGTTGTGTTCATCTCCCTTTTTACTAAAGCCCAGTATCTCTCAATCGGCCTGATTTCTTGACAGTTTGGTGGATTGGCTTCTCTAGGCACCAAAATCACTGCATTTTGTTGGATCCAGTCTAAGGACGTTTTGCTGTAGTGACATGAAGCGAGGTCAGGCCAAAAATATGTGGACACTCCATGTTGGCGTAAAAATGGAAGCAATCTCTTTTGCAAGCATTCCTTCACATATATTTCGCTATTAATTGTACCCGATGTCACGAATGAGCTGCTCCTTTTTCCACAACTGCAAATTGCCTGCCAAACAAGGAATTTCTTGGTGAATTTTCTCATTTTTTTTATTTGAATTTTTCAGCGACATTTCCTCGAGAATCGGCTGTATAAAATTCCTTCCCAGGTAGCTGAGAAAAGTCCGCTAAAACATAAGTTTCGTCGTCCATTATGCAGCAATCGAGTTTTTTAAAAAAATCTTGGTTCAGCTTTTTAGCTCGTTGTTTTGCGGTTTCATTCTTGACGGCATTTCTATCCGGAACTTTTTGTACCTTGTACGTCTTCAGCCCAGCTTCTTTCTTAGTCCTGCGCACGAAAGATTTTGAGCAATCCGCCTTTCTAGCGTATTGCTCTGGATCTTTCTTGGATCTTTCTTTAAAATATTCACAATTCTTTAAAATATTCACAACCTTCTTCGACTTTTGACGATCATGTGGGCCTTTTTTTTACCAGAACCTTTCTTCCGATCATTACTCAGGTATTCCTTAAAGCCTTCCTTAGACCAACTAGGTTGTTTTTGAAAAATTTTAATTATGTTTTTTCGCACTTCCACTTCGTTTGCCATTTTCGCGTTAAATAAATTTTGTATTGACTATAACTGACACAAAATATTTTCTGCCATTTAATTCAGAGCTACTATGAACAAATTTTTTTAATTTGAATATTGCAATAGCACATTATCGGAAGATATGTAACGGACAATTTTATTCGACGCAGTCCTTAGATAAAAGATATCTGATCAGACTTTTTAACTCCGTGTAAGATTTTTCTTACAGAAGACATATTTTTATTCTCCCACAGATTTTTCATTGTATATTTCTTATTACAATTTTTTAAATATTACGGATTATATTTTTAGGTATAATTCAAGAAGTGTCTGATGAATTTTAATAATTTTTTATTAAATCATTTTAATATAGACAAAACTACATCTTATTTTTATGTATTTCTGATATTTTGTCAGATTTTTTTTTATTGTTTGTTAGTTTTTTGTAAAATTTTTTTATGAATTTCAGAATTTTTGAACAATTTATTAATGCATGTGAGATTTTTATACGATGTCAGATTATTAATAGCAAAAATCTTTCAGTATATTTTTTTGTAATATTTGATTTTCGATTTTTTTGTCAGAATTTAGGTTGGCATCCATGGTCTTGGGTAAGAAATATCTGGTAAGAATGTCTCCGAGAAGCTTGACTAGATAATAAAAGTCTCGGGAAATATTTGTCTGCCAATTAATTGTTTTGAATAAGAATTGTCTGGAGTGGAATTGTCCCGGGGAAGATTAGTTTCGCTGAAAAATTATCGCAATGAAAGTTGTCGGTGATGGTCTCTATCTTCAAGTAAATCAGTGATCTAATCCGAATTTAATTTGATCGAATTGGTAACTTCGCGTCGATTTCGAACGATATCTGGAACATGCTCGTTTGATTTTAAATAAAATATTATTTTGTACAAATATTTTTTTATTATAAAATGTTCACTAGTTTTATTTTAAAATATATTTTACAAATGTTTTAGTAAAATTGTAGTTTTATTTTAATTAAGAAATTCAGTTCACAAAAGCTTCTAGCATAAAATGTGAATGTAAAAATAAATCACTGAAACAAATCAGTTTGCTGTTGATTAAATATATAAAAATGTAATTCATTTTAATTTTAACTTTGTTTTTTTTTTTTGGTATTTTTTTGTCATTTAAATAAATCGTGTAACGCAGCATTGCATCAACCCAACCCAATCAGTTGTCTGTTCTATCAGTTTTAGTGACGATGAAAATGAAAATAAATTTTATTTTATGATTTGCATGCAAATAGAAAATGCAGCCACGGAAACCAACGAAACACTAAAACAAGTCAGTATTGGGGGAACTGCAAAAGGGGTTTACAAGAGTAGCAGGTTGTGTTAGTGAAGTTGAATGGGTAGAGTGATGTCTGAGGTTGCACAGCATATGCAGTGTGTGGGGTCAATTTGGTTGAGTTCACCAAAAAGCAGCACTGACAAAGGTTGATATATCGGTGATAATATTAAAATTTAAAACAAACATATGTCACACAAGACCGCACACATATGTGTGGAAAAGACTACTTTATACAGAGTGAAAATACTACTAAAATCCAGGAGGAATCATGTAGTACGCGAAGCTAAGTGAAAATTTCTTGATTTTAAGAAAACGAGCAACTTAGGAGTCAAAATCGTAAACAGTAGCAATTATGCTTGATATGCAGAAGTTTTTTCTTAGCTTTAGAAAAAAAAGGAAATTATTTACATTGTCACTTTGTTAATGTTAAGCAGATTAATTCTAGAATTTTAGAAATATTTTATTGTAATTTATCTCCGAATCAATTCATTCTCGCATAATTCATGCTGTGAAAATTGTTCGTTGAAATATTTTTCACAGAAGGCAATTTTATTCTCAGACAATTTATTGCCAGGTTAATAATTTCTGAATTACATTTGTTGTGTTTTGAATTTCAAATGGAATTTCAGAATTTACATCTTTTGAATTTCAAATCGAATTTTTGTATTATAATTGATGTGTTTCAAATTCCAAATGGTTTTGAATTAAAATTGATGTTTTTTTGAATTTCAAATGAGATATCTGAATTTCAATTGACCTTTACTGATTTGCTATTGCAAATAATGTAAAAATAACATTTTCCTTTCCTTATTAAAAAATTTAATAAAAAAAAAAATTAGAAAATTTAAATTTTTAAAATATTTTTTAAAATTATTAAAACAATTTAATTAAAAAAAAAAAATAGAAAATTTAAATTTTAAAAATATTTTTTAAAATTATTAAAAAAATTTAATTAAAAAAAAAAATTTAAAAATTAAAATTTAGAAAATTTAAATTTTTAAAATATTTTTTAAAATTTGCATTATATGTTGAAAACAAAAAAAAAATGAACGCAGTCAAAAAATATACATAAGCTTTTTATGCCATAATTAATTTAGCTTGCTGGAGGCATCATTTTTTAATAGCAAATTTCCGCGAATTACTGCCATAGAACGTATACCCCAGACTAATGTTTTTTTTATTAGGTTGTACTCTGTTCTGTTTTAAATAAAATACAAAACAGAAAAATTTATATATAAAAATGCCCCGAGGACGCACCCTCAACATTAGCAACGTTACACCTACAAAAGAAAGATGGTGGCTGCCGAAACTTCGCATGAGCCGCAGAGCCTGCCTTCGAGCTCCTTTAGACTTCAGAAACCGACGACTAATAGGAGAGGTATTCTTCATGCCAGAACTACTACTATGTGGCTGCCATTAACGCTAATGACAAAAATACGCCATTTAATGGACGCATGCCCTGGCTCGTCCCCGTATAGGAGGCGTGTAGCAAACATACGCAGCATTTGCTAAAATAAGAAAAAAAAATATCAAAAACAGAAAAAATTGAAAAAAGCACACAAATCAAAGGAACTGCTAAATAAAAAAAAAAAAAAGCAACCTTAACAGCAGCCTAAAAAAACCAAGTCTGCTTTTAAACTGCCTGTGCATTGTGTTTAAATTCAGTGGTGGACTTAAAGTAATTACAACAATAGCAGTAGGAGGCATACTTTATAAAAAAAATTAAATACAACCACTTTATGCGTAGCAACAACAATGTTCACAGTTTTACTTACAGCAGACTGAATATTTGCCGCCCCAAAGTATGCTATATTTTAAAATACAATGAAAAATATTTTAAAAATACAAAATATTTTAATTCAAAATAAAACTCTTATTTTGTTGTTATATTTCTGTTGTTTTTTTTTTGATTTTGTATTTCTTTTGCTTTTTAAAATAATTTATTACCATGGCACATGGAGGCGTATGAGTAACATGCATTGAGTTCGACTGTTTGGCGTCTGTCCTATGTAGTTATGCCTGCAGGCATTTTGTTAAATAATTTGTTAGGGCTATTTTTCATTTTCCAAATAAAATCTAGTGCGTGGCTTTAGCCTGTCCGCTGTAAATTTGCTGTAAATGTGCGTCAATTAATTATGACAAAAAGTAAAAAAAAAATAGAAATATAAAAAGACTAAAAGTCGCTAAATAAGCGAAGACAAATTAAGCTGAATCTCACGTAATGAAGCTGCATAAATTATAAGTGTTTGAAAGTAAAATGTCTTTTTTTATGCTGCTTTTAAATAATTGAAATCATTTGGGAGAGAATTATTTTAATGGATGTCTGAGATTTGTAGGCATTACTTTTTAAATCAAAATTTTAATTACGAATAAAAATCTTAAATTCAGATTTTTTAAATATTATTTAAGAGATATTTAATTTTTGTAAATTATTTAATTAGTGAAAATTGATTTAAATGTGAGAAATAAAATTTTTAATGAATATTTAAATTTGGAATTAAATTTTCGAATTGTTAGGAAAAATAATTGTTTCTACTGAAATTTTCCATTTCAAGTGAAAACATTTTTTTTGGTGAAAAATTGATATTGTAGTGAATAATTGAATTTTTAGTGCAAAATTTAATATTAAATGAATTTTCATTTAATTTTAAATTTTGAGTGAAAAAATGGATTTTGAGTGATAAATTGAATTTTGAGTGAAAAACTGAATTTTGAGAGAAAAATAGAATTTTGACTAAAAATAGAATTTTGAGTAAAAATAGAATTTTTAGTGAAAAATTGAATTTTGAGTAAAAAATTGCATTTTTATTGAAAAGTTTAATTTTCTTATTAAAATAGAATTTTTAGTGAAAAATAGAATTTTAGAGAAAAATTGATTTAATTTTTAGTGAAAATTCAATTTTTAGTAAAAGTTTTTATTTTGAGTAAAAATTTAATAAAGACTAAAAAATTTAATTTTCAGTGAAAAATTGAATTTTGAGTGAATTATTGAATTTTAATTGAATATTTGAATTTTTAGTTATAAATTTAATTTTGAGTGATAAATTGAATTTTAAGTGAAAATTTGAAATGTTAGTGATCAATTGAATTCTGAATAAAGAGTTTAATTTTGAGTGAATAATTGAATTTTCAATATTGAGTGAAAAATTGAATTTGGAGTAAAATATTTAATATTGAGTGAAAATTTTCAATTTTTGAATTTGGAGTAAAAAATATAATTTTTAGTGAAAATTTTGAATTTTTAAAGTAAAAAATTTAATATTGAGTTAAAATTTGAATTTAGAAAAATTGAATTTTGATTGAAAAATTGAAATTTGAGTGAACAATTTAATTTTTAGTGAAAAATTAAATTTGAAATGAAAAATTTAAGTGAAAAATGGTATTTTGAGTTAAACATTAAATTGTGAGTGAAAAATTTAATTTTGAGTGTAATATTTAAATTTCAGTGAAATATTTAAGTTTCAGTGAAAAATTTAATTTTGAACGAAAATTTTAATTTGGAGTGAAAAATTAATTCTAAGGGAAAATTTTAATTTTGAGTGAAAAATGTAATTTTAAAGGAAAATTTTAATTTTTAGTGAAAATTTGTTTTTTTTAAGTGAAAATAGAAGTTTGAGTGAAAAATTTAATTTCAAGTGAAAAATTTAATTTCAAGTGAAAAATTAAATTTTGAGTAAAAAATTTAATTTTGAGTGAAAAATTGAATTTTGAGTGAAAAATTTAATTTCGAGTGAAAAATTGAATTTTGAGTGAAAAATTGAATTTTGAGTGAAAAATTGAATTTTGTGTGAAAAATTGAATTTTGAGTGAAAAATTGAGTTTTGAGTGAGAAATTGAATTTTGAGTGAAAAATTGAATTTTGAGTGAAAAATTGAATTTTGAGTGAAAAATTGAATTTGGAACGAAAACTTGAATTTTGAGTGAAAAATTAAATTTTGAGTGAAAAATTTAATTTTGAGTGAAAAATTTAATTTTGAGTGAAAAATTTAATTTCGAGTAAAAATTTGAATTTTGAGTGGAAAATTGAATTTTGAGTTAAAATGTGAAGTTTGAGTGAAATATTTAATATGAGTGAAAAATTGAATTTGGAAAGAAAACTTAAATTTTGGGAGAAAAATTGAATTGTAGTGAACATTTTTATTTTTAATGAAAAATTTAATTTTGAGTGAAATTTAAATTTTTATTGAAAATTTGAATTATTAGTAAATATTTTAATTTTTAGTGAATAATTGAATTTTTAGTGATTTTTGTTTCTTATTTCTTCTTCTGTAAAACCTCGCGGTCACAAAATTAAAAAAAAATACGATTAATTATTTTGTTTGCCTTTGATAGGATTTTTGCTGTTAGCTGGTAGAATGCTCATAAATAATGTTGAAAAACAATGCAACTAATTTGGTCTTTGACGGCGATTCATTCCTTCATTTCGTCCATCTTGCTTTGAGTAACTGGCACAGTGACCAGCTACTCATCACACAGTCATTCGTCGTCAAATAATAATCATAAAACTGTTAACAATGACAATAAAAATGCGGTTCTTTTTTTCTTTTTTTTTGCCATAATACGCTTCAGTAGACTTAAAAAATGTGGTGATGGTGGGCGCTTCCTTTGAATGTCCTTGTTACTGCTCCTGCCAAAACAGCATCAGTGACAGATAAAAGCGACCGCGGCAAGCAACACAACAACACTTAAAAATACCAAATAAAGAAATAATAAAAATATGCCGAAAAAAAGTAACGTCTAAAAAACATGAATTATTATTCAGTTTTTATCACTTTTCCGCTGTTGAAATAATAATGACCGCAAAGCAAAAAAAAGGACTTTTACTTCAATGATTCGCGTTTCGTCACTACACACTACAGACGGTGGTGGTTATAAATTTGTCTGAAACCTACACAATAAATGAGCATAAATCTGGTACAACCTAAACAAAAAATAAAACAAACGTTGAAAAAAATCTATAGAAATTTGCATTTTTATCGAAAAACTTTACATCGATATAAATCTAAAATCAAATAGGCAAAAAAGGCTGCTTTTAGGCGCACCACATAACTATGTGGCCTACGGAATATTATGGTGTTCTTATTGGATTCTTCTGGGTTAGCCAAGTGCTTGAAGAACGCATTGCATTGCATATGTTTAGGACGCATTTAAAACATTTGCGACACTCTGCCAAAAATTATGTGAAATATTTGAGTGACATTTGTTTTTTGTGTTGCCCCAAATCTATGCTTAGATTTTGCCCAGCCACATGTTACACACTATTTTTATGTGCGCCCTAAAAATTATTATTATTATTCTCAAATATAAAAATTTTATTGCTACCTAAAAGTATGCATTGATTTTTATGTGATACTTCTTTTTATTTTATTTTTGTAAATAAGTTGCATATTTTAAGGTACTTCACAAATAGCAAAAATTGTCAAACATACTTTTAGGTATAATTCTTGATTATGAAAATGCTCAAGTAATATTAATACTTTAGAATTTATTTTAATTAAACACTAAAAATTCATTTTCACTAAAAATTCAAAATTACTTTTCACTAAAAAGTTTATTTTTCACTACAAATTTATTTTTCACTAAAAATTCAATTTATTACTCAAAATTAAAAATTTCACTCAAACTTAAAAAATTGACTCAAAATACATTTGTTCACTCCAAATTATATTTTTCACTCAAAATTCAAATTTTTACTAAATATTTTATTAAAAATTCAAATTTCACTCCAAAATAAAATTTGAAATATTTTTCAGAAATTTTGCATTTTCTTATATTGGGAAATTCTTGTCGAAAAAAGAAAAATCTAATAAAATGAAGTACATTGAACGCAAAATATTTTTCCAATAAAAATATTGTCAAAGTTTTGTCATAAATATTTGTACAATGCATTTTGCTTTGACCAAGACTGTATGAAAATGTCAACTAAACCAGGTCAACGCATAACAATAAAAACAAGAATAGCACAGCAACAACAACAAATAATAATAACAATAAAAACAACAACAACATCTGTAGAAATTACAGCAAAAGCAGACTCAATACTTGAGATGCACCAAAAAGGAGCAGCCCAAAATGGCGAGAAGTCAGTCGCACCACTAAATAGTTTGACGATGATGACGACGACGACGACGATGAGGAAGACGAGCTCTAGTTTTTGTGGGTAGCCAACAAAAAATAAAATTTAAATAATAAAAAATAACAAAAGACGGTGGCACGAGCACCACAACAACTGCAGCCAGTAGAAGTGGCTTTGAGAACAATGAAAAAAAAAAAAATAGAAAAATCTACAACGACAACCACTCGAAGCCAAAAAAGAAAATTAAAATAATTTCATTTTTTAGTTTTTAGTTTTCCTTCAATATTTTAAATAAACTTTGCGGAAGATGCGTGGAAGAATTGAAGATTCAACGATTTTCAAAAATTAAAATGATTATAGGTTTTTTTTTTTTTTAATGTACACTAAAAATTGAATTTTTCACTACAAATTCATCATTTTTTACTTACAATTTTTTTTTTCACTAAAAATTACATTTTTTTTACTAAAACTTGAATTTTTCAATTAAAATTTAATTTTTCACTAAATATTAAATTTTTCACTAAATGTTAAATTTTTCACTGTTCGATTTTTTACCAAAAATAACATTATTAAATATTTTTCAGAAATTATATATTTTAAAGTTGCGATGATTTTCTTGAGTTTTTTGTGAATTTCTTTTACTTAATATGATTTTTTATGTTTTTCTCTAATTTGCTATGGTTTTCTATGATTTTTTAGGATTTCATATAATTTTCTATGATTTTTTATACATTTTTCTCTTTTCTATGATCATTCTTTGTTTTC
Organism: Dryomyza anilis; assembly: GCA_951804985.1. Lineage (NCBI taxonomy): Eukaryota > Metazoa > Arthropoda > Insecta > Diptera > Dryomyzidae > Dryomyza > Dryomyza anilis. The sequence continues at coordinate 100,835,631 of OX638132.1, forward strand.
AATAATTTTGTATGACTTTACATGACTTTCTAAAATTTTCTATAATTTTCTACGATTTTATATGATATTCCATGATTTTCTATGATCTTCTATGATTTTTTATGATTTTCTATGATTTTCTACCATTTTCTGTGATTTTCTATGATTTTCTATGATTTTCTATGATTTTCTATGATTTGCTATGTTTTTCTATGTTTTTCTATAATTTGCTATGGTTTTCTATGATTTTCTATGATTTTCTATGATTTTCTATGATTTTCTATGATTTTCTATGATTTTCTATGATTTTCTATGATTTTCTATGATTTTCTATGATTTTCTATGATTTTCTATGATTTTCTATGATTTTCTATGATTTTCAATGATTTTCTATGATTTTCTATGGTTTCTATGATTTTCTATGATTTTCTATGATTTTCTATGATTTTCTATGATTTTCTATGATTTGCTATGATTTTCTATGTTTTTCTATAATTTGCTATGGTTTTCTATGATTTTGTAGGATTATATATGATTTTGTACGATTTTCTATGTTTTTCTATGATTTTCTATGATTTTCTATGATTTTCTATGATTTTCTATGATTTACTTCGATTTTTTTTTATTTGCTATGATCCTTCTTTTATTTACAATGTTTTTCCTAGATTTTCTATGATTTTCTTTAAATTTATTTGATTTTCTATGATCCTTCTAAGATTTACAATGATGATTTTCTAATTTTTTTGAATTTTGACTTTCTATGAATTTAATTTCTCCGATGTTATATGATTTTTTTTTTTGATTTTCTAAGATTTTTTGGATTTTCTTCGATTTTTTTTTATTTTTAATTATTTAATTTGATTTCCTACGATTTTCCATAAACTTCCTTGAATTTATACAATTTTCTATGACTTCCTATAATTTTCTACGATTTTCTATGATTTGATATAGTTTTCTATGATATTCTATGATTTTAAATGGTTTTTATTAATTTTCATTCGTCTGCAATGATTTTCAGTAAATTTTCTATGAATTTTTGTATATATTTTCTGTAATTTGTCTATGATTTCTATTTTTTCTTAAATATTATTTGAATGTCTTTGAATATATTTTTTTTAAATTATTTTTTCATTAAAATTTAAAAAATATTTTTTAATAAATTTTGTAATTTATCTAAATTCCTGTTTTATATCTTTGGTGTTTCTCGGAACATAAGTTGCCCGGCATTAGAAAATGTTTCAACCACGCGCAATTAACTCTCTATTATTGCCACATAAATCTGTAAGTTTTTCCTTTATATACTCTTCGGCGGTCTTCGCTGCAGAGTTTATATAACGCACATTGACCCCCGTCCGACGAAATTACTATAGTTCATTGTGACTTTTTCTAAAACACAATTGAGTCTAAGAACTATTTTGCCATTTGAAACGCATCACTTTCGCTCAATAAATTATGAAGTGACCAAACAATCTAAACTATCGTCAATCGAGACCCGAGACTCTATCACTATCCCCCTCATACACGCTATATAGTACTACCAAATTTACTTCATATTGCTAAAATTTTTATGACAATTCTTTGTTTAGTGGGATAGTGGGGTAGGGGGTCTGCTGTCAATCGTCCAGAACGACAAGAACAACAACAACTACAATAAAAGCTACTATAATTTTTGCAGTAGTGTTGGAAACGATATACAGCAACGAACTAAGAAACTTTATGAAATTTTATGACTAAAGTTTGGAACAAATTTCGTCAACTTCAACTTTTGAGTGGCGCGCAAAGAATTTTAGTTTGAACCGAATCTTGAGTCTTGGAACTAATAGAAATATTTTTTTTACAAGTATAGTTGTTATTCTTGAATTATTATTTTTTTTTTACAAATAAAGATGTTATTCTTGGCTGTCCTTGACAGGACAATGATGTGCTTGACTTCATGTTTCGTTTTTCGACAATAATTGGGATGTGTCTGAATTTTACAAATAAAATATAAATATAAAATAAAAAATAGAAAGAAAGACAAATACAAAATGGTATTAAAAACATATGAATCGTAAAGTAAGAAATAAATTATTGAAATACAATATTTGCAATAATTAAATTAGTTTTAAATAAAAAAAAAAACAAGGAACGAATCAAAAGACCTAAATAAAAAATAAATAAATTCAATAAACATTAACCCAATAAAAATATCAAAAAATCATTTAATTCAAATAACATCAAAGAAAATATAGAATAATCGAATGCAATAAAAAAATCATTGAAATTCATTGCAAATCATGATCAAAAATAAAAACAAAATAATTCTACAAAATCGAACAAAATCAAATTAAACCAAAGAGAAAAGTCATGGCTGGAAAATCAAAGATTATCAAGGAAAATACACATTAGGTGCCACTCTTACCAAACAAACGAAACATTGAGCTTTTTATGTAATAAAAAACGCAGAAAATTGTTTTTGTAGTTAAAATTATATAAAATTTAATTCAATTAAATAAAATAAAATAATAAAAATAAACTAAAACAATTCAATTAAAATCAAATGAAAAAATATATAAAAATATTAAATCAAATGGAACAAAATTACAATTACAATATAATTAAATTTCTAGTAAAATCAAATATCCAAATAAATTTAAATCAAAAATGTTTTTAAAAAATATGAAAAACAATAAAATAAAAACAAGACAAAAAAAAAAATAAAAGAGTATCAAGTTAAATAAAATACGTTTTGTAAAATCAATAACATAAAAAAACAAAGTCAAAATAAATAAAATCAATAAAATAATATCAAATAAAATTAAATACAAAAAAAAAATCAAACAAAGTTAAATATAATAATAAAATAAATCAAATAATATAAATTTAAATAAAATAAATTAAATTAAAAACAAATAAAGTAAAATAATATCGATTTTATTTAATGTTTGAATTAAATCTAATAATATAAAATAAAATAAAATAAAATAAAATAAAATCAAATCAAATCAAATAAAACTAAATAAAATCAAATAAATCCAAATTAAATAAAATAAAATCGATTTTATTTATATAGAAATTAAATTTAATAAAATCAAATCAAATCAAATAAAATTAAATCAAATAAAATCAAATAAAATCAAATAAAATCAAATAAAATCAAATAAAATCAAATAAAATCAAATAAAATCAAATAAAATCAAATAAAAATAAATCAAATAAAATAAAATAAAGTCAAATAAAATAAGTAAAATCAAAAAAAATAAAGTCAAATAAAATCAAATAAAATACACAAATTCAAATAAAACCGAATAAAATCGAATCAAATGGAATCAAATAAAATGAAATCAAATAAAATCAAATAAAGGCATATAAAATCAAATAAAATAAAATCAAATAAAAAGAAATCAAATCAAATAAAATAAAATCAAATTAAAGTCAAATATTATAAAATAAAATCAAATAAAATGAAATAAAATAAAATAAAATCAAATGTAGTCAAATAAAATAAAATCAAATAAATAAATTAAAATCAAATAAAGTCAAATAAAATGTAATAATTAAAATCAAATAAAATATAAAACCAAATCAAATGGAATCAAATGAAATTAAATATATTAAAATCAAATAATATAAAAAAAAAATATATAATAATTTCAAATAATATTAAATAATATAAAATTTAAAATAATATATATATCAAAATATATAAAATATATAAAATAATATATCAATATTAAATAAAAAATAGTAAATAAAAAAAGTTAATCTAAAAAAAACGAAATTATTAAAAAAATATAAACAAAGAAACTAATAAGTAATAAAAACTATTTTATATTATTAATTTATAAATACAAAATTGTTTTATTATTATTTTGTTTTGTTTTAAGTATTAATGTTTAAAATAAAACTGAAAAATGTTATTCTTGTACTTAAAGAACACAATTCAATCTACTGAAATAGCTGTGTGTTTTCTATGAAGTAAAATTACAATTAAACTCTGGTAATTGCCAACATTTAGGCGCCACAAAGCGCCTGCCTAATTGCTGCACAGTAATTGTATTATTTTCACATTTGCATTGTTTCCATTGTTGCATTAAGCGAAGTAATTTAAAGTATTTCTTGCAAGACTGTTGCCAGAAACATCCAACAACTATGCAACCTGCCAACCAACCGAAGGCACTACGTGCAGCACACATTTCTTAGCATAGTTTAGAGCGCATTGTAGCACACAATATGTAATGCATGTCTGTCTCTCTGTCTGCATGACTGTGTGTCAGTGTGTGTGTATATCAGCAACACACACACACAAATCGCACACAAACCCACTGAGCAAAAATTCAAAATGCAACAGCCACAAACACACAAAACGGAATTTCGTTGCATACATTTTGGCACTAATTAATGTAAATTTGCACACATACAAAACACTATCTCTGTTGTTTTCATTTCTTATTATTTTGTATTAAAATATTTTATAGCATTTGTGTTGTTATTGTTGCTGTTGCTTTTGTTATTCTGAAGTTTGCACTGTACCTTCGTATGTTGTTTTTTCCAACCATTCTAGAATAATCAACATTTTCGTGTAGTTCTTTCTCATCGACATTACCCGTTCTCCAACTTCCTAAATTTGCACACACACGTTTGCTTCGTAAACTATAAAATTGCATTAAATTCTGTCTGTTTTCATGCATTTAATTTGTTTGTTGCATACCTTGCGGCGGCATCGCAGTTGCTGCTGCGTCTTCTTTGTGGTGAAGCAATGGAAAATGAAATAATTACAAAATTTTACAAATTTTGTCAATGTCTTTATCTATGTATGTTGGAAATTAAGAAAAAAATTCATAAAATACTCAATGACTAGCAGCGTGTAGTAGTTGTAGATAACACAAATATTGTGTTGCATACCTTGAAGGGACCATGATTGGGAGTGTCATTTAAAGAATACCATTTAGGGAGTGGTACAGAAAATCAAAGAATATATATTTAAAACAGAAATAAAATTAAAAGAAAAATCATGAAATCTGAAATAAATAAAAAACAAATAAAATCAAAGCCATTAAAATATTAAGGAAAAACAAATAACATTAAATAAAGGAAATAAAATCAAAAAAAAAAAATTAATGAAAATAAAGGAAAATCAGAGAATACAAAAGAAATACAATTAAAGAATATTAAAGAATATCAAAGAATATCAAAGAATATCAAAGAATATCAAAGAATATCAAAGAATATCAAAGAATATCAAAGAATATCAAAGAATATCAAGGAATATCAAAGAATGTCAAAGAATATCAAAGAATATCAAAGAATATCAAAGAATATCAAAGAATATCAAAGAATATCAAAGAATATCAAAGAATATCAAAGAATATCAATGAATATCAAAGAATATCAAAGAATATCAAAGAATATCAAAGAATATCAAAGAATATCAAAGAATATCAAAGAATATCAAAGAATATCATAGAATATCAAAGAATATCAAAGAATATCAAAGAATATCAAAGAATATCAAAGAATATCAAAGAATATCAAAGAATATCAAAGAATATCAAAGAATATCAAAGAATATCAAAGAATATCAAAGATTATTAACGAATTTCAAATAACTATATTCATTGCATTCTTTGTTTTTGGTTTTTTTCTTCAATGAACATAATTCTTATTGTGTTCATTGGAAAAGCAAAACTTTAGCGACTTGAAATGTAGAATCTGCAGAGAAAGATCGCTGATGAAGGGGCCTCTGAAACAGCTGTTCGATCTGCCACTCAATGCATTTTTCCAATTGTTTGTTGTTTTATTTGTTGGTACAAAACACCAAATTTGTACTGATTGGACCTTGAGCACGTTAAGACAATATACTGAAAAATATATTAAAATAAATAAAAAAATAAATATTAAAAAAGAATTACCAGGAGAACCTACTGAACTGAACTGGAAAAAATAATGTTCGCAACTAATTATAAATTTTTGATTGTGTTGTTTAAAAATGGAGTGGACTCTTGAGAAAAAAAAAATGTCTTTTAATATTGTTCTTGTCAAAAATAGCTGCTTTCAGATTAATACGGGATCTGTAAGAAAATATTTTAGCTTTAGATTTGCGTATGGGAAAAATGGAATGCAAAGTGTTGACATAAGAAGTTGATTGAATTGAGTAAAGAATACTTGGTGATGCTATTACAGAGAACTTTATAGATTGAGATTATGGTTGCACTTAAAATTAATAAACTTAAAAACTTATTATTTAAAACTTTCACTTGAAGCTTGTGCTTTAATGAATAGCCGTAAATTGGTTGGTGTACTTCAAAGTTTCATTACAACCACACACACACAACTTTACACTTTTTTTTTGTATTTTTACTCTAACATTAAGTTAGCGAAAAACCAACTAAAAACTTTTAAAACTTGTAATCGCTACTTAACACACATATATGCATTAATACAGGGACGTATAATACAAGGACAGATAATACTGGGACGTTTAGTGAATTTATTTAAAATTTATTTTAATTACTGATGATTACATCTTATTTAACATCTATTCGTTCAGATATCTAATAGAACCATGTAGACCCATGTCCTTTTTCTGCCGGAAAGAAGGCATATATGTCTCTGTTTCAAGGGACTGCTTTAATCGATGAATGGTCACTAAGTAAAACTGAAAATGACAAATTTCTACTAGACAAACATAGACAAAATTCTCATTCACTTCTCATATAAAGGATCAATTAGAATAGGAACATGAAAAAATTTGTTTACTGATGATTTATGAATAAGATGTTCATAAAACATAATTTTCTTATTTATGAGTTATATTTATGAATTATGAATAATGAAAAGAATTCATAAATTTTACAAATATAATTATTAATCACAAAGACCGAAATTATGAATATTAAATCAAAACATGTGTTACTTATTGTATAGTAATTTTCAACATGCGCTATTCATGTCAGAAAACCATTTAAGTGAGTAAATAAAGTGAAAAATGTGTCATTTGAAAAATTGAGAAATTTAATGGACATACTAGGTAAGGTGAAGTATTTATACCCTACACCTATAAGGTACAGGGTATATTAACTTTGTGCATATATTGTAACGCCCCTTAGGAGGCGTGTCCGGTATGGAAAAGTATATATATTCTTGATCAGCATCACTACCCGAGTCCGTTTAGCCATGTCCGTCTGTCTGTCTGTGTGTCTGTCTGTCTGTCTGTCTGTCTGTCCGTCTTGCAGTCTTGCTGTCTTGCTGTCCGAATACAGAATAACTTGAGAAATACTGATCAGAATGCGATGAAATTTCGTCTCAATATATTTTAGCCAAAAGTAGGAACTGAGTTTAAAAATGAGCCAAATCGGTCTACGGACACGCCCACCTCCCATACAAGTCACTTTTATATAACTCTTTCGGAACTAATAACTCGAAAAGTATTCAAGGTATAGTTATAAAATTTAAAACGTATTATTAGAATTCACCTAAGAATATGTGGTCCAAAAATGGGCGTGATACGCCCTCTTTTTTTTTCATTATTTCCCGGGTTTTTATAGTGGAAATTTGATCCGTAAATTATTAAAATCAAATCTATGAAATATTAGCCTTTCAATATTTTAAATATGGGCGTGGTCAGCCCAATTATATTTTTAAATTTTTTTTTTATTTTTTTTTATACTTTTATATACATTATTTAATTTATGGGGATTTAAGACGTAAATTTCTGATCTATGAAAAATATTCTGAGGGTGGGGAAGTTCAGCATATTTAAAAACTTTAAATTAAGGTATGCAAATAAATATCCCATATTAATATCCCCACCAAAAGTGTAGGGTATTCCATAGTCGGGCCCGACCGACTATAAAAATCTGCCCCATGTGACCGAACTTACACATGTGACCTAACTTTCCCAACTCGTTTTTTTTTTTGGTAATGTCCATTTCATTTGTCTACCGAATTATTATAATTTCAATTGCTATATTTTTATTTTGTTCTGCATAATATGGTTATGTTTTTCCATCTAAATCATAAAATTTATTCTAGAACCTATTCCAATTACTCATGTCTTATGAATATATTATGTATAAAACATGATTATTTATTCATAATTTTATTCAAATAATCATAATAATTGATTTTTTACTAAAATCATATATTATGAATAAAAATCAAATAATTATGATTACTTATTCATGGCAGGATATCATGATTCATGTTTGGAAAATTTATGCGTATGCAATACATGATTTATGAGAAAACTTCTCTCCGGTTATGTGAATCTAAATTAATGATCCTTAGTTGGAAGTAATAGAAAATAACAATAAAAATATTTTTAAAATACATCGTCGGATATGGAAATATAGTTTTGAGAATTTGGAGTAGATAAAAATGAAATGTTTTTTTGAAGGTTTTTCAGCCGTCCTCCCCTGTATGCCTCGATATATTATGTACATGGCTGACATACATAGTTGCTTTTCTCTCAAGTGTAATTAACTAAAGTTTTACGCTCACGCAAGTAATTTAACTTTACTCTTTATGCTTTTGCGAACACATTAAATTGTTGGCTGGCTGGTAGTGCGTTCAAATCTTTGGAATGTGGAAGTTGTCGAATGCAAAAAAGTGGGCGATCATGGGGAGTCTGTAACATATGGCAACACAGCGCTGTTTCTAATGAATCATTGTAGTGCTGCACAATTGACCCTGAAAAATTAAACAAAAATAAAAATCCATTGATACTGAATTTGTAGTACGAATTCCAAGGATTTCTCAAAGAAAACTTGATCCGGTTTAAGGGTTAACATTATGTTTATTATTATTATTATGTTTAATTATAGTAAAACTAGCTGGACCCGTGCACGACTCGTGCCAAGATTTTGTGAATTCATAGATATAAAGCGATTTTATTAATATAAAAAAAACATTATTATTATTTTTTATATCAGGGGCCCGTGCTTCGCTGTGGAAGTTTTTATTGAATTTATAAATGTAGTAACCAAATAATAATTCTCCGTCAAAACAACTTTTCTCAAATACAATTCAGACAGTAGAATATTTCGCCGTAGAATTCTTCCTAGTAGAAATCTTCGCTGTAAAATTCTTTCCCATAGAACGCTTTACCGTAGAATTCTTCCCGGTAGAACTCTTCCCGGTAGAATTCTTCCCAGTAGAGTTTTTCCCAGTAGAAGTTTTAGTGTAGTTAGTTTTAATGTGGTAAGTTTTAGTGTGTTGAATTTTTAGTTTAGTGAATTTTTAGTGTGGTGAGTTTTAGTGTGGTGTGTTTTAGTGTGGTGAGTTTTGGTGTGGTGAGTTTTAGTGTGGTGAGCTTTAGTGTGGTGAATTTTTAGTGCAGTGAGTTTTAGTGTGGTGAGTTTTAGTGCGGTGAGTTTTAGTGCGGTGAGTTTTAGTGTGGTGAGTTTTAGTGTGGTGAGTTTTTAGTATGGTGAGTTTTAGTGTGGTGAGTTTTAGTGTGGTGAGTTTTAGTGTGGTGAATTTTTAGTGTGGTGAGATTTAGTGTGGTGAGCTTTATTGTGTTGAGTTTTAGTGTGGTGAGTTTTAGTGTGGTGAATTTTGGTGTGGTGAGTTTTAGTGTGGTGAGTTTTGGTGTGGTGAGTTTTAGTATGGTGAATTTTTACCGTGGTGAGTTTTACCGTGGTGAATTTTAGTTTTTTGTTTCATCTTTTTAGATTGTGTATGTGCTGAGTTATGTCGTTTTGAAAGTTTAGGTAGTATGGGAGGTACCACGCCCCTTTGTCCAATCCCGTGACCGACAGATAGTGTTAAGCATCTCTTAAATTTTTGTATACCATCTCTAAAGCTTCTGTGTAGCATCTATTAAAATTAGATTTAGAAGCTTCAGTCTAGACTCTTTGATTCTTCGATATAGAGCTCTTAAGTTCTGTTGAGCTTCTGTCAAATGTATATTTATCTTTTTTAAGTTTCTACTAAGCTTCTATTGAACTCCTGTTAATCTTCTCTTAGAATTTAGGTTTAGTTTTATGAAATATGATCTCTTCAATTTCTGTTCACATCAGTTAAACTGCTGTATAGAATTTCTTAAACTTCTGTTTGAATCTGTTTATTAAACCCCCGTTGAGCATACTCTAAGCCTCTATTTAGCATCACTTTAGATTCTGTTAAGCATATACTTTAAGTCTAAGTTTAGCATCGCTGAATAAGTTTCTGTAAAATCTCTGATGTACATTTTTTTTCACCCCTCAATTCCCATTGTCTGATGTATTTTTTTTTTCGCCTGTCAATTCCCATTGTTTACAAAAGGGGTCCATTTGTACACAATGATAATTGACGGGTTAAAATTGGCTAAATGAATATTTTGTGATATTTATTTAAGACATATTTTTAAATTCCACATATTTCAAATTCATAGTAAATCTTAATAAAGCTGTCTATTTTATTTTTATTTAGTTAGCTCCATTCAAAAATTTGAGTAAACACCGTAATTGAAATAAAACAAGAATTCTGCAACAGTTTATCATACATAATGCTTAAAAAAAAAAATTATAAAAAATTATGTTTACCTCGTTACACCAACCGTAAATATTGACAGATAATCTGACGAATTTCCACAAGAAATATAATTGAACTGTTACGAATTTTGATCACAGTCCATAGAATTGTAGGTTGTAAATATTGATTAATATTTATTGTGTAGAATTTCGGCAACAATAATCTCAACAACTGTAAATATAATGGCAACACTAAGACCAACACATACAAGTGTCAGTCGAACAGATTGCGTGTGTGTAGCACACTTCATGGGTTCACTTATTTAGCACAATCAATACAAGTACAATTGAAGACAGACTTATTTACACATAGCTGTACTTACATAGAGATGGACGAACGATTGGTCAAGGGGACAGAGGCCCATGCACAAATCGAACTAATTCAACAGAACTACATGATTTCTGGAAATATTTTGTATCAATTGAATGTACTTAGTAAAATATGTTGCAAATATTTCAACAAAATTCTCAAATACAAACATACTTAATTACATACATGCACTGAGGTAAACGACGTAGTAAAATTAAATATAAACATTTATATTTTAAAGCGCTCATTTTTAAATTGAATTTCTAGAATTCTTTCATATTCCTGTGATATTCTTTAATATTTTTGTGATATTTTTCTGATATTTTTGTGATATTCTTCTAATATTTTTCTGATATTCTTTCATATTCTTTTGATAATCTTGAGATATTTTTGTAGTATTCTGGTGATATTCTTCTTATATTCTTGTGACATTCTACTGATATTGTGGTGATTTTATTGTAATATTCTTGTGATATTTTTGTAATATTTTTGTGATATTCTTGCTATATTTTCTGATATTTTTGTGATATTCTTCTAATATTTTTCTAATTTTCTTTTATATTCTTGTGATATTCTTGTGGTATTCTTCTTGCATTCTTGTGACATTCTTTTGATATTGTAGTAATTTTATTGTGATATTCGAGTAATATTTTTGTGATATTCATGTGATATTTTTGTGATATTCTGTTGATATTTTTGTGATATTATTGTGTTATCTGTGTTATATTATTGTGATATTCTTGTAATATTTTTCTAATACTTATTTATATTCTTGTGATATTTTTGGTTTATTTTTTTGATATTCTTGTGATTTTCTTACTATATTTTCCTGATATCTTGTGATATTCTTCTAATATTCTTCTTATATTTTTCGATATTCTTATGATATTCTTGTGATATTTCTGTGATATTGCACAGATATTCTAATGATATTTATTTATCATCTCTTGTGATATTCGAGTAATATTGTTGTGATATTTTTTCTGATGTTTTTGTGATATTCTTCTAATATTGTTCTAATATTCTTGAGATATTCTTGTAGGTTTCTTGTAGTATTCTTGTGATATTCTTCTTATATTCTTGTGACATTCTACTCATATAGTTGTGATTTTATTGTAACATTCTTGTGATATTCTTGTGATATTTTTGTGATATTCTTGTGATATTCTTGCTATATTTTCTGATATTTTTGTGATGTTCTTCTAATATTTTTATAATTTTCTTTTATATTCTTGTGATATTTTCGAGATATTCTTGTAGTATTCTTGTGATATTCTTCTTGTATTCTTGTGACATTCTTTTGATATTGTTGTGATTTTATTGTGAAATTCTTGTGACATTCGAGTGATATTTTTGTGATATTTTTGTGATGTTTTTGTGATATTATTGTGACATTCTTGTGATATTATTGTGATATTTGTGTAAAATTATTGCGATATTCTTGTAATATTTTTCTAATATTCTTGTGATATTTTTGCTATATTTTTCTGATATTCTTGTGATATTGCAATGATATTCTTTTATCATCTCTTGTGATATTCGAGTAATAAGTGATATTTTTGTGATATTCTTGTGATATTATTGTGATATTTGTGTAATATTATTGTGATATTCTTGTAATATTTTTCTAATATTCTTTTATATTCTTGTGATATTTTTCTGATAATCTTGTGATATTCTTGCTATATTTTTCTGATATTCTTGTGATATTCTTGTGATATTCTTCTAATATTTTCTTATATTCTTCGATATTCTTATGATATTCTTATGATATTCTTGTGATATTTCTGTGATATTGCAATGATATTCTAATGATATTCTTTTTTCATCCTTTGTGATATTCGTGTAATATTTTATTGATATTTTTGTGATATTCTTGTGATATTATTGTGATATTTATGTAATATTATAGTGATATTCTTGTTATATTTTTCTAATATTCTTTTATATTCTTGTGATATTCTTGCTATATTTTCTGATATTCTTGTGATATTCTTCTAATATTTTTTTTATATTCTTCGATATTCTTATGATATTCTTGTGATATTTCTGTGATATTGCAATGATATTCTAATGATATTCTTTTATCATCTCTTGTGATATTCGAGTAATGTTTTAGTGATATTTTTGTATTATTTTTCCGACTTATTCATATGGTCTTGAAATATTCTTTAAATACTTTTCTGATATTTCTATAAAAATCTTGTGACATTCTTGTAATATCTTGTAATAACTTTTAAAAAAAAAATTTCAATTCATTGTTTTTTTTTGATATTAGTTCACTGTTGTTACAATGTTCCTAAGTATGTAAAAAAGTTAAAATAAATTATAAAAGAAACTAAAATTAAAATTTTCGATAACAAACCATTTCAACAACATTTCTGCCTATCTCTAGTTTCTTGGAAATTGTTTTAAAAATAAATCTAGTCTTTTGTCTGTATGACTGTCTGGCTCTTTATCATCTGTTTTATTTCAGAGTATCCATGTCTGATGTTTAGTAATGTTGTCACTTTCTGCACGTTTGTCACTTAGCGCTGTTGTTGCTATTGATACAGGCGATGTTGCTACCGTTGGTTGCTATCTATGTTGCTACTATTGTTACTGTAGTTGTTGTCGCCATTGTCAATATAATTTATGCATTACCTTTTGTTCGACGTCGCAGTTCATCGACTCGGTTGCAAATCTGTTGGCTGTTTCTCGATTCTGCCGCACAGCAGCTGCTGCTACTGCTTGTAAATAAAATAAACACGAATTGTGTGACATTTTTTTTATTTATTTCCGTTTAAGCGAAAATTGATTCGTTCTGTCAGATTGTGCAATGTTTACAATTGTGCAATTTTATAGACTGAGCACTTGCTTTGATTTGGGGAATAAATACATTTTAAAGCGGATTCTTTGGGATTTGTAATGTTTACACTTTAACTTATGATTTTCACGAATAATTTAATTTTTCACTAAAAATTTAAAATTTTCACTGTCAAATTTTACAATCATTTTCAATTTTTCACATAAATTTAAATTTTACACTTAAAATAAAATTGTTCACTTAAATTTCTACTTTTCATTTCAAATTTAAATTTTCACTAAAATTACATTTTTTCTTAAAAATTAAATTTTTCCCTAAGAATTAAATTTTTCACTTAAAATTTATTTTTTTAATTTTATTTCACCAAAAATTAAATTTTGCACTTAATATTAAATTTTTCATAACATTTTCAATTTTTCACTAAGAATTCAATTATTCAGTGGAAATTCAATTTTATAATAAAAATTCAATTTTTCATTAAAATTAATTTTTCACTGACAATTAAATTGTTCACTAAAAAATTTAATTTCCACTGAAAATTTAAATTTTTCACTAAAAATTAAATGTTTCACAAAAATTTAATTTTTCACTATAAAATAAAATGTTCACAAAAAAATTAAATTTGCACTAAAAATTGTTTTTTTTTTTATAAAAATTCAATTTTTCAATAAAAATTCTATTTTATTTTTTCACTAAAAATTATATTTTTGACAAATATTTTATTTTTCACTTTATTGAACATTTTCACATATATTCAATTTTTCACTAAAAATTCAAATTGAAATTAAAATTAAAATTTTTCACAAAAAAAAAAAAAAAAAAATATATATATATATATATATATATATATATATATATATAAAAAAAGTTGTATATTAGCCTTAAGTAAAAGCAATTTTTTGTGTGCATTTTATAAAGTTTGTCCTCCACATTGTCCCTCTGATTGCGATGCAAACTATTGCAAAAATAATGAACTAAACAGATAAAATGAATAAACATGAATAGTATTGCCACAACCCACAACAGTTCAACCGACGAGCAACAGTTTTGCCTCAGAACTTTTACCGGTACTGTCGAAGCCTGCAATAGTTGCTGCTTTAAATAAATGAAAAATGCAATTTGTTGCCTTAAGCATGTGGTGTGGTTTCTAAAAAGATAAAAATACCCTATGATTTTTTATTTAATTTTATTATTTTGAGTAATTTGTATTGCTTTTTTTTTGCATTTATTTGTTCTACATTAAATGTCAAATATTTTTTAGATTTTTTTTATTAAAAATTAATATTTAGCAAAATTACGTTTTTTTTTGCTGTGTAGCGGAATTGCTCAATTAACAGCGAAAAACTGCAACTTCTTTTCATTTTATTTTTTTTTTCTTTTTTAATCCTTATGCCGCCACATGAACCTTTTATTCATTTTCAATCGGCTGCCATTTTGCAAATGTTTTCAAATCCTATTTCCGTTCATTCACGGGAAGTCAAATTGTGTCCTTGTTGCCGGTGAAAAAATGCCGCAATGTTTATTGTTTTGTTGTCCCTTTCGTTCGGTAGCACTATTTTGGCTTTTATGCATTTTTAAGATTGTTTTTCTATTGCTAATTTTAATATTTTTTTTGTCAGTTGGTACACGAATTCATTGATGAGTGTTGCCAATGAGAATTTGTTATTCTCCTTGTTATGGACATTTTTAATTCGTACATTATTTGCTATTTTGCATTTATAAATCTATTTTATAATTTCAATTGTTAAATTCTTAATGCAAAGTTGATTTTTTTGTTATGTGTACATTATGTGAAAATTTTTATCATAGTAAAAATTATATTTTTATAAAGTTTTCATACATTAAAATGTTATTTAATATGTTGGTTAATTTTGATTTTTATTATATTTGTAAAAATAACAAATTACAAAGTGTCGGCAATTAGGTTCACCTAAATTTCCACTGCACATAATTCCGACATATTCGCAAAATATGTCCCAATTGCAAAAATAGTCCTTTTTTCATCATTTATGATACCAATTTTAACTTTTAATGTCTACGAAATCCCATTAGAAATTTAAATTTTGTATTTGGCAGTTACACGTTTTTCGTGTTTTCTTTTTATAAAATACTGCACATGGACTAGACATTTTTGATTTCTGTAGATGATTTCTATAATTTTATCGATCAAAGTTGTCGACTCTTATTGTCGATTTGACGTCAAAATGCATTTTGTTTTCTTGTCAAATAAATTTGATGACATTCGAACAATTTTGACGTCACAGAAATCAACAATTTTATCGCTTGATTTACAGAAACGAGCTGCTGATTCCTTCTATTATTAAAGTAATATTTTTAATATTATAATATTTATTTTAATATAAATAATTTTGCATTTAGTTGTACTTTATATTACAATTTTTTTTTTTTTATAATTTTTGTTTTATTTTATTTTTTTTTGTGTTATTTTTTTATCGTATTTCATTCCCTCATTTGTTGTTTGGCATTGTAAACTCTGTTGCAACGTGCTGCCATTAACCGTTAACGATGACACAACAACAGGCAGCACCGTACAATATCAGCAGCAACAACATTGTTGCTGTTGTAATGTTGCTGTTGCTATTCTGCAGCTTCCGTTCATTGTGTGTGAGCGCCATTTTGTATTTCTGAGATCGTCCTGTGTTTGCGTTCGTGTTTACAGCGAAAGTCAACGAAGCCCAACGTATAGCGATATTTTTTTGTTCTCCCATTTAATGAGGACACGCTGTCGTTGTTGTACATACTATAATGTGGTTGTTGTTGCTGTTGTTTTTAGTGTAATGGGTATTTTATACCTCGTTGTGGCTACAATACAAAATTTTGTTGCTGTTGGTGAGGTTGTTTTTCGTATTCCACATATTGTCTTTATTTTCAATTTGATTTTTTTTCGATTTCTTTAATTTAATAATTCTATTTTGTATTTAATACCTTTATGTGTTTTTTTTTCTTTTAAAGTTTTCCATTTTTAATTTTTTAATCATTACAACTACATATATTTTTTAGTTTTCCTTTTTATTTATTATTTTTTAATCTTTTTATTGTCCTTTTTTTTCTCTACGTTTTAATTTTTCCATTCATACTTCTATCCCCAATCCATTACCACTTTTCTTTCATTTTTTTTTTATACTTTTGTTTTCATTTCCATTTATATTTTCTTCTTCTTCTTCTTTTTCATTTTAATTGTTTTTCTTTCTTTTCCTTTCCCGAATTTTATTTATTTTTCTTGCTTTTGTTCTTTGTATTTTGTTTTATTTTTTTCTAATATTACTTTTTTTTCCATTTAATTTTATTTATCTAATTTTTTAAGTCTTTTATTTTATAATTTTTTTAACGTTTTTAATTTACTTCTTTCAATTTTTCTTATCATTTTCTTTTTCTGTTCTTTTCCATTTGTTTTCCTTTTTCTTTTTTTATTTTCCTTTTTTTCATTTTTTTTCATATTATTACTTTTCTTTTTATTTCTTTTTCTTTTTCTTTTTCTTTTTCTTTTTCTTTTTCTTTTTCTTTTTCTTTTTCTTTTTCTTTTCATTTCTTTTTCTTTTCATTTCTTTTCTTTTCTTTTCTTTTCTTTTCTTTTCTTTTCTTTTCTTTTCTTTTCTTTTCTTTTCTTTTCTTTTCTTTTCATTTCTTTTTCTTTTTCTTTTTATTTTAATTTTTTTATTTCTCTTCATTTTATTTTTTCCATTTCCATTTCCCTATCCCTATCCCTTTCCTTTTTCATTTCTTTATTTTTCCCTTCATTACATTTTTTTTTTCCTTTTCTGTTTCCTTTTTCATTCCCTTTTCCCATTTCTTTTCTTTTCCATTTCTTTTTTTTTCCTTTTTATTTTCATTTTCTTTTCTTTTCGTTTTATTTTTACTTTTACTTCTTCTTTTCATTTTTTATTTTTATTTTTCTTCATCTATTTTTTCCTCTTTCTTTCTTTCTTTCTTTCTTTCTTTCTTTCTTTCTTTCTTTATTTCTTTCACTTTTACTTTTATTTCTTTCCTTTTTGTATTTTTGTTATATCTCCCCTTTTGAATCTTTATCTTTTTGTATTTTCCTTCTTTTCCTCATATTTTTTTAACTCTTTAATTTTTTCTATTCTTTTTTCTTTTTTTTTCCTTTTCATTTGCTTTTTCTGTCCAGTTAGTTTTCCTGTTAATTGTATTTCTTCTTAATTTTTTTTTGTTATCATTCATTATTTTACCATTTATAATTTTCCATTTGATGTCCTTAATAATTTTTTTACTTATATCTATTATAAAATTCTTTAACATAATATATAATAAAATAATAAATAAAATACTTGCTTGCTTTTTTCATAAAACCCTTTCTTGTCCATCCTCTTATTCTTCTTCTTCTCTTCTGTGCCATCACCATCTTAAGGTTCACTACACTCGTCTCTTCCGTTCTATGTCTGCGCGTTTCTGGCCTCTTTTTGTGTAACGGATTTCCGGCCGCCATTGTTGTTGCGTAGCGGAAGCCGCGCGCACAACAATACAACCATTTTAATTTCCCAGTCAAATTCAACAAAAATTCAATTGGAATCGAAAAATATAAATGAATATTTCTTTATTGTTGTTGCTGTTTGTTGTGTCAGGAAGTTGAGCCTATAATAAAAAAAAACTCAATTCATTTCCAACAGAATTGAATTGAGTCCCAATTGAATTTTAATGGATTTTAAATTCTGTTTGCCGCCAACGGAACATGTGCAAAGGTCACGGCGACATGACGTTTTGACAGGAAGACATATTACAAAAGTATAAAAAAAATTAATAATAAAATAAATATGAAATGAAAATAAATATCCACTCAGACGAAAGATGACCTTCAGTTGCGTTACTGGAAAAAATATAAATAGATCTGGCAGTCAAAAATAATGAAATAACAATTAATTGGGTACAATTGATAAGAATTGGATAGATTTGAGAGAAATTTAGTAGAATTTAGTAGATTTAAGTAGAATAGAGTAGATTGAGGTAGAATATAGTAGACTAGATTATAATGTTGTAGAATTTAACAGCAGAAAAGAGTAGAGATTCGTCCAAAATGTAGAATTGAGTAGAAAGGTGTAGAGAGGGGTAAAATTAAGTAGATAGGGGGTAGAACTGAGTAGAATTGAGTAAAATTTGGTAGAATTCAGTAGCATTGAGTATAATTGATTGAGAAGAACTCAGTATAATTGAGTAGAATAGAGTCGAATAGAGTAGCATTAAGCAGAATTGAGTAGAGTTTTTTAGAATTGTGCAGAATTGAAATGAGTAGAGAACAGTAAAAAAAAGAGAAGCTAGGAGTAGAGAGGGGTAGAATTGAGTAGAACAGAGTTGGGTGAATAGAATTGAATATAATTGAATAGAAATGAATAGAATTGAATAGAATTGAATAGAATTGAATAGAATTGAATAGAATTGAATATAATTGAATAGAATTGAATAGAATTGAATAGAATTGAAT
Source organism: Dryomyza anilis (assembly GCA_951804985.1). Classification (NCBI taxonomy): domain Eukaryota; kingdom Metazoa; phylum Arthropoda; class Insecta; order Diptera; family Dryomyzidae; genus Dryomyza; species Dryomyza anilis. The sequence continues at coordinate 100,854,674 of OX638132.1, forward strand.
AGAATTGAATAGAATTGAATAGAATTGAATAGAATTGAATAGAATTGAATAGAATTGAATAGAATTGAATAGAATTGAATTGAATAGAATTGAATTGAATAGAATTGAATAGAATTGAATAGAATTGAATAGAATTGAATAGAATTGAATAGAATTGAATAGAATTGAATAGAATTGAATAGAATTGAATAGAATTGAATAGAATTGAATAGAATTGAATAGAATTGAATAGAATTGAATAGAATTGAATAGAATTGAATAGAATTGAATAGAATTGAATAGAATTGAATAGAATTGAATAGAATTGAATAGAATTGAATAGAATTGAATAGAATTGAATAGAATTGAATAGAATTGAATAGAATTGAATAGAATTGAATAGAATTGAATAGAATTGAATAGAATTGAATAGAATTGAATAGAATAGAATAGAATTGAATAGAATTGAATAGAATTGAATAGAATTGAATAGAATTGAATAGAATTGAATAGAATTGAATAGAATTGAATAGAATTGAATAGAATTGAATAGAATTGAATAGAATTGAATAGAATTGAATAGAATTGAATAGAATTGAATAGAATTGAATAGAATTGAATAGAATTGAATAGAATTGAATAGAATTGAATAGAATTGAATAGAATTGAATAGAATTGAATAGAATTGAATAGAATTGAATAGAATTGAATAGAATTGAATAGAATTGAATAGAATAGAATAGAATAGAATAGAATAGAATTGAATAGAATTGAATAGAATTGAATAGAATTGAATAGAATTGAATAGAATTGAATAGAATTGAATAGAATTGAATAGAATTGAATAGAATTGAATAGAATTGAATAGAATTGAATAGAATTGAATAGAATTGAATAGAATTGAATAGAATTGAATAGAATTGAATAGAATTGAATAGAATTGAATTGAATAGAATTGAATAGAATTGAATAGAATTGAATAGAATTGAATATAATTGAATAAAATTGAATAGAATTGAATAGAATTGAATAGAATTGAATAGAATTGAATAGAATTGAATAGAATTGAATAGAATTGAATAGAATTGAATAGAATTGAATAGAATTGAATAGAATTGAATAGAATTGAATAGAATTGAATAGAATTGAATAGAATTGAATAGTATTGAATAGAATTGAATAGTATTGAATAGAATTGAATAGAATTGAATAGAATTGAATAGAATTGAATAGAATTGAATAGTATTGAATAGAATTGAATAGAATTGAATAGAATTGAATAGAACTGAATAGAATTGAATAGAATTGAATAGAATTGAATAGAATTGAATAGAATTGAATAGAATTGAATAGAATTGAATAGAATTGAATAGAATTGAATAGAATTGAATAGAATTGAATAGAATTGAATAGAATTGAATAGAATTGAATAGAATTGAATAGAATTGAATAGAATTGAATAGAATTGAATAGAATTGAATAGAATTGAATAGAATTGAATAGAATTGAATAGAATTGAATAGAATTGAATAGAATTGAATAGAATTGAATAGAATTGAATAGAATTGAATAGAATTGAATAGAATTGAATAGAATTGAATAGAATTGAATAGAATTGAATAGAATTGAATAGAATTGAATAGAATTGAATAGAATTGAATAGAATTGAATAGAATTGAATAGAATTGAATAGAATTGAACAGAATTAAATAGAACTGAGCAGAATTAAATAGAATTCAGTAAAGTAGAATAAAGATTAAAATCTTTTTTCATTTAATACTTGAAAGGACCCTTTAACTGAACTCATTTTAAAATGCAAATTCAATTAAATTTAAATACTGAATTTATTACAACACAAATAATGCCGAACTATGTTTAATATGAAGCACACTTCAAAGCACTACACATCGGATTGCAACAAATGTAAATGAGTGGTAAATAAGCAGCAGTTAATAACTCGATGGTCAGCTAAAGAGCCATGACCGCAACATTTATGTATGCACACAAACAGACAGACATGCACACGCACACTAACACTTCACATACACACACACAGAAACACACACCATAGATGGACTAGTAGGGCAACGAATTGCATTTAATTGCAATAAAAACAAGAAGGATGATGTGAACTGCATGAAGTGCATATAATCTCTGAAAGATTTGCTAATTAAACCGCTCGTAAGAGTGACGGACTGTAGAGTATGCAGTTTAGGCCTGAATGCGTACGCAATAAAATTAGTCAATGTGTGTGCGTGTTTGTCATAAGGCCAGTAGAGAATGGAAGCATATATAGAAACGAACAATTTTAATAGTTTTGTATTCAGTAATTTTTGCATATTATGTAAATTTTTATTTTGCAAATTTAGCATATTTTGTATATTTTGCATATTTTGGATATTTTGAATATTTTGCATATTTTGCATATTTTGCATAATTTGCATATTTTGCATATTTTGCATATTTTGCATATTTTGCATATTTGGAATATTTTGCATATTTTACATACTTTGTATATTTGGTACATTTTGCATATTTCGGGTATTTGGCATATTTTGAAAATTTTGGTATTTTGCATATTTTGCATGTATTACATATTTTTCATACATTGCATATTTTGCGTATTTCCATATTTTGGATATTTTGCATATTTTATATACTTTGCATATTTTACATATTTTATATATTTTGCATATTTTTCATATTTTGCATATTTTACTTGTGTTAAATATTTTTCATATTTTACATATATTGCATATTTTGCATGTTATACATATTTTTCATATTTTAAATATATTGCATATTTTGTATATTTTGCATGTATTGCATATATTGCATATTTTGCGTATTTTGCGTATTTTGCATATTTTACATATTTTACATATTTTGCATATTTTGCATATTTTGCTTTTTCTTTAGGTTATTTTTTCATAATAAACACATTTAATATATTATGCATATTATTCAAATGCAATCTGTTTCTAATTAGTGACTAGGAAGGTGGCTGTTTTGGATAATTTTCGAACATAATATTACCTCTTGGCCAAACATATTTTAAAACAAAATACCATTGGAATCGTACCAACATTTTTAAGTTATCATGCATAGATAGACGGATACATAATATAATATTTGATGTGCTTCGAAAATTGCACTGGCCTCTTTATCCTACTGGGTATGTCTCTGTGCATTTGTATGTGTTCCATCGAGTGTACTGCTGCGTAACGTGTTGCCGACGCCGCATGGTGTTGCAGAAAATTAATTAATCAATTCGTTATTTACGATTGCATGCAACGAGTGTTTTGTGAGTGAGTGTGAGACAGTGAATGTGAGAGTGTGAGTCATATGTACGGGTGTAGATGTGTCTGTGTTTGACTGTATGTGTTGCTGTGTTTGCGGCAATTACCTAAATGCCGTCTGAAGTATTGAATATTTAACTCTGTGCCGACAGCCAGACGATGTGGCTGCAATTGAAGATGCACGAATTGTTGTTGCAGTTGCTGTCAGACTTGCAACAAGGCTTTTCCAAGAATTTTAGGCAACATTGATGACGACGTTTGTCGGTCGAACAGCCGGAGAATAGCAAAATGAGCAAAACGCCTGCAACTGATGAGTGTTATGTTGCTATTGATGATGGCTGCTGTTGCTACTGCTGTTGCCGAAGATGTTGCCAATGATGTTGTTTGTCGTAATGAATTAAACTGAATTGGCATGATATTCATTATGCATTCAACAAGCGGTGAATAATTACATTCCACTGATGCGTGTAATGATCTCAAATGTGGGTGGGAGGTTGAGCCGGAATCTAAGACGAATAAGAAGATGGAAAGTATTGGAAGCTGGTTAAGGACGAGTACAGTTTCAGTTGTCACAGGATATGCTGTAAATTAATCTTTGCCTTAGATAAATACGAGACGATTATGGGGGAGTTGGTAGGCATAGCAACTTTGGTTTCAAATGAATGATTATGAATTATTATATTCGATTTTACATTGATATGACTTTGTATTCAATAAGATTTTGCATTCATTGCACAGACTACAAACCGTTGAAATACTTGCCGAGTTATTGCAATGAATGTTTATTTATTTTGTACTTAATGCAATAAGATGTTTATGTATTTAACATAATACTTAGCTGTATAAATGGACATTTATTTGTAATTTATTATTTGGCAGGTTGCTAGGGTTCTATGCAGCATTAAGTGATGTGCACTATTGTGATGCATTTTATGGAATATATTAAATGAAATTTTGTTGGGGCAACGTATTTCAATATAGATAACAGCTGACTTAATTTAATACGTTTAAAATATATATTTGTATAGTATGCATATTTTGTACATTTTGCATGTTTTCAATATTTTACATATTTTGAAGATTTTGAATATTTTGCATATTTTGCATATTTTGCATATTTTGAATTTTTTGAACATTTTGCATATTTTGAATATTTTGAACATTTTGCATATTTTGCATATTTTGCATATTTTGCATATTTTGCATATTTTGCATATTTTGCATATTTTGCATATTTTGCATATTTTGCATATTTTGCATATTTTGCATGTTTTGCATAATTAGCATGTTTTAAATATTTTGAATATTTTGGATATTTTGAATACTTTGAATATTTTGAATATTTTGCATATTTTGCATACATTGCATATTTTTCATAATTTACATGTTTTGCATAATTTGCATACTTTGCATATTTTGAACATTTTGCATATTTTGCAATTTTGAATATTTTGAATATTTTGGATATTTTGAATATTTTGAATATTTTGCATATTTTGCATATTTTGAATATTTTGCATATTTTGCATATTTTGCATATTTTAAATATTTTGCATATTTTGCATGTTATGCACAATTTGAATATTTTGAATATTTTGAATATTTTGGATATTTGGAATACTTTGAATATTTTGAATATTTTGAATATTTTGCATATTTTGTATATTTTGTATATTTTGCATAATTTGCATGTTTTGCATGTTTTGCATATTTTGCATAATTTGAATATTTTGAATATTTAGTATATTTTGCATATTTTGAATATTTTGAATATTTTAAATATTTTGAATATTTTGAATATTTTGAATATTTTGAATATTTTGAATATTTTGAATATTTTGAATATTTTGAATATTTTGAATATTTGAATATTTTGAATATTTTGAATATTTTGAAAATTTTGAATATTTTGAATATTTTGAATATTTTGAATATTTTGAATATTTTGAATATTTTGAATATTTTGAATATTTTGAATATTTTGAATATTTTGAATATTTTGAATATTTTGAATATTTTGAATATTTTGAATATTTTGAATATTTTGAATATTTTGAATATTTTGAATATTTTGAATATTTTGAATATTTTGAATATTTTGCATATTTTGAATATTTTGAATATTTTGAATATTTTGAATATTTTGAATTTTTTGAATATTTTGAATATTTTGAATATTTTGAATATTTTGAATATTTTGAATATTTTGTATATTTTGAATATTTTGTATATTTTGAATATTTTGAATATTTTGAATATTTTGAATATTTTGAATATTTTGAATATTTTGAATATTTTGAATATTTTGAATATTTTGTATATTTTGAATATTTTGAATATTTTGAATATTTTGAATATTTTGAATATTTTGAATATTTTGAATATTTTGAATATTTTGAATATTTTGAATATTTTGAATATTTTGTATATTTTGAATATTTTGAATATTTTGAATATTTTGAATATTTTGAATATTTTGAATATTTTGAATATTTTGAATATTTTGTATATTTTGTATATTTTGCATAATTTGCATGTTTTGCATGTTTTGCATATTTTGCATAATTTGAATATTTTGAATATTTAGTATATTTTGCATATTTTGAATATTTTGAATATTTTAAATATTTTGAATATTTTGAATATTTTGAATATTTTGAATATTTTGAATATTTTGAATATTTTGAATATTTTGAATATTTTGAATATTTTGAATATTTTGAATATTTTGAATATTTTGAATATTTTGAATATTTGAATATTTTGAATATTTTGAATATTTTGAAAATTTTGAATATTTTGAATATTTTGAATATTTTGAATATTTTGAATATTTTGAATATTTTGAATATTTTGAATATTTTGAATATTTTGAATATTTTGAATATTTTGAATATTTTGAATATTTTGAATATTTTGAATATTTTGAATATTTTGAATATTTTGAATATTTTGAATATTTTGAATATTTTGAATATTTTGAATATTTTGAATATTTTGAATATTTTGAATATTTTGAATATTTTGCATATTTTGCATATTTTGAACATTTTGCATATTTTGCATGTTATGCATAATTAGCATAATTTGAATATTTATAATATTTTGAACAATTTGAATATTTTGAATATTTTGAATATTTTGAATATTTTGAATATTTTGAATATTTTGTATATTTTGAATATTTTGAATATTTTGAATATTTTGAATATTTTGAATATTTTGAATATTTTGAATATTTTGAATATTTTGAATATTTTGAATATTTTGAATATTTTGAATTTTTTGAATATTTTGAATATTTTGAATATTTTGAATATTTTGAATATTTTGAATATTTTGAATATTTTGAATATTTTGTATATTTTGAATATTTTGTATATTTTGAATATTTTGAATATTTTGAATATTTTGAATATTTTGAATATTTTGAATATTTTGAATATTTTGAATATTTTGAATATTTTGAATATGAATATTGAATATGAATATCTTCATTAAATATTCGATTATAACATTCCTTTTTAATTTATTAAATCCAATTATGCCTCAATGCAGTTCATTCACTCGTAAACTCTAATATTTTGTGTTCCAAAATCCTTTTCTAAATAAAAAAACATCATGCCAAATTTATCTCACAACAATGACAGCAACAGATAGAATCAACAACGACAACAATAACAATTTGTTCGCCTTCATTAAACAAAAAACCGCCAAAACAATCGTAAACAAATGTGCGACCATAATGAACACATATTGCACCCTTCATTGGGAACACCAAACATCATGAAAATGATATAAATAATAAAAAATAAAAAACAACAGCAGCAACATGCAACATGCGTCTATAAAACACAAGACCGTCGTTGTCTTGCATGCGGGCAACATTGGCATTGAAAAAAATAAAAAACATATGTTCTAAAAATAGACGAAAAAACAAAAAAAATCTAAATTAAAAAAATCATATTTTTAATTGATCGCAAATCATGTCGACAACTGCGACGTCAACAACGACATCACAAACAGTAGATGGACCGGATATAGGGTGGTATTGCTGCTGCTGTGTAGCGCACAATTCACCCAAAGACATGTTTTTAATTTTCGACTCTACGCAGACAAAAATAATTTCTGTCACGTGGTTCACACTTCATTCACGTTGATGCTGCCACCAATCAATTGCATGCTTTGGCGTCTGTTGTATGTTTTGCTATTTATACAGTGTTGTCGACTGTCATAAACACTTTCATAAAATTCCCTCAAAAACATGGTCTCATGTCTGCGGTTGGTGTCTATAAAACTGCAGGATATATGCAACAGGAGAGCAAATACAAAACAAGGCAAATAATAATAAAAACGCAGAGAAAAGTCAAAGAAAAGACAGAGAAAAGACACAGTAAAGACAGAAAAAAGATAGAAAAAAGACAAAGCAAAACAAGATCATGTTGCTCTCGTAAAATTGCTGCTGCTGCATTATATGACATGATTGCACCATGTTATTGCGCCATAAAAATGTGTGAAAACACAGAAAAACTCATTATTTGGTGGTTGATATGATGTCGGGTGATTTTTTTTTCTGTTCATGTTTTCAATGCTACACATGTTATTAAAATGTATTATTAACTCTTGCTTAAAATGCATCGCATAAAATACATGGAACACGAATAAAACATAAAATTCGATTTTCAATGTTAACATTTTAATGTGCTCTTTAAAATGATGTCGAAAAAGGAGAAAATAATGTTCCGCAAATTTGACATGTGAATCTTTTTCAAAGTTATGTTTTATTTGAAATATAATTTTTCAATAAAATTTTTTATTCTATGAAAAGAATGGAAAATAAATTTATTCCTGTACAATTCTTACGTGGGAAACTGTAATCTTTAATATTTTCATGTATGAATTGAACATTATTTTCAATTTTCAAATAAAATATACTTCATATTTTTCAAATAAGATATATGTCATATTTTTTACATTTATTATTCCGATGACTTGTTTCAATTCAAATTATTCAAAATGAAAATAATCGGTTAATTTTTAAAACCGATACATTAAACCAAAATACTACGGCACATATTAATCAATTCTATACTTTTCACCGTAGTTCATATTTTATTAGTCCAGTCTATAGTCCATACAACAGTCCATACCATAGTCTACTCCATAGCCTTTACCATAGTCCTTTCAATTATCTGTTCTATACTCCATTCCGTAGTCCAAGTTATTGTCCATATTACATCCATTCAATGCATACCATAGTCCATACAACGGTTCATACAATAACCCATACCATGGTCCATACCTTAATAAAGGGATTTTTAATAAGAGCGCTACAAAAGTTTAAATAAAACAAAAACGGTTTTGGATATCAATGAAATTCTTTATTCCTGTAAAAGTACGTTCGATGCCATTATGTATGGAACTCGATTTCTTTTGCATCGCCACCACGGGCACGCTTGCAGAAGTCCAGATGCTGAACCCAATTTTCGACGGTTTTCAAGCATAAATCGTCCGATACTGCTGCAATTTCACGTTCGATATTCGTACGAAGTTCATCAATCGTTGGCATAGACCATAGACTTGACGTAGCCCCACAGGAAATAGTCTAACGGCGTCAAATCGCACGACCGAGGCGGCCAATCGACTGGACCATTTCGTGAGATAACACGTTCTCCAAACTTGGTTTCCAATAAATTGATTGTGGCATTCGCTGTGTGGCTTGTGGCGCCGTCCTGTTGGAACCACATGTCCTCCAAGTCCATATAATCCAATTGGGGCCACAAATATTCGGTTATCATTGAACGGTAGCGATTCCCATTCACAATAACGTGCCGGTCTTGATCATCACGGAAGAAGTACGGCTCAATGACGCCGCCGGCCCATAAACCGCACCAAACCGTAATTTTTTCGGGATGCAATGATGACTCATGGAGTACGTGTGGATTGCTGTCTGACCAATAACGCATATTTTGTTTATTGACGAAGCCATTCAGCCAGAAATGAGCCTCAAGATGATTAAGATGATTTTTCGATGAAAATCCGAATCATTTTCAAGTTGTTGCTCAGCCCAATTCACGAACATACGACGCTTCTGGTGGTCAAGCGGCTTTAGTTCTTGCGTCAATTTGATTTTGTAATGATGTAGGCCAAGATTCGCAAAATTCACAAAGACACATTTGGGCTTTCTTCAACTGAAACCTCAGCGGCAGCAATATTCTCGACACTACGGGCACTTCTTTGTCTCACTGGCACGGGAACATTTTGTACTGTGCTTGTGGATTCAAATTTTTCCACTAGACGCTCAATTGTTGATCTGCTAGGACGATTATGACGACCATAAATTGGACGTAGCGCTCTTAACGTTGAGGCCACTGACTCCGAATTTCCTTAGTAAATTTTAATAATTTCGACTCGTTGTTGGCTCGTATATCTTTTCATCATGAAATGGCAAACATTACTGAAGAAAAATGTCAAAAGAGCGGCCAGAAATATGGCGCCGTTTGCTGTCCCTGTCGCTCTACTTTTGTAGCGACCCTTTTCATCACATTATAGTCTATACCATAGTCCATATCATAGTCCTTACCATAGTACTTTACATAGTCTATATTATAGTTCATTTTTGAATGTATATTGTGCCAAAATCGTGTGTGGTTTTATTGGATATTTCTTGCCACAAAAGACTAAACCAATCTGGTCATGCTAAAAGGGCGAATCTTTTTGTTTTTTTACTAGAACTTTTTATTGGTACAAGATAAAATAGTAGTGTAAAAGCTTGAATTGATTGTTTTCAAAGCACCTATCGATTGGCATCCTTATTTAAAAACATTATGCAAACTTTTTTAAAAATTCGAAAAAATATTTTGAAATAATAATAGGTGCTATCGAAATATATAATGAATTGCTTTACAGTAATATTTTATGTTGTACCAATAAAAAGGAATAGATTTGCCCTTTTGGCATGGCAAGATTTTTAAAATTTCGAATTTAGCTATTTGCAAGCTATAACTTTTTATTGGTATAAGATAAAACATCCAATCAATTTTGGTTTTTGTTTAATGTTGAATACTATTGAATATTGAATGATCAGAAACCTATTATGGAACAATTTCTACTACACACAGAAAAAAATTCACTCAAATCCCATTAAAATCGGTCAATGGGAAAATTATTGATTTAAAAGTATACAAATAAATAAATATTTTTATATAAACTCAATGGAAATGTCATGGTATTATATAGTATTTAATGGTATTTTCCGATTAAAATAATAATTTATCCTATTGACTATTTTTAATAGTAAAAAACTATTATTTATACAGTATTTTTTTCTGAGTATAGGGTTATAGAAATGATATGATAATCAATGATATTTTAAATGAAGAAATATATTCCAAATTTTAAGATTTTTATACCCTATCCATAAATTATATTGTTTTCTTTTTCAGAATTCGATTTTCAATGGTATATAAAAGTTTGAATTCTAAAGATTTTGTTTTGGTGTTCAATCGATTGTTTTAATTTTTATTGTGACAAAATTCCAGAATTTGAAATAGTTTTTCAGTGGTAACCCTAATAAAAATGAGAAAACACAGAAAATCATCAGCAAAAATCCTCACAATTATCAGTAAAGCCATGTTAAACGTCTGCAACACCAACATGATCGGCAACATATTTACGTTCGCCCGGCAATTACGTTGTTTATTTATTTAAATACGCACAAAATGTTTTCATCAAGAGTTGCAAAATTGCCAAAAAAAAAAGACACAAAAAATATGAAATACAAAACATAAGTCGAAGATATGTTTGTGGTTTGTGTCGAGTAGGAGATGTGAAGAATATGATGAGGCCCCTGCGTATTTGAAGAGTGACAGAGTGACTGTGAACTATGGCAGCAAACGAGGCAACGCCAGAACGACTGAGGACCATGTTCTGCCGTTCTCCCGCAACACTTGAGACCGCCCAAGTCTAAAGGGGGACGTCGAAGTCGAAGGCGCTCGTTTATGAATTCCTATGAGTTATGAGGCTGAAAAAGCTAAATAAACACAAGCCGCATGTACTTCACAAGCGAATCGGCACAGCAGATTTATCTTTTTGCAATAATTTTAGCAACATATGTAACAACTGAGAAAAATATATTTTTAAAAATTACATTAAAAGAACAAAATAAAAATGGAAAATTATATTCAATTAATAATTAAATCATAAATGAAGCCAGTTTGTAATAAAGTCACAAAAAAAAAATATTTATATAAGTCTAAGTCATAAAATATTATTTTAATACATACAAAAAATAAATATATATATACTTATATATAAAAAAATATATTTAAACACAATTTTCAAAAATCATACAAAACTCCTCAAACAAAGAGTTGGAAAAGTGATAATGAAATTTTTTTCACCAGCAACACATTGCTGAATTAATGCTAAAGTAAAAAAAAACAAAACAAGTTAAAAAACAAAAGCAACATAAGTAGACAAACAAACGGTTAGAAAAATCTTTTTATGAAATCTTTTTAAAAGCAACTCATTGCTGTATAAACAGAGAATGTGGGGAAAAAAACACATCAAAAAGTTGGAAAAAATTGCAACATTTGCATGAAACTCACAAAAAACTCACATAAAACTCACACAAGAAGTTCGAGTGGCACCAGCTCATTATGTTGCAGCAGTCGAGTGTACACTGAAAAAATATGACATAAAATTAAAAAACAAAACAATATATAAAAAAAATAAAATTATATAAATAAAAAATTTATAAATATAGTGCAAATAAAAAATAAGTAATTTGATAAAAAAATGAGTCGACTGGAAGCAGCTCATTATTCTGCAGCAGTCAATTGAGTACACCGAAACATATGATATATGAAATTTTAACTAATAAAAATATTAAATGCAAAATTTAATAATAAAAATACATTCAAATTAAAAATATTACATGTTGAAAATATGGCAGTTGAAAAATATGACAAGAATTGGAGAAATTAAAATGACAAATATACATTAAAATTAAAAAATATAGATATTATGATAAAAAAAAAATCTAAAATAAATTTAAATAAAAAATAAAAAAATATAAAAAATGTATTAAAAAGAAATAGGAACATAAAAATCGAAAAAGAAAACAAACAACATAACGTAACATAAAAATAACGTAAAATTAAATAAAAAAAAACAATTTAACTTTTTGAAAATAAACGAAGTAAAAACTAACAAAAATATAAGAAGAAAAATGTTAAAAGCTTTAATGAATAAAATTAATAATAAAATTAATCAGCAGTCCAGAGGTAGCGCGCTGGACTTGCATTCTGAAGGTCTCGGGTTCGAATCCCGGCTTGGGCATGGGCGCTCGTGGTGATATTAACCACAAAATTGTAGGGAATAGATTTCACAGTACAATGGATATAGTCTGTCTGAGTGCTGTGGATCTTAGTAGATATTCCAAAAAAAAAAAAAATTATTGTAGAATATGGCAAAAATATAATGTAAATAATTGAATAAAAATAGTTCAAAATAAATACAAAAAAAAAAAAAAAAAATATAATAACAAAATAAATTTTAAATAAAACGAAAAATAAATATTTTTTACAAAATATACAATTAACAATTAATAAAAAAAAAGTTTATTTAACATACAATATTATTAAATACAAATAAATTTTTAAAATAAAAAAATTAAAATAAAATCTCATAATTTAAAATAATAAAAAGAAAAATAAAAAAAATTGAATGCATAATAAGTAAATATGAAATTAATTAATATTTAAGTAAAAAAAAAAAAATAAATAAAAAATGAAATTTAAAACAAAAAAAAAAATAAATAAATAAATAAAAAAAAAATAAAAATAAAAACTAATAAAAAAAAAATTAAAAATAAGAAAAAAATTAAAATAATAAAAGATAGAATTTAAAAAAAAATAATAAAACGCGGAAAAAGTAAACATTAATCAAAAATAATTAAAAATAAATAATAAAAAAGCAAAATTTATAACGAACATTTTATAAAGAAACAGAAAAAGAGAAATATATGGGGGAGAATTCCGATCAAAATTAGAATTATTATATACATGAACAATTGTGTTTTTTTAAGAGTTAAAAAAGAATCTGATGATGCCATTCGATTCACTGAATATCAAGGATTTATAGGCGAAATTTCTGTATCTTTGGAAATTCTGTATCTCCTAAAACGAGCGTTTTTTTCAAGGTCACAATTCAGAATTTTGATAAATGGTTTACACTTGAATTTGTTTTTTCTATATAAAATAAATACTGGAATTGAAAAAAAAATCTGATGATGCCATTCGATTCACTGAATATCCCGGATTTATATCTGTATCTTTGGAAATCTGTATGTCCTAAACAGAGCGTTTTTTTTTAATTTAGAATTTTCAAAAATGGGTTATACTTGGATTGGTTTGTTCTATGTAAAAAAAATACTGGGATTTAAAAAAAAAATCTGATGATGCCATTTGATTTACTGAATATCAAGGATTCATAGGTGACATTTCTGTATCTTTGGAAAAACATAATTAAAAACAATAAACAAATTTAATAAAAAATATATTTCTAATTTTTAAATAAACATATTAAAATAAAAACTATTAAAATTAATAATAAAAAAAATAAAAAAAATTAAAAATAAAAAATAAAATTTAAAAATATAAAAATATATATATTCAAATAAATAAATAGAAAACGAAAATAAATATTGCAAAAATATGCAAACTAAGACAAATAAAAAACAGTTAATAATTAGAATAATAATAATAATAAAAAATAATTTTAAAACTGCACAACTAAAAATTAAAACGGATAATAACAAAAATAAATTTAAATGAAAACAAAATTACAACTTATAAAAATAATATGGAATATGGTAAAAATATAATGTATACAAATTATATAAATAAACAAATACAAATATTAAAATAACTATTTAAAAAGCCAATTTCCACGGTGATACGCTATAAAACATTTTCGAATACCGCTTACAAAATGAATTTTACAGAGAAAAAAAAAAACGATTTTGAGTCGCAATTCTGCAGTTACTTCAAAATTAAGTATGCCATAACTTTTTTATCTAATTTATCCGATAAACATTACATTTAAAACCGGAATAAAAGACAAAAATATGCAACGATTTAATGATTAAATATTTTTTTTTATATAAAGGGTTTTTCAATAAGAGCGCTACAAATGTTTTTTTCAAGGTTTTTTCAACAGGGACGCTACAAAAGTAGAGCAACAGGGACAACAAATGACGCCATATTTCTTGCCGCTCTTTTGACATTTCTCTTCAGTAAGGTTTGCCATTTCATGATGGAAAGATATACGAGCCAACAACGAGTCGAAATTATTAAAATTTACTACCGAAATTCGAATTCGTAAATTCCATCATGAAATGGCACACCTTACTGAAGAGAAATGTCAAAAGAGCGACAAGAAATATGGCGTCGTTTGCTGTCCATGTCGCTCTACTTTTGTAGCGTTCCCGTTGAAAAACCCTTTAAATAAAAAAGAATACAAAAAAAACTAATAAATAAATTAAAAAGGAATAAACTAAATTAAAAATTAATATAAGCAGAAAAAAAAAAAAAATTAAATAATATAGAAAAAAAAGAATAAAAAATGAAGAGAATAATTTTAATGTACAAAAATATTAATAAATAAAAAATTAAAAAAAATTCTTAAAACAAAAATAATGCGGAAATACAAAATATAATAACAGAGCTAATATTGAACATACAAAATGTAAAAAATTATATATAAAAAAAAAACGTCCATAAGTAGCTGCCAGTTAAGCATTAGCACTGATGCGCTGTGGTTGCGCTGCCGGCCGGCTGTCGTTGGGCGCGCTAAAGAGGAGGGTTTTTCAAAATGAAACACTTTCGACACTTTGTGCAATTTACACTTGACATGCATGCAAAGCGCTCTAATGTATGTGTGTGTGACAAAAAAACTCTCACACACACACAGCCACACAGACACTTAGCACTGTCACTGTCTCTGTGAATATTGTAATCGCCCTCATGATGAGCCTCATCATATGCAACAAAAACACGCTAAAACAAAAAACTCATACTACATACAGAGTTAAATATGTTTATTTTATATGCGCTTTGTTATTTTTTATTTTGCTCTTTCATTTTATGTTCGTTTTATGCTGCAGTTTGTGATTTTTTAATATGAAAAAATACTAAAATAAAAAGTAAAACAAACAAAACAAAAAAATACTGAAAATGTTTTTAAGCTGCACTCAAGTGTCATTGTGTGCATGTTCGTTGTATGTGTTGACGTGTGTAGCAATGTGTTCTGGATTTGTATAGGTACCTCATGCGTAAAGATTGCTTGCGCTCTACTTCATAAGCGCAAAAACCGTTAAAAATAATACAAATGCATGAAAACAATTTGCAAAACAACACTTGAGAAGTTCGCAAATACAAACACAAGTACACACACACACTCACAAAAACAACTAACAATATGCAGCAACAACAAGAAACAAACAGCGGAAGCAGCGCTTAGCAACATTTATTTAAGCCATGTTTATATCAGCAACCTTAATGAGTTGATGATGCCTTGTGATAGCATCATTTAGAGCAGGCAACATTTGGAGCAGGCAACATTTAAAGCAGGCAACAAATATTCAGAATATTTATAAAACAAAAATTATTATTGCAACATTAAACTCTGCAACATTAAGCATGGCAACATTTGTCATTGCAACATTAATCATTGCAACTTTAATCATTGCAACATTTGTCATATGCTATATTAATCATTGCAACATTAATGATTGGAACATTCATAGCAGCAACATTAATGATTGCAACATTTTTCAATGCAGCATTCAATATAGCAACATTGGCCACTGCAACATTTTAATTGAAATACTTACAAGTAAATCATTTATACTTGCAACATTTATCATTGCAACATATCATAGCAGCATTAATTATTGCAACATTCAGATGTGTTATACATATTAATCATGAAACATTTATCAGTGCTACATTGGACAATTCAACATTAATTATTAAAAAATTTAACATTTAAATATTATCCATTGAAACTAGGGGTTCCAATCCCGAAGCAATCACGGAAATCACAGAACTTTCGGGATTAGAAAAAGAAATTCTGGGATTCTGGCATTAGTCCCGAAAATTTGTATTGTGGTTACAATATACATACAACTTTGTAAAAAATAATAGCAACGGTGATGATAATAAAACATTTTACATGAAGGTCTATTGACCTTCATTTGATATACGCGGCAATTCCGGGATTTTTAGTACACATTTTGTACGTGATATCAGATCCCGTAATTGGATGACCTAATTCTAAAGTTTATTATTTAATATTAATTAAAATGAAATGGAATAATATACTTTAAATAGATCTACGATGTTTTAAAAAAGTAAATTAAATACTTATTATAAAAAATAGCTTCTTGTATCAAATGAACACAGAAAAAAAAAATCTTCAATATGATGAATTTATTCATAAATATTGTGAATTTTTTCACAAACTACCAGATTCATCATATTGATACCGCCGTTCATTAAATGACATATTAATGTATGTATTCATTGATATATGAACAAAATATTCAATACAATGAATTTTGATGAATTTGTTCATAATTTTTTTTTAACAATTTTTTTTTTTAAATATTTCGAAAAAAAAGTGTTGTAAACATTTTATTTAAAAAATAACAGTAAAAAAATAAAAAAAAAATTATGCAAAAAAAAAAAATTGTTCGAAAAAATTTTTTTTTTCAAAAAATCGAAAGTTTTTCGAAAAAAAAATTGTTCGAAAAAAAAAAAAAAATTTTTTTTTTCTCAAACATATTTTTTCTTTATAAATTAACTTTTTATTAATAAAAAGTTGTAATTATAATAAATATATTATAAAACATTTTACTAATTTATGCATGTCGAGCAAGCATTATATAAGAAATAACACACAAGAACTACTTGAGAATTGAGAAGTACGGCAAAAAATGAACGAACAAAAAATATGTTGCTAGAAATTTGGTTTAATGAACAGCATTCTTCAATATGAAAAACATATATGTTGTATATTATATTTTGGTTCATTAATATGATGAAACGTATTTTTCACATACAGTTCATCATATTGAAGAACACTTTTTTGACAGTTACCTAGCGTTCTTCATATTTATGATGGCATTCATAACATTGATGGCGTTAGTCATTAATATTATGAATGGCTCTTCAATACAATGAATCCTGGTTTGAAGAACGGAATTCATCAATATGATGTACATTTTTTTTCTGTGAAGAATAGTATTTAAAAGAATAGAACTGTACCGAAAAACTTATGAATTTTAATTGTTTCACAGTAAATTTTAATTGTTTCACAGTAAACTTTGTGATAATTTACAAGTTTCGATCGATATCGTATTCAAATCTCAATTCGATCTATTTTGTTTTTGGATCTTTTAGAAATTGATTTTTCTATATAAAATTCATGTTTTTCAATCGAATACGAATTGAACCTCGAATTCTGTTTGATTTTTATAAATTTAATAATATTCCCGACTGTTATTAAAAAAATATAAAAGAATCGTATCTAGAACTCAACAAACAGATTAGCTAATGCTAGTAGATACCTGTGGAAAACTAAACTATATACATAGTCTTCAACGTCTCGAAGCTCTTCGATTTCTTACATAGTACTCCAACTCAATCGAAGTACAATTTACTATATCGGTTCAAGTTTTTTTGTTTCTCAAATTTATGTTTTATTGTCAAAACACAAGGAACTAATAGATCCCGTTGCTATATCGAATTTAAATATCGTCTTTGTAGAAGTAAAAGTCATCAACTACATTTTCAAAATGCCAATTGTTCATTTAAAAAAATCTTTATTTATCTTTTTAGTCAATGAGCTGAATATTTGTACCAAATGAGAAGAAAATGTGAATCTATCAATTGGTGTTTCGACTTTAAAAATTTATCAATTACTTTTTGTAATAATTACCAACAAAGCTGAAATTTAAGATTTTTATAAAGATGTATTTGGTGACTTTTAGTACTACAACGACGATAAAATAATGGCAACATTGTTTTTTAAAGTTAATTTAAAATTTTTATCATGGTTGAATATATAGGTTGTATATACAGGTTAGTTCATCCAGACAGTTAGTTGGCATACACTATGCTGTGAATTTGATTTAAATTTTTCGTAAACAAATGTTGAGTCTTTCAAACAGTTTTCAAAAAAAGTAAATCGCGACTGAATTTTGAAAGATGACTTAACCTGTATATACTTCAACCATGATTTTTATAATAAGAAAATTTTAATTTTACATTGTGATTTTTTTTTGAATAAAGTATTTATACGTTTTTAGCAAACGTTTTTAGTTAAATTTATAAAACAGTGTTTTAAAGTTTGGAATTTTTGTAAAGTTTGGAATGTTTGTAATGTTTGGAATTTCCTTTGTCTATATCTCGTAAACCAAATTTTGTCCCCAAATATTTGAAGATTTCTGAACGATATATATGTTTTATCGCACCATTCTCAATGTGTTTCGGTTTGTCGGCAGAATTTAATATGTATTTAGGTTCTTTATCGGATCGATTTAGATATAATTCGCGTAATGGACAAATTTCATTATCTAGTTACGATATCTGCTTAAGGGTGTGTGCTTACTCAACTAAATTGCTGACTAAACTAACTTTTTTTCGATAATGCGGTGTTTACATTTTCAATTTATCAAATTTTCGAGCAAAGTAAATTGAACTAAATTGGATGACAACAAACAGACATATGATAATCGATTGATTATGGACTTTAAAAATTACCGGTTACCAAATTGTTCAAATGAAAATTCATTCAAATTAGTTTAGTCAGCCATTTACTCGAATTCGCACACACCCTAAATATTAAATCGAAGAAATTCCCTAACAATTAATTATTGAACTAAATATGGTTGGTATTTGATTTAAAAAATGGAGATAATTGTAAAAATCAGAGACTTATTTAATTTTTAAATTATTGGCACATGAATCTAAACTGCTATTGCTAGCAACATCTGTACAAAACATACTAGCAACACTGCTCTTGGCAACATTAATGCTTTCAACATGTTGCACACTGTGTTTTCCAATGTCCGCACACTTCCAATAAGAACTTCGTGCTGCCTTTTGCCTTTACTTCACTGGAAGGAAACGCCGCGGCGTCTGTCTCGACTGTGATTTATGCAAAAGTTGTTGTTTTTGTTGTTGGTTATGGCGTTACTGTTGTTGTTGTTGCCACACTTCTGTTTATGAGCAACACAGCAACAACTTCATGTGTTGACGTCGTCATTCGTTTGTCAACTTTGACGCAGCGCGGGTGTTTTTTACTCTACGTGTGCGTGGTGACGGCTTTATTAAACGTCGTGTTTATATTAAAACGATTTATGTGCGAAATAAAAAACAATAATTCTTATTAAAAGTATGTGAATTATGTTTTATTAATTTTATAAAATATAATTGCAAAATTTGAATAAGCAGAAATCCAACGATTGCTAAAAATAACAAAATACATAATAGAATTAGCATCAAACATATTCTAAATTATTTGATATCGTCCTTGTAGAACTAAAAGTCACCAACTACATTTTCGAAATGCCAATTGTTCCTTTACAAAAACCCTTATATCTCTTTAAATTTTTGATCGATGGGCCCAATATATATACCAAATGATAAGAAAATGTGAATCTATCAATTGGTACTTCAACTTTAAATATGTAATAATTACTTTTTGAAATAATTACCGACAAAGTGGAAATTTAAGATTTTTTTGACTTTTAGTTCTAAAACGACGATATACTTATAAAAAGTATTATTGAAAACATAAGCGAAACAGAAGTACTTTTCCCTCTTAATTCTAATTGGAAACAGATATTTGTCTACAATGTTTTATCTTTACAAATGTAGTTTAAATGAAGTAATAACATAAATAACCTATATCCGTAATTGCAACCTTTTTATTTTGTAAACCGAAACCTTCACCGCAACCGTTATCTGCAGCGTAAATCAATATCCATTCAAAACTGTGCCATTTTCAAAACTGAAACTTTAACCGAATCCCATATCGATTTAAAAACAATCCCTTCATTTTATGGTGAAAAGCGTTACCGAAAATTACAACCACAATCGGTCTGCATAACCGATATGCGAACCAAAATCGTGTAATATTTATTTTTAATATTTATTTTTAATATTTATTTTAAATTTTATTTTTATTAATATTTTATATCCAATTTTTAGTTATTTGTAGTTTCTTGATTGAATAATAAGTTCTTTAAAGTCGATTTAGCGATGTCCGTCTGTCTATGAAACTCACGGAGGCGGGAACACAAGAAGAGCTAAATCAATAATACTTAGAACTTAGAATACCTGAATAACCACGTCATCTGGTATTGAATATGTGTGTGATCGTTCGAGAGAAACATGTGATATACCTACTTTTGTACAACAATACTGTGATTAAAAGCCTAAATGAAACAGACATCAGTTTAAGAGTGTTTTATTTTAAAAACTGAAGCACTAATCAAAGCCAATATCATTAACTAAAACCGAACAGTTATATTTTTAAAATCGTAAACTTATCCAATCGTTTATAGTTTTCTTTAGAACTCAAATCCATAGTCGAAAACGTTTAAAAAACACGATATAAATTGTATAATATATTTAAATTAATGAAAAATAATATTTAATATGGATTGAAAACTCGTATTACCTTTGTTATATAACATTCCTTACTAGTTGTAGTATTTTTCCACACTGATGTTCAAATCTGACTCTTCAGCATATTCTGTACATATTCTACTGAATACGCCTGATTTGCAAGAACTAATAAAGCACATTTGACATTATGAATAACTCTGAAAAATTATAGGGACTGAAAGGTATTGAAAATTTGGACAATATACAGAAATTACTAAAAAAACTAAATCATAACTTGTACCCATGATACCGAAATCATTTAACTTATAAAAATTAAAACCGTGACCGAAAGTAAGGAATAAATTGAAATGAAAAATTATGAAAATGGAACAAGGGAGTAATTCGAAATCATTGGTATACCTAATAAGTATTTAAGAATATTCTGTGGCCTATGAAAGCATTTCAATCCAAACAAATAATGAATTCAAATAAAATTATTTTGAGATATGTTTTAATATAGTTCTATTATTTAATGATTCCCTTGTAGAAATATTTTATTTGCTAACCAGAAATCCATTTTCATGGGTAGTCTTTTTGTACTGAATATAAAAAGAATCATTAATCCATATTCCGGCTTTGGTTAGAATTTAATCAAATTTCAAATAAAATACGTAAACAAACGTTTTTGAATTCGATGTCTGAGTACAAAAACTTATTTTTCAAATAAATTCAATCAGTTTGCTTTCAATTTGTTTGGAAAACAATTATTTGTATTGTGACATCGAATTAAAAACCGTTTGTTTACGAATTGTACATGAAATTCGATTGGAATTCGATCGATAGCCGGAACATGACCCATTATGTTATTTGAAATACTAAAAGATAAATCAATTTGAAATTTTAAAATATAGATTTATCATGATATCCTATTATTTAACTACCAGAATTCCTTTGTATAATTGTGTATTTATGGAAAACCGTTTTTACTGCATTTCATTGATACTTGTGATTACTATTATTATATATAAAAAACATTCCTGAATGCAAAACAATTGTTACAATTATTAAAATAAATAATTTCTCTTTATTTGCAGATGTCAGCCACCCCACCCCAAACAAAAGCACTTGAAATGAATTTCAATAATGCAAAATTAATAAACATTTAAATGACAAAAGAAGGCTTTATTTCTGCAGAAAAGTAAACTACAGAAAGGCGACTGTAAAATCAATAAATAATCTGCTAAAAGCGAAGACAAAATGCAATTTTCATGACAAGTCTGCGGGCCAATGTACAACGTAATACATAAAATAAAATAATGCAAATACAAAACACAAAATATTGAAATACAAAACTGCACAAAAGTATCTGTTATGACATTTCAAACAAATTGAAAATCCATTGTGCAGCAGACACCAACCACAATAAATATAACAACAACACGAAAATCCAATAACCAAAGTATGTAGACAAAACTCTGTTAAAACAAATGCAAACTATCGATGTGAAAAATAATACAAAATATAAAAATAACAAATACTAAAATCAAGTGAAATGAAATTGTTGGAAAATCTGTTATAAAGTGATATGAGATACGCGGGCTGTTGAAATTGCAAAATTTAATGAAAATTATATTTATAAAATTTATTTGAATTTTTGCACAAACAAAAATTGAAAAATTAAAAATAAATAACAAAAAAAAAGAATTCATTAAATACGTGGTGTGAAGCAGGAAATTATTAATTACGCGCGCGCAGATTGAAATTAATTAATTGCTGCTCGTGGTGGCAGCACCGGCTCATTTAGCTAGACGCATCCAACGGATGCCAAACGTACGCGTTCCGCCAGATACTCACTGAGATACTCAGTAAGATACTCGTTGCAAAAAGATTTGCTACACATTTTTTTTATAGTGCTGCGACGCATAAGATACATAGTTAAAGCATTTCAAACAACGATCCATTAGAACGCATTTTACATGTGCCACACCACACGTTCAACCGACAAAATATAAAAAACAAAAATAAAGAATCATTATTTAAAGTGTAAACTGTGCGCGCGCTTCAAAGTCGTCATAAAATATGATTTTGTGATTTTTCAATTTACAATTTTTCACCAACATAAACATCAAAAAAGTATCTGTGTGCGTTGAATAGTATCTTTTGGAATTATTTCGCATATTTTTCGCCACAAACGATGCGTTTCCGCGCGTTCGCATTTTGATGACTTAATATGCGGTGCATTTAATGGGTGTCGAATGATTTTTGTTTTCGTAAATAAAATTTTTAACTATAATTAAAGCAAATTCTCTACTTAATACGTGTGAAGTTTCACAAATCATTAGAGTCAGTGTTCAATTAAATAATAAGTGTTTTAAGTGCTTCAAAGTAATACGTAGGAGTTCCCCAAAACTGTTTGAAAATGTTTAGTACAATGGCACAACGTTTTTGCAGTTGTGGCAGTCTTCGAAATTTTATCACTGCTGCGCTGCTTTTGATCATTTTAGCTTGTAATGGTAAGTTTTAAATATATATAGAATATATTTTCATATTTTCATATTTTCATATTTTCATATTTTCATATTTTCATATTTTCATATTTTCATATTTTCATATTTTCATATTTTCATATTTTCATATTTTCATATTTTCATATTTTCATATTTTCATATTTTCATATTTTCATATTTTCATATTTTCATATTTTCATATTTTCATATTTTCATATTTTCATATTTTCATATTTTCATATTTTCATATTTTCATATTTTCATATTTTCATATTTTCATATTTTCATATTTTCATATTTTCATATTTTCATATTTTCATATTTTCATATTTTCATATTTTCATATTTTCATATTTTCATATTTTCATATTTTCATATTTTCATATTTTCATATTTTCATATTTTCATATTTTCATATTTTCATATTTTCATATTTTCATATTTTCATATTTTCATATTTTCATATTTTCATATTTTCATATTTTCATATTTCCATATTTTCATATTTTCATATTTTCATATTTTCATATTTTCATATTTTCATATTTTCATATTTTCATATTTTCATATTTTCATATTTTCATATTTTCATATTTTCATATTTTCATATTTTCATATTTTCATATTTTCATATTTTCATATTTTCATATTTTCATATTTTCATATTTTCATATTTTCATATTTTCATATTTTCATATTTTCATATTTTCATATTTTCATATTTTCATATTTTCATATTTTCATATTTTCATATTTTCATATTTTCATATTTTTGATAAAAATTACATTTTTGTATATTTTGTCTATCTTGAAAAACTTTTAATTATAATAAATTGAATTGAATTGAAAATTGTATTTTTTATTAATTTGAAAAATTTTTCATCATTTGTGTAATTATTGTAGTAATAAAAGTCAACAAATGTGGTCATTAAAACACATATTTCGAACACTTAGAAAATAACTTAAGGCCAGATAAATTTATTTATGAGCCTAGAATAAATATTTGTACAAAAATTCAGCTTTTTACGACATTTGTAGATCAATTAACGCCAAATGACACCGACTGATAGACAATAAAGAGTGTGAAATACCATTTCAAATTCTTAACAATTGCTACAAAACATGCACTTAAAACAGATATAGATACCCGACAAAAACCATATCTATTATATCCGCATAAGTGACTGTTGGATCTAACACTGTGTGCGTGTGTGAAAGATGGCCAAAATAAAGCAACACTTTGTTGCTTAATTACAAAAAGTAATTAAAAATATAAAACTTCAATTTAACACTTTGATGGCATCTGACACACATGCGTATACTCACACACTCCCTAGCAGCAATAACAATAAATTTTCAATTTCATGTTCAATTTAAGCAACCCAAAAAGTGTTTTTTGAACAACTGAAAAACATGCATTAAATAAATAACAAAAACAATTAAAAGAAAATCAGAGAAAGAGTGACAAAGATACAGTGTATGTCATTAAAATGGGATAAACTTAAGTGCAACAACAACAAAAACAATGCATGATATTATCAACAATAACAATGCATGCAATGTGACAACAACAAGCGAATCTCTAGTATATTTCAAGTGCATCTCAAGTACTTCTCAAGTTCAACTCAAGTGCTGCTCAAGTGTCGTCAATGTGCGTCGGCGCTAGCTGCATATTTTGCTTGTTATTGCAGTAGTTTTTGTTGTTGTTGCTATAGTCAATCAATATGTGTTGTTGCCGTGTCTTCCCGATGAGCTGTCGTCGTTGAGTCGTCGTTGGGTTGTCGAACATCGACGGACGACAATAAAATCGATGCGTCATCACTCAAAACCGACAGCTACAAATACATACAGCAACTAGCATTAACCCCTAAGTGGCCTCCTAATGATGCTTTAGACGGGACAGCATCGTGTTTCACAACATCATGTGAGAGGCAAAATGAAATGCATTTTCGTAATGGGCTCTACATATAGCTCAGAGGAGGGTTTTCGGTTTTAGTAGTTCCAAAGGGTTATATTGGGTAGGCAGCACTTTTGTTGAGGTTTTCTGGAGGCTGTAATCATTACCGAAATATGTCTCAACAGCCAATTAGTTGAGTTCACAAAGTGCAGCGTTTGATGTCGACGTGGATTTTGATGCATTTTCCGCAGCTGTACTAGGATCGGTCGTAGTTGGTATCGTGCAAACTACTTTAATTAAATTGGCTGCTTGTTGTGTGAAAATTTGACAATTCTCAAGTGTTGTTGTAGTCGCTGTATGTTGTTAGGGGTACGTGTCGAAAATTGGTTGTCGAATATTTTCAGATGACGTTATGATGTTTAATGTGTAAGAAATGTATTCAGTATTTTCGATGAGGCACATGATAATATAGAAAGAGTTTAATATGAAATATTAATTGCATTCAGTAAGCAGATATTTAATAAACAAATACTATTCTTCTTCAGTTCTTTGACATAAGAGGTATTGAATCTATAACTTATTTCCATTAATATTAGACAAATTAAATATAATAATTTTTAAATTAAGTAAATTTGGTCCTTACCAATGACGCTTTTAACAAAATGGAAGTTGATAAAAAATTCATGTGAACATTTTGTATAAAGTCGGCAAACGACGCACAAAATGAAATTGTTCGTGGTTAAATTTCTATATTAAGGAGTGTTTTGTTAGAAAGAAAATTATTATAGGAGAAAATACAATAAAACTATAGTATTTATACCTTTATTGTCAATAATATTGAAAGTATTAAATTAATGGTATAGATTTGTTAAAAAACTATCAAATTGATTAGAAAAATTTTGAATTAATATGAAGATTAAAGCATGAAAAATAAATTCAAGTTTTAACTAAAAATTCAATTTTTAACTAAAAGTTCAATTTTTAACTAAAAATTCCATTTTTAACTAAAAATTCAATTTTTAATTAAAAATTCAATTTTTAACTAAAAATTCAATTTTAAACTAAAAATTCATTTTTTAACTAAAAATTCAATTTGTAACTAAAAATTCATTTTAATTAAAAATTAAATTTTTAACTATAAATTCAGTTTTTAACTAAAAATTCAATTTTTAACTAAAAATTCACTTTATAACTAAAAATTCAATTTTTAACTAAAAATTAAATTTTTAACTAAAATTAAATTTTTAACTAAAAATTAAATTTTTAACTAAAAATTATATTTTTAACTAAAAATTGAGTTAAAAATTGAAAATTCAATTTTTAATTCAAAATTAAATTTTTAACTCAAAATTAAATTTTTAACTCAAAATTCAATTTTTAACTTAAAGTTCCATTTTTAACTAAAAATTCAAATTATAACTAAAAATTAAATTTTTACCTAAAAATTAAATTTTTACTAAAAATTAAATTTTTACTAAAAATTAAATTTTTACTAAAAATTAAATTTTTACTAAAATTTAAATTTTTAACTAAAAATTCAATTTCTAACTAAAAATTCACTTAATAACTAAAAATTCAATATCTTATTAAAAATTTTATTTTTAACTAAAAATTCAATTTTTAACTAAAAATTAAATTTTTAACTAAAAATTCAATTTATAACTAAAAATTCAATTTTTAACTAAAAATTCAATTATTAACTAAAAATTAAATTTTTAACTAAAAATACAATTTTTAAATAAAAATTCAATTTTTAACTAAAAATTAAATTTTTAGCTAAAGATTATATTTTTAACTAAAAATTAAATTTTTAACTAAAAATTAAATTTTTAACCAAAAATTAAATTTTTAACCAAAAATTAAATTTTTAACTAAAAATTCAATTTATAACTAAAAATTTTTAACTAAAAATTAAATTTTTATCTAAAAATTAAATTTTTAACTAAAAATTAAATTTTTAACTAAAAATTATATTTTTAACTAAAAATTAAATTTTTAACTAAAAATTCAATTTTTAACGAAAAATTCAATTTTTAACTCAAAATTCAATTTTAACTAAAAGTTCCATTTTCAACTAAAAATTCAATTTTTAATCAAAAATTCAATTTTTAACTCAAAATTAAATTTTTAACTTAAAAGTAAATTTTTAACAATAAATTCAATTTTTAACTAAAAGTTCCATTTTTAACTAAAAATTCAATGTTTAATCAAAAATTCAATTTATAACTAAAAATTCAATTTTTACCTAAAAATTAAATTTTTACCTAAAAATTAAATTTTTACCTAAAAGTTAAATTTTTACTAAAAATTAAATTTTTACTAAAAATTAAATTTTTAACTAAAAATTCAATTTCTAACTAAAAATTCACTTAATAACTAAAAATTCAATATTTTATTAAAAACTTAATTTTTAACTAAAAATTATATTTTTAACTAAAAATTATATTTTTAACTAAAAATTAAATTTTTAACTAAAAATTCAACTTTTTATCTAAAAATTCAACTTTTAACTAAAAATCCAATTTTTAACTCAAAATTCAATTTTTAACTAAAAATCCAATTTTTAACTCAAAATTCAATTTTTAACTAAAAATTCAATTTTTAACTATAAATTCAATTTTTAACTCAAAATTCAATTTTTAACTAAAAATTCAAGTTTTAACTAAAAATTCAATTTTAAACCAAAAATTTAGGTTTTAACTAAAAATACAATTTTTAACTAAAAATTCAATTTTTAATCAAAAATTCAATTTATAACTAAAAATTCAATTTTTCACTAAATATTCATTTTTAACTAAAAATTCAATTTATCACATGAAATTAAATTTTAACTGAAAATTTAATGTTGCACTAAAATCAAAATTATGACTAAAAATTGAATTTGTGACTGCAATATTTCATTAAAAATAAATAATAACAAAGGGAAGTATTTAATTTTTCACTAATATTCACTAAAAATTATCTAAAAATTACTTTTTTACTAATCAAAATATATTTTAAATATATATTTATATTGCAATTTAATATAGAGTTATTATTTTAATTGAGCTGCTGTAACTAATTCAATTAATTTGCTTAAATCATGTGCCGTAATTGGAAGCCTTTACTCGCCATTTTATTGGCTTAATGAAGTGAAACTTTTGCAGATCGCCAACAATTATGATTATGCCATGTCAACAAAGCGAATTTGCGTTACCGCTGTACCTTATTATCAAAATCGCTGTATTAATTACGCAAAATCAATATAGAGAGTTGCACGCGGTGCGAATCAATATTTGCCACTGTTATTTATATGTTGTCGGAATGTCTTAATTATGCGCAAACAATGCAATATTATTTATGACACACACGAAAACAGGCGCAACAAGGACACGGCAGGACGACAATTGTTACAAATTGAAACAATTGTTTTAAACACACAGACGCACACACGCAATACGAAGCAACCACAGTGAATGTTGGTGAATAATAAATGCACGAATAATAATAATAAAAACAACCAACCAACTAAATAATTACTAAAATTATTGCACTAATAATAAACAGACACATTTTGGTGGACTGACGACGAGGACTACGTTACACATTCTAATATCTGCATCCGGCAATTACAACAGCCAACTGAGTGCCGCCTATGGGAGCATTGAGCAGCGCTGCGAGCATTTGGCGCCACATGTGGGGATTAAGTTTGCAACAAACTGTGGCAAATATTTTACATATTTGTGAAATATACATTTGAGCTGTTTAACATTTAAGTAATTGTAACAAAAACTTAGCGATTATGTGAGAGCTGCTTAAATAACGAAACGAAATTATATTCAGAGCAAATTTGGAATTTATATAAAAATTTCTAATTTATTGATTTATTTAATGGAATTTAATACGAATTTCTCATATTCGTTTCAATTTATTAAAATAAAATAGATATACCAATAGATATACCAATAAATACCAATACACCAATTATGCTTACTTCATAAATTATACTAAAAGCTCTTTGTATTTCTTCATAAATAATTTATACTCAAGAAAATAACATAAATGTTATAGACTGAAATTTTTAGAGTGCATTTTTATAGAGACCATATTGCTTTTGAAAAACATTTCATAAACATAATACTTTTCCATCAAAACTTCATAAATACTGCAATTCAGCATAAACAAAATTATAAAGTAATATAAGATTTTTTTACTAAAGAGCAATTTTACAGGAGAGTAATGAAATAATAAAATAATATGCATTATTTATACTTTTTGTCTGTTATATTTATAATTAATTTCATTGCAATTTATTTTATATATTACGGGTTATATTTTAATATTTCATTTAATAAAAATTAATGTATCACTATCTAGATACCTTTTAAAGAGCAAATGCTTAGAGAGCAAAAATATGTGTAGTTATAACTAATTTAAATAAAGACCTTTTATTTTTATTTCCTTTATATTATATTTTAATACAAATATTATCAAATCTATGTTTGAAATACGTACAAGTGTGATGTGCATTTGGTTGTGAGAGAGCATTTTAATAGAGCACAAAATCTGTGGTAATATGAATTACCAACATACCTCGATATAGGCTCAAATTAAAATATTAACACCATCGTTATCCTGATATATGAATTCATTTTGTGTGAAATTTTGATACGGACCCTTTCTCTCGTTGGTGAGATACAAGCAAAAAATGTAAAAGCATATTTACTGTTATTAAATATTTACTTTTATTGAAAAAACTTTGAAGAAATTCTAAGAAAAATATTCTGCAGACATTTATATAATTTAAGTTTTTCTTAAATTTTCTAAAATAATTTTTAAAAGTTTTTTAACGATAATTTTCGGTATATGTTGTTAAATATGAAAATGCTCTCGTAAAAGTTCAAAAAAGTAGATCTATGCTTTTGTTTCAATTGCCACAGATATTATAGAGAAGAAAAAAATCATATATAAAATTTGAATTTGAACCGTTCTCATTTACTTCAAAAGGTTTTCTATGAGACAAAATTTCAATTCAAAATAAAAACCTTTTGTTATTTGAGAGTAATTTTACTAGAGAGTAATTAACTTAAATTGTGATTTACTTTTTTTGCATTTAATGATTATAATTTATTTTATTCTATTTTATTTAATTTTATATTTTTAACATTTATATTTCAATTAATTAAAATAAATATATAAAGCATTTTTTTTAAAAGATCAATTATTTAGAGAGCAAATTTCTGTATATATTCTAAGTTTTAAAAGATTTGTTTTAATAAATAATATTTTATTTTTTTATGAATATAAATATTATCAATTTTATATATTGCACAAACAAGTATATTTTGGAATAAAATATATTTTGGAATAAAATATATTTTGTTGCTAAAAGCAATTTAATAGAGAGCAATATTAGAATGAGAAATATATGATAAACATAAAATTAGGTGCAGTTTCATTGTCTTTAAAAAATTTAAAATTGAATATTTTTAAGATTTTCTATTAAAAATAAAATTTGTTTTTAATAAAGACTCATTTCCCTGCAGTGAAATCTAAACTAGTAGCATAATTATGTAGTATTCATATTAGTAACCATGTTTCTAGTTCGGTAGCTAGTTAAAATGGATGCAGAGAAAAACAGTTCAAAAATTTGTTCATAGAGGAACGTGTCAAAATTGTCAAAAACAAAATAAATTATGAAATACAAATTATATTTTATTTATCTATTTTGCAGGAAACATCTTTCTATTTAACTTTATTGTGGATTCCATAGTGCGATTTGTTTTATTTCTTTCCGCCATGGACTTGTACAATTTAACAAATAACGCATTTGAAAAACCCTTACATCCGTGGCTTGGCTGTTGATAACAAGCCGAACCAATCGCTCTCTCCTACGCGGTTCACCATCAAGTCTCATTTTACAAGCTTTCTTGACTGGAGCAATTTCATCCAGTCGGTCCACATGACCTAGGCAGCGAAAACATAGATTTTGATGCGCTTGACTATGACAATTGTCGTCGAATAGCTTACAGCTCTAGTGTTTCAACTGGTAAATAGTAACCAGTTTAGAGAGGGATTAAAGAAACTAGTTTATAGACTGACTGTAAAAAATTAGTCTATTGACTGGTTACAAGAAGCTAGTTTAAAAACTACTTAACTGTAAAGCAAGAGGGGACAATTGACACATCGTAGGACATGAGCATTGTAAAAATTACAGTTCATTGAATGAAAATGGGGTCGAATTCGGGCTAGTTGAGTGTTTACAGAGAACTAGAAAAATACTAGTATTCAACTAGTCCGTTACACTGCAGGGTTTGTTTTTAAATTTTATGGAGCAATTTTATTAATATAAATAACAGTTTTATTATTTATATCAGGGACCCGTGGACGTATTTTTATTGGTTTTATAAATGTAGTAACCAAAACCAAACTAATTCTGCGCTAAAACAATTGTTCTCATATACAATTCTTTCTCAGATTGTGCTTCCCCGTAGAATACTTCCCAGTAGAAGTTTTATTGTGGTTACTTTTAGTGTGGTGAATTTGAGTGTGGTGAATTTTAGCCGTTGTGGTGTAGCCGCGGTAGCTCAGTGGTTAGTGCGTTGAACTGCGAGCCGAAAGGTCCCTGGTTCAAGCCTGGACTGGGGCTAACAACATTTTTTCATAGAAACATTTTTCTATACCGCGCTACCTCTCGTCAGTAAATGGCAAACCTACGAGAGTAAAACCATTGTCTATGAAGAAGCTCTCACCCGCCGTTCGGATTCGGCAATAAACTGTAGGTCCCACCACTTTGAGTACAAATATAACACGCACGGCTCAAAATGGTGAGAGAGCTCGGCCGAAGTTCTACACAGGACTGTAGCGCCAAACTATTATTATATTATTATTATTAATTTTAGTGTGGTGAGTTTTATTGTGGTGAGTTTTAGTGTGGTGAGTTTTAATGTGGTGAATTTTAGTGTGGTGAATTTTAGTGTGTTGAATTTTAGTGTGATGAATTTTGATGTGGTGAGTTTCAATGTGGTGAGTTTTAGTGTGGTGAATTTTAGTGTGGTGAGTTTTAGTGTGATGAGTTTTAGTGTGGTGAATTTTATTGTGTTGAGTTTTAGTGTGGTGAATTTGAGTGTGGTGAATTTGAGTGTGGTTAATTTTGGTGTTTTGAATTTGAGTGTGGTGAATTTTAGTATGGTGAGTTTTAGTGTGGTAAATTTTAGTGTGAATAGTTTTAGTGTGGTGAGTTTTAGTGTGGTGAATTTTGATGTGGTTGATTTTGTTTTCTATCCTTTTTTTTTCTGTTGTTTTTGAGTTATTGCTTAAGTTTTGTGCTTTTACTTTTGTGTTTGATTTTTGCTTTTGTTTTTGTGTTTTTGCTTTTGTATTTTTGCTATTGTATTTTTTTTTTTGTATTTGAGTTGTTTGTTTAATCTTCTTAGCTTGTGTATGTGCCGAGATATGTCGTTTTGAATGTTTAGGTTGTATAGGAGGTGCCACGCCCCTTTGTCTAATCTCGCCCATATATAGGCTATGACACCCACCGGACTCCATAGTATCCTGGTTCAAAATTTGAGTTAAATCGGTTCAGCGGTTTAGACGTGATGCTGGAACAAACAGACAGGCAGACAGACAGACAGACAGACAGACAGACAGACAGACAGACAGACGGACCAAGAGTTTTATATATATAGATTCAAGAGAATTTTTCTATATAGACCAATATTTTAGAGACAATCCTGAAGGTGGTTTGATTTGTTAAATAAAAATTTCAGCATTGATATTTTATACATTTTCTCATCTTAAAAAAACACAATAATATTTATTTGAGAATAATTGTTTTAAATATTTGAATTTTTAAGTTATTTTACTAATTACTCAAATCTACATAAATTCTCGTAAACAATTTTTGTACCTATGCAAGAAGATGCAATTTTTTTTTGCTCCCAATGTGTGCTAAATATTTATGATTAAATTCATTACATTTCATATATATTTGAAAAATTTTAATAAGATATACACTTCAAGAGTATTTTTTAAAAGAGCAATCATTTAAAGAGCAATATTGCATAAACTACCAAAATGAAATAGTTATATTATTAAAACAGTAATTAATACTTTTAAATTTATCATTCATTTTTCCTTATAAATAATCAACTTGCAAAATTTTTATTTGTTTTGTCTTCTTTGTATCTTCTACGTGATATAAGAGTAAATTATCGAAAATCGTTGAAATGATAATGGTAATAATTAAAAAATTAATTTATCTCAAGGTTTAGCTTATTTATAACCCCTATGCGAAAAAGTTTATTTGTCCATTTATTATCTTCTAGGTGATAAAAGGGCGAAAAATTGAAAAAAATCGTTAAAATAATAATTAAGAGCAAATTACTTTGTGGTTTAATAACAAACTTGCAAAATTATGTATACCTTTACATCTTCTTATCTTCTAAGCGATATAAAAGCGATTTATTTAAAAAAAACGTTTAAGTAACTTAAAAAAAAAATAAATTATTCTTTTGTTTCACCTTATTAATAACCGCCATACGATTTTCAATAATTTACTTTTATTTTCGCTAGGATGATAAAAAGCAGATAAGATAGGGATATTTATATTTTTAATACATTTCATATATTAATGTTATAGGAGTAAATAATTTAAAAACCATTTAAAAATAATAAAAAAATTAAAAAATCTACGCGAAAAAGTTAGCAACTTATCTTTATTTATCTTCTCAGCGATATAAAAGCGAATAATTTAAAATTATTAAAATAACAAACAAAAAAAGGGGTAAAAAACAGAATGAAAAACAATGTCACTCGACTTAATTAACTAAGTGGTTGAAGTCGTTTGACATGCAGATGGCGCTGCGGACGCCAGCACTTTTGTGGCTACTTTTATGATGCTACTGAGTGAGAAAAATATATTTTTAAAAAATATCAAAATCCACAAAAACTAATACAACACACATACTATAAAAACAAGGCTCAAGTGGTAACGGTAACTGGTGGAGAATTTCAACAAAATATACGGCGACCTCAACTCGACTCGTGGCAATTTGCAGTCGCAATGCGCAAATAATAAGAGCAACAAATACAGAGTGTCATGCTTTTTGAGCTGTTGCTGATAAAGTTGTTGTCGTTTTATTTTTTGTTTGTTGTTGGCCAATGAATTGTTGGCTTTAATATTATTTAAGCCAAAATAACAGAAATGAAAGCAGCAAAAACAGCAGACGACAGCAGCGCCAAATGAGCAGTAGCAGCAGAAGCGGCAACAGTTTTTGCTGTTTGTTGGCAATGTTGCTGGTATTGTTGTTGCTGCTGCTACTATTTTAACTCGCAGTTAAGTGCATGAGTTGTTTTTATTTGCTGTCACAAGGCATTGTTTTCATGAGCAACATTTGCTGTTGCCATTGCTGATGAGGCTGCTGTGTGTGTGTGTGTGTATGTTGCTGGCATTGTTGCCATTGCTGATGCGATTGCCAGCGTATTTTAATTAAGTCACAGATACACAAACACAAATAAATGTTGGCGCAGCATTTATATGCAACATAAACATTTTGCAATTTCAACAAAAACACTCCAACTCATTGAACGAATGCATTTCGGTTGCTGCAAAATGTTGCTGCGATTGTTTGCCGCTCAGCGACATCCGAGATTTCGTTGTTTTTTAAATTTTGCTTTTATTTCTTTGGCAATCTCTACGTGTTTCCGTTTTTGCCAAGTATTTTAAATGTTTTTCGGTACGAATTTTCATTTAATTCGCTGCATTTTTTCGGTGTTTTTATTTTCAATTTATTTTGTTTGTTTTGTGTAGTCGGCCGTTGCGGTTCTTGTAACAAGAATTAACATATTGGTCGGAAGTTGTTTGCTGTGGTAATTTAAAGCGCAATAAATTTGAAATATATGCAAGAAATTAATATAGAAAAAGTTTTATGATGTAATTAATTTTACTAAAAATCAATTCTTCAATTAAAAATTAAATTTTTCACTAAAAATTCAACTATAAAATAAATTTTCACTAAAATTTACCACACAAAATTCAATTTTTCATTGAAAATTCATTTATTTCACCTAAAATTCAATTTTTACTCAAACAATAATTTTGACTAGAAATTCAATTTTTCAGTCAAAATTACATTTTTCACACAAAATATAATTTTTGACTAGAAATTCAATTTTTCACTCAAAATTACATTTTTCACACAAAATTTAATTTTTCTCCCAAAGTTTAATTTTTCACTCAAAATTACATTTTTCACTCAAAATTACAT
The DNA here is from genome assembly GCA_951804985.1 of Dryomyza anilis. NCBI lineage: Eukaryota > Metazoa > Arthropoda > Insecta > Diptera > Dryomyzidae > Dryomyza > Dryomyza anilis. The sequence goes on from OX638132.1 coordinate 100,890,284, forward strand.
TTTTCACACAAAATTTAATTTTTCTCCCAAAGTTTAATTTTTCACTCAAAATTCATTTTTTCCCTCAAATTTCAATTTTAGGAAAAAAAATTCAAATTTTCACTAAAAAAAATTCAATTTTTCACTAAAAAAATTTCAATTGCTCACTAAAAAATTTCAATTTTTTACTTCAAATTCCATTTTCACTCAAAATTAATGTTTCACTCGAAATGCAATTATTCCAATTTTTCTCTCAAATTTAAATTTTTCCGCTCAAATTTAAATTTTTCACTCAAATTTAAATTTTTCTCTCAAATTTAAATTTTTCACTCAAATTTAAATTTTTCACTCAAATTTAAATTTTTCACTCAAATTTAAATTTTTCACTCAAATTTCAAATTTTTACTCAAAATTAAAATTTTCACTAAAAATTAATTTTGTACCTTAAATTCAATTGTTCACTAAAATATAATTTTTGACTTTGAAATTAAATTTTTCACTCAAATTCGAATTTTCACTCAAAATTGATTTTTCACAATATATTAAATATTTGACACAAAATTCAATATTTTACTCAAAATTTAATTTTTCACTAAAAAATTCAAGTTTCACTTAAATCTTATTTTTCACAAAATTTAATATTACTAAAATTTTTTAAATATGTTATTAAAAAATTTAAAAGTTTCACTAAAAATTAAAATTTTTACTAAAAATTAAAATGTTCACTAAAAACTCAATTTTTCATTAAAAACTAAGTTTTTTTATTAAATTTCACTAAATATTCTATTTATCAACAAAATTTATTATTTTCTAAAACTGATTTTTTTCCATTAATTGCTTAAAATATCACTTTTCCTAAAAAAACCTAAAAATACTAAAAAAATTTAGTTTTGTCAAAAAATCTGTCTGCCCATTAAAACTTGTTTGTCTGGCAGTATTATGCATTACAACAGACGATGCGCTGTAATCCTGGCCATTACAAGCGACAGAAGACAGCACCAGGCGACACAAAGATAAGCGTATGAGCGACAAGATACAGTGCGAAAAAATAAATTAAAAATAACAAACATTCATCAGCGGCTGTAGCGTACAGTAGAGCGCAAAATTATAAACACAGCACGACTCAAAAATAAAAAATAATAATGGAAGAAATTGCATAAAATTTAAAAATAAAAAATAAATTTGCAAAGTGTCTGACAATAAAGCAAAGCTAAAGCAGTGCCATAGCAACTGCACTGGCAAATTTTATTTGCTATTCGTTTTTTTTTTATTTTTCCTATTTTTCGCCCACGCTCCTGTTACTTGTTTCAGTAAATTGTGGAATTTTCTTTAGGTTTTCCGCTTTGTCTCTCTGGCAACACTGTATGTTTGTGGGTATATGCGGGCGCAGGACATTCACAGGATACTGCAGGATATGCAATTTTGTACGTTCTTTCTTTAGTTCATTCGAGTTTGTTGTATGAGGCGCGAGATATGAGCAGAGTGCGAAAAAAATGCAATTTATGTTTATTTTTTGTCTGTCTGTCTGTCCGTCTGCGTCTCGGTATGAGTTAACATGTCCTTGTTTATTTTTTTTTACTCTTTTACGCTTTTCCCCTGTTATTCCTTTTGCAACAACTGCACGTTGTTATCTCAGTCAAGTTATCTCGTCAAGCGCTCGGTGCGCAAAACTCACATTTGATAAAGTTTCCCATTTTTATTAGGTTTTGCCGTGTGGAAAAGGAGCAAACCGTAGGCTACCGGCAACGCAGTATATTTGTCCGATGAGCTGTGTTTTATTTAAGCCTGTTGGCAGCTGGCTTTGGCTTTATTAAAATGTGTTTCTTTCCCTATTCTGAGTTTTCTATGTGGCTGTACAAATATTTGTGTTTCTTAAGCCAGCTGCGGAAATAGGCTCGCTAAGGAATTGGCTTAGCATCCGAAGCATAAGAGAAATTCATTGTGAAACATTTTTTTATTACCACACATTGTCCTGTGAATTAAGTTTAAAGTTACATATTCTATTGATTTATTGAATTTTTAGTGAAAAATTGAATTTTTTAATGATAAATTATATATTTAGTTAAAATTGAATTTTTAGTGAAAAATTGAATTTTTAGTGAAAAATGAATTTTTAGTAAAAAAATGAATTTTTAGTGAAAAAATGAATTTTTAGTGAAAAAATTTAATTTGAGTGAAAAATTTATTTTTTAGTTAGAAAATAAATTTTTAGTAAAAATTGAGTTTTCTGTGAAAAATTAAACTAAAATTTTGAAATTCTTGGGACCACAAACAACGGGAATCGGAAGCCGAACCGGTACAGGAACCGTTTCGATTTTTTGAACGGGAATCGGAACAGTGTTTAAAAAAATGGGGTGAATCGGAACCCATGTATCATTTTTGGTTGAAAATGTAATCGGAACCGATATTTTAAGAGCTTGGAATCAAAACCAGAACCTATGTACTAAAGGGTTGTATTTCCTATCAGAGACCGCATAGAACCGGAACCGTTTCGATTTTTGGAACTTCAATCGGAACCGATATTAAAAAAATATGTGTGGAACCGGAATTGGAACTCACATGATTTTTTTTTTTGGTTAGAACCGAAATCTGAACCGGAACGCCTATTTTGATAATTTTAGAACCAGAAATGGAACTTATATTTTAGTACCTTTCAGGCATCGTAAAGAACTGAGATTGGCATCGGAACCGTTTCGATTTTTGGATTCGGAACCAAAATTGTTTCGATTTTTGAAACCGGAATTAGAATAGTTATTAAAAAAATAGTTGCGACACCCATACATATATTTTTTGATTGAAACCGAAATCGCTATTTTGTAGTTGTAGGAACCAGGAACTGAACAGATATATTAGTCCCTGTCTGGAACCTAGAACCGAAATCTGCACCCTTAATTAAAAATGTGTGGAACCGGAAAAATTTTAAACCGATATTTTAGTACATGTTAGGGATCGCAAAGAACCGAAATCGGAACCGTTTCGATTTTTGAAATCGGACGAGTAATCAAAACAAGAACTATTTCGATTTTTGAAACCGGAATCGGAACCGTTATTTAATAAATATCGGTGTGACATCCGGAATGGGAACCCATATATATTTTTTTTATTGGAACTGAGACCGCTATTTTGAAAATCTTGGAACCAGAAACGAAACCGATATATTAGTCGGGACCAGAAAGAACCGGAATCAGAACCGTTTTGGTTTTTGGAAAAGGAATCGAAACTGTTAATAAAAAAAATGTGTGGAACATGAATTGGAACCGGAACTGCTATTTTAAAAATTTGGAAACAAAAACGGAATCGATATCTTAGTTCCTGTCATTGACCACAAAGAATAGGAATTTGAATTGGAACCGTTTTTATTTCTAAAATCGGAATCGGAACTGTTATTAAAAAAAATATGTGTGATACCGGAATGGAAACCCATATAATTTTTTTTTGATTGAAACCGAAACCGCTTTTTTGAAAATCTTGGAACCAAAAACGGAACCGATATATTAGTGCACATCAGGAACCACAAAGAATCGGAAGAGATTCTATTTTTGGAATCGGAACCGGAATTGGAACCGTTTTGATTTTTAGAACCGAAATCGAAACCGTTATTAACAAAATGTGTGGAACCGGAATTAGAACCCATATATTTTTTTTGATTGGAACTCAGTTCTGTTTTTTATAAATTCTTGAAAACAGAACAGGAATCGATATTCCAAAGGGTTTTATTCCCTGAATTAAATAAGTATTCAAAATATGAAAATAATATCAAATTTAGTCAAATCAAAACGTACAACATGTATATAATAATAATTTCAAATAATTTAACAACATTGTCTACAAAGTAAATTTAGACAAGTTTCCTTGAAGAACGCCGCCTTTCAATAGAATTGTATAAAAATAGCAAAAGTTTATCTATAATAAATGACAGCACAACAGACATAATGGAAAAGCAATTTGGCTAAACACACACACAGCACCCACATACAAATACTTGAGCCTGCAATACATACATAGAAAAATCCTTTGGCAGGAGCTCTGTGCAAAATTAGCAGCAACATCAAAACACAGGATACACTTCAAAGTAAATTGCGTATTTATTAAAATATACAAAATTCAAATGAATCAGAAGCAGTAGGAGCCACAGCAGCAGTAGGAGCAACAGCAACAGGCATGTTGCTACTATACAAATATTGTTGCTGGGTATTTTTAAAGAGTTATAAGTATATTGTATACTATATGTATTTAAGAAGAAGAAGAAGAAGACGAAAAAGCCAAGTGAGATGAGGTCCATTGCAAGACAAGTTGTTGAAGGCTTTCAGGATGAAGTTATTGCGTCCGTCACTTGGGGGAGACATTTAAATGAATAGCAATTCAATTGAGCTCGATGCTGGACTGAGTTGTTTGCTGGACGCTTTGTTGTTGGTGTTGAGCAATTACACTGGGTAATAGGTTTCTGAGAAAAGGAAAAAGTAAATGATAAATATTGTGTTGTATGTGCTAAATCGTACTTATGGGAATTGAGTGTTTTTTGAAATGGTATTAAATGCTATATGCGAAACAGAGCACTTAATACGTACAATATTCTTAAGAAATTTTAAGAATTAAATAAAATGAAAAGTAAATTATACTTTTCCATTTAATTTTATATTTAACATGAGGAAAATGGATATTCAAATTGAATATGATTCTGAGAAAAATGCAGAATGATGTTAGAGTCAATAGGAAATCGAAGTTGTGAATGGGAAATAGTATTTTGTTGTTAGAAAGAAAACTAAATGCGAAAATTTAGTTAGAATGCTGAAATGCTCAAGGTAGTTACAAATTAAATAAAAATTTGAATTAAACATACACGCAGAAACTGATTTGTTGCGACAACCAACTAAATTGCCTTACCGAATTATTCGGTTGCGGAAACTTGATGATTAGGAGGTTGTACCAACCTCCTAGTCAGCAAGCATGAGGTTGTGCCAACCTCCAATTCAGCAAGCATGTTAAATCCTAAAAGTCAGCAAGCATGCCGAAACCTTCAATTGAATTTTATTTATAAAATATATATTTTTTATATGGAAAACTTATTAATATTAATTTTTATACATATATTTTTGATGCATAAATATGTCACGCTTACAATTTCAAAAAATATATCTATAAATTCCTGTTCCCTGAAAAATACAATCAGTATGAAGACACATTTAATATTTTATTTCATCATAACTAAGCAACATAAAATACTTTCGCATTTTCACTTAATTAATGAATTTCCTAATTTTTGCCATTTGGGGAAATTTTGACGTTTATTTATTTCTGCAAGTATCCATAATTGTTGGCAAGAAACTGGCAACCGAACTGCTGATAGACATGATGTTTTCGTTTGTCATTTATTTGTTGATACATTAACGTACTCAGTTGGCGTAACAAATGCACAAACGTCAAATTTTGGCAGAATAAAAAATGCAATCATGAGGTTACGACAACCGAACGAACAGTTACGCGGACTAACATTTCGATTGGAGTAAGAAATGGTACGTTCTTTTTAATGACATGAGGTTACAACAAATGAATTTCGGTTGCAACACTGAAACGTTGGTTCAATTAACCTCATGCCAAAAGATGATTTTTCTGTGTGTAATCTTTAATTTTGCATTATGACTTGTATTATAAACCAGTTTTTGAGAAATTGATATTGGGATATAGTTTTTATATAATTCGAAGAATAGTATATATCACAAAATCTCTAAACAATTTGATAAAACTGACGTCATTTTCGATATCAACAGAACTTTATAAAAAATATTTTTTTTATATATGATGCCATCTTCAAATTTAACATTTTTATTAAGTCATCCAAATTATAATAAATTTTCCAGAATTTGAAAAAGGTACTTTTTAAGAACATCAATTTTAAAGTGGAAGTATAATGACCTCGAGCCACATTTTTAAGTTTAGAAATTACAAATTAGTTGGTGTAAAATCTCATTCTATAAGCTTTAAAATTAGTCACAACGAGTTTATAGCATTTCTAGTTTAAGAGATTTTTAAATATAAACAACCATACAAAAGTGATTTTTGTATTTTTTATAACTTTTTAGAAATGGTCGGAAAAATTAAAAAAAAACTTACCAATGCATATCTCGATACCCTTTATCAGTTGCTGAACTCTCATAAAAATCGAAAAACGTGAGTTTAAAGCACTGGTCGTTTTGGTGCGGATTGGCCATGAATAACAATAAAAATTTGAAACTCGAGTAAAATTAAAAATAATACAGGTCGAAAGCTATAATATTCACTACAATTCATTATTTTGCGATGACTGCACAATAAAATGCTTTTTCTTCTCCTTCTTATCTTTAAAAATGTTTGCCTTTTTTTACGATTATGAATTTTTCATAAAAATTAAATTTAATTTTTTTACGAAGAAATAATATTAGAGTTTTGGTTTGTCTGTGCTTTGTTGTCGCCGTTACATGTTGGAACATCATCCCAACTGTGACCATATGATCGGACTAGGAAGAACGATTCTGATTTTTTTGGTTGATAAATATTTAAATTACCGCCAATCACTGTTATGCCAGATCGTGCCTGTTTGTGAAATATTTAATTTATCCACAATTTACTGAACTTCCATATGCTCTCCAATATAACAAAGCTACTCAAATGGAAACAACATGTTTTTCATGTCCAAACATACATATGTTCGGGAGAACATCTAAAATCATTCTAAATCAAAAATATGTTTGAACGAAAACAAAAATATGTTTCCCGTTTTTTTTTTTGCAATCTAGGCTCTATATTCTCTTCTATATTTAATAAATGTCCTGTGTGCCAAAGCATAACTAAAGAACAAATCGACGGATCCTTTTTTTATTTTATTCGTCTTAAGATTGGTTTAGAGAAAAATCAGAAAAACCCAAAAAAAAAAAAAAATTTAAAGTAAAAAGAAAAATCGAAATTTGGACAGTGTATTGATCTCCCGATGAAGGCACTAAGAAAGGGTTTTTGAAATATTTAAATGGTACTAAATTGTTCTAAAGTGGGCATGGCAAAATTTAACTTTTAATTAAAAATATCTATGTACTTGAGATAGTCACAGTCATGAAATTTGGTTCAGTGATGTATATTGTGGTTGTTTATCTCTTTGGTAAATTTGGAAGGCATATGAAAAAGGGGCATGGAATCTCCCATACAACCATATCTTTAAAAATGCTAAAACTCCTAATCTACTAAGAGTGGAGTTAAACGTCATAGACATTTACAAAAACTTCGCACGGTGCAATAATAATTTTGGTTGCTATAGCTCCAAAGATGATGCAGGATTATGTTTGGGAGAGTTAGAAAATATATTTTGTATAGAATTTGGAAAACTCTTAAAATTTTCTACAAGTTACTTAGTGTAGAGCCGATCAGGAAAAGGGCAATTGAAATATTGAAGGAAGTTGCAGTTTTATATGTCCTGTAATAAATATATATGTGTATGAATTTTTGTATATATCTATCTAGATAGGTGTAAATATTACAAACATATATCCATATTTATAGGATAAACAAAATGAAAGTATGTCCTGTGACGTCTATTCAAGTTAAATGAACCCTTGGGCAGCAAAATGTTAATATTGAGACATGTGACTCGCATGTATTACAATATTGAAGTGTTGCTGCTATATGGTGTTTGCTCCAGGGCAATATTATTGCAACTTTATACAATATTTAAGGCTCACAAAAGTATGAGAAGCAATATTTGATGTTGAAAATGCTGAAAAGAGACAATGTCCAGCTATAGAAAGAGAGAGCAATTTAAATAGTTGTTGCTTAAATAATAAAGTGAAATTGTTTCTTATTATTTGATGAGTAAATAACAGTAGCAACAGTACGGACAGACAGGCAGAGCAATGACGTCAGCAAACATCAATAATGAGGATGTGTTGTGTGTCTGTAACGGAAGCGCAGGCACAACAAGAACTAAGCACTACATACTACACAGGAGGGAGCAACATGAAACAGCAGCAACAACAGCAAGTTCCAAGATAAAGACAAGCAGCGGTGGAGTCAGGAAACAAGTCTGAAAAGATATCTGAAAGACAACGTTGGGGCCGGTGTGAGCCATGAATAAAATGCTGTAAAACATGCTGACAGCTACAACAACTGGCAGCCTGCCTGCCTGGCACACAATGTGCTTCAAAATGTGCTTCAAAGCAAAGGCTTTAATATACATAGACAATATTTGTAAAGCTTTAAAAACGATGTACAAAAGGATTTGAATTGAATGCGAAGTAAATGGATATTTTTTATATGTATGGAGAAATTTGCAAATGAGCCAAAATATTTGATTAAATAAATTATAAAATATAAAATTAAAAAGATGTTTTTAATCGAACAATATTTTGTATAGTATTATGAATTTTTTATATTAATTAGTAGTAAAAAAAATAATATACACAATTTAGAAAACTTATTAAAATTAGTTTCTGTATTTTAAACTTTACTTTTCTTAATATGAGACTTTAATTTTCTTGATAATAGATTTTTATTTGGCAGATTTCAGAAATTTTGAATTTATTTAATTAATAAGTAATCATATATAATGAAAAAATTTATAAATCTTAAAAATGTTTTTATATTTTTATTTATTTATTTCAGATTTTGTTCTTCTTAATGTCATATTTAGATCTTCTTGCATTTGGAAATTTTATACTTAATATAATAAATAAATCATTTAAGATTATATTTTCTTGATTTCAAATTTTTGAATTCTTGATATCAGATTTTTGTATTCTTGATTTCAGAATTTTCAATTCTTGATACTAGATTTTTTAATTTCTTAATTTCAATGTATTTCTTGAATTACAGAAAGTTATTTCTTAAGTTACAGAGATTTATTTCTTAAATTACCGAAAATTACTTATTAAATTAAAGAAATTTCTTAAATTATAGAAATTTATATTTCAAAAATAGATTTTTTTCTTAAATTACAGAAAATAATTTATTGTAAATTTTTATTTAAGTTTATTGAAATTTGTTTCAAATTTGAGTAATCATTTTGAAATTTGTTGCAGAAATGATTTCATTTTTAAAGAATTGTATATCTTAATGACAGAACATTTTAGATTCCGGGAATTTAAAATATTTATCTTAATTCAATCTGTTACTCCAATTGCTCCTTTTATTGGTACAACGTCACTTTATAAATTAAAAACTCTATTTATGACACTAGTTTCTGTAACTTTATAACTGTTTCCGCAAATATTAAATAACATTGATTGCTGTCTACAAATCGGCGCCTACCACAGCAACAAAAGCAACAAATTTTTGATTTAAGCAAAACTTTTACGCGGTCTTTCGGTATAAATCAAAAGTTTTACCCTAAATTTGCGGTAAAACGTTTACATCCTGTGAGTGCAAAAAAACACCAAACTTTTTAAAAACAACTTTTTCCAAATGCAGACCAACACAAAAACCACAAAAAATAAAACTAAAACATTTTTTAATGGTTTGTCTATTAAAAAAAAAAAATAACTACTTGGCTTTGGTTACTTTTGTTGAAACTGTTTGGGAAATAAAATGTTTTTTTTTTTTGTTAAATGTTTAAGAAGCAACAATATTGAAAATGGCGAAAAATAGGAACAACGTCATCATTCTAAATGCAATGATAGCTACTAAAAAAAATGAAAAGTTTTAATTCTATTTTTCTGTTATGCAAGGGTAGAAAACGAGTACCAAGTACAAAAAAATTGCAACGTACCAGTACTGAGCCGCACCTTTTTAAAAAGGCGTTTGACTCCACTTTAATTATAGTGAATGCGGTTGAACGAAACGAAAATTAGCAGGGTAGAAAAAAAGTGGATTAAGTCATGCAGACGGTAAATACTACAAATTTAAAGGAATTGCAATAAAAATCAATTTTAATGAAATAAATAAAACTTTATGTTAAAAATAAATTTAAAAAACTGAAACAATATTCAAAATTTTATAATTATACCAAATTTTCCAACAACAAAAAAAATTAAAAAATTTACTAAAAATTACAGTTATTACTAAATATTAAAATTTTGAATAAAAAAATCAAATTTGTACTAAAAATATAAATTTTCACTAAAATTCTAAATTGTTACTTAAAATTCCAATTTCTACTAATAATTTAAAATCTCCATTTGTATTAAAAATAAGTACTAAATATTTAAATTTTTACTAAAAATTCAAATGATTCCTAAAAACTAAAATTAATACTAAAAACTAAAATGTGTACTAAAAATTAAAATGTGTACTAAAAATTGAAATAAGTACTAAAAATTAAAATGAGTACTAAAAATTAAAATTTTACTAAAAATTCAAATTTTACTAAAAATTCAAATTTAACTAAAAATTCAAATTTTAATAAAAATTTAAATTTGTACTAATTATTAAATTTAGTACTAAAAATGAAAATGAGTACAAAAATTAAAATGAGTACTAAAAATTAAAATGTTCCTAAAAATTAAAATTATTACTAAAAATTAAAATTTTACAAAAAAATCAAATTTTTACTAAAAATTCAAATTTTTACTAAAAATTCAAAATTTTACTAAAAATTCAAATTTTTACTAAAAATTCAAATTTTTACTAAAAATTCAAATTTTTACTAAAAATGCAAATTTTTACTACAAATTCAAATTATTACTAAATTTTTTCCTAAAATTCAAATTTTTTATTAAGAATTAAAATTTTTAGTGAAAATTCAAATGAGTACAAAAAACTAAAATTAGTACTAAAAATTAAAATGAGTACTAAAAATTAAAAAGAGTACTAAAAATTAAAATAAGTACTAAAAATTCAAATTATTCTAAAAATTTTAATTTTGTATAAAAAAGTTATGAATACTAAAAATTAAAATTTATACTAAAAAATCTAATTTTTACTAAAAATTAATAATTAGAAATGTTGACTAAAAATTAAATTTTTACTGAAAATTCAAATGAGTACTAAAAACTAAAATTAGTACTAAAAATTAAAATGAGTACTTAAAATTGAAATGAGTACTAAAAATTAAAATGAGTACTAAAAATTAAAATTTTACTAAAATTCAAATTTTACTAACAATTTCAATTTGTATTAATTATTAAAATTAGTACTAAAAATTAAAATGAGTACAATAATTAAAATGAGTACTAAAAATTAAAATGTTCCTAAAAATTAAAATTATTACTAAAAATTAAAATTTTACTAAAAATTCAAATTTTACTAAAAATTCAAATTTTATTAACAATTTCAATTTGTATTAATTATTAAAATTAGTACTAAAAATTAAAATGAGTACAAAAATTAAAATGAGTACTAAAAATTAAAATGTTCCTAAAAATTAAAATTATTACTAAAAAATCAAATTTTACAAAAAAATCAAATTTTTACAACAAATTCAAATTATTACTAAATTTTTTCCTAAAATTCAAATTTTTTTATTAAGAATTAAAATTTTTTATTAAGAATTAAAATTTTTAGTGAAAATTCAAATGAGTAAAAAAAACTAAAATTAGTACTAAAAATTAAAATGAGTACTAAAAATTAAAAAGAGTACTAAAAATTAAAATAAGTACTAAAAATTCAAATTATTCTAAAAATTTTAATTTTGTATAAAAAAGTTATGAATACTAAAAATTAAAATTTATACTAAAAAATCTAATTTTTACTAAAAATTAATAATTAGAAATGTTGACTAAAAATTCAAATTTTTACTGAAAATTCAAATGAGTACTAAAAACTAAAATTAGTACTAAAATTTAAAATTAGTACTAAAATTTAAAATGAGTACTAAAAATTTAAATTTTACTAAATTAAAATTTTACTAAAAATTCAAATTTTACTAAAAATTCAAATTTTACAAAAAATCAAATTTTTACTAAAAATTCAAATTTTTACTAAAAATTCAAATTTTTACTACAAATTCAAATTATTACTAAATTTTTACCTAAAATTCAATTTTTTTATTAAGAATTAAAATTTTTAGTGAAAATTCAAATGAGTACTAAAAACTAAAATTAGTACTAAACATTAAAATGAGTACTAAAAATTAAAAAGAGTACTAAAAATTAAAATAAGTACTAAAAATTCAAATTATTCTAAAAATTTTAATTTTGTATAAAAAAGTTATGAATACTAAAAATTAAAATTTATACTAAAAAATCAAATTTTTACTAAAAATTAATAATTAAAATTGTTGACTAAAATTTCATATTTTTACAAAAATTTCAAATTTTACCAAAAAATAAAATGAGAACTGAAAATTCAAATATATGTGTAATAAAAATTTAAATTTGTACCACAAATTTAAATTTTCACGAAAAATTCGAATTTTTGCTAAAAATGCAAATTTGCACTAAAAATTTTAATTTATACTAGATATGGAAATTTGTACCAAACATTTTTTTTTACTAAATATCCAAATTTGTACTAAAATTAAAAAAAAAAATCCAAACTATACTAATAATTTTTCAAAATATTTAAATTTGCACTAACATTAAATCAAATTTAAAAGTGTTTTTCGATTTCTATTGTTTTTATTCTTCATAATAAATTCCCCAATAGCTCACTCTCAATTTCAACAATAATAAAATATTTTTCAGCAATTAAACTTTAGCTGTTTGCTGTCGTTAAACAGTGCTACAACTTTTTATCAAAAATAAAACAGAAATAAAAATAAATATAAAAAATTAAAAATAAATAAAATACAAACAAAAAAAAAAACAACAAAACATTTCGTAAACTTTCTACACTCTACAAAGCGAAAAAACTAAATTCCAATAACAGAGCGCTCCCCAAAGTTATCAAATGCAATATCGAGATACCGGCGATTCCAATACCCCACACATTTCAAAGCATGCTCAATACAAAGCGAAAAGGTCCTTGAATGGCACCGACCGAATGAAACAAATAACACACGATATCCAGTCAAAAACAATGGAAAAACTTTTTGAATTTCTCAATAGTTTTGCGGTTGCAAACATTTATTTTATAGAGCAATCGAGTATTTGCTATATTTACAATTAGTCAACAAACTGGAAAAACAATATACAACAATATCGAAAACAAACTACAAAAACACCAAGTGAAAACCACAACTCACTGTGGACCAATCGAAAGCCAAGTACGGTTATCTATTGACCATGTTAACAAATGGCTTTGTCCACAGCACGACAAGGAAGGAAGTGTTTGCGCATAGCAGATCACTTTATTTTAAATTTACTACTTTTGCTATTTTTTTAGAAGATCTATTGTATATAAAAAAAAATATATATAAACTGCTATAAAGTTGACTCTGGATGAAAACTTTTCAAGTAGTTGAAAATCCCAGTAGTCAGCGTAGAGTTGTACAGAGTGAAACTGAATTTGGTGGCAGATATATCTAATGATGTTGCTTTGTTGGAATTTTGGAAAAAGATGACTTGTTCGTACAAAAATTGAGAATGTTATAGGACTAAGAAGAAAAATACTTAAAAAGACTCGCTCCCAAGTCTTAATGCATTCAGATCTAGAAAATTTCCAAAATATCCTAAAAAAAAGAAAATTATAGGAAAAGTGTAACCACTTCCATTTATTTGCAACATGTCTCGGGGTTTGAACTAATCGTTTTCAAAAAAATTGTCTCCACCCCAGACAAATTTTTCCCTGGACATTTCTTCCACGTGCTAATTCTACGCTCTAATAATTCTTGCCCGGACAATTTTTTTTTTAAACTTCCACGAGAATTTATTATTTTAATTAGAAGAATTTTCTATTAAAAATCATTTCGAGAAAACAATGTCTGTTGGCAAAGATGTCTCAATGTTGTTTCGAGAAAAAATGTTCTCTACTAAGCTAAATTCCAAGGTAGGATTGTTGCGAGATGTGTTTCGGATAGAAATTGTCTCGGAAAAGTATAGCTTCTGCGATAAATTGGTTCTATGGATAATTGGGTCATAAAAGTTGTCTCTGTATCATAGTTTTCTCGAGAAATAATTGTCTAGAGAAAGATTTTCGCCGGAGAATTGTAAAATGAATAAATTGACTTTGGCATAAATTGACTCGAGACTCGAGATGTAATGAAGCAATTGTTCTGGGAAATAATGTCTCGAGGTGAGAATGTCTGAAAAAATAATTGACTCGCAAAGAATTATTCATGGGGAAGAACAGTCTCTGGTACAAACTATTTTGAGAGGAACTGGCTGTGTTTAACTTGTCTCGAGAAAGAAATATTACTGGAAAGAGTTGTCTCAAGAAAGAATTGTCTGGAGGCAGCATTGTTACTAGGAAGAGTAGTCGCTGGAAAGAATTGATTTGTGAAAGAATTTTCTGAGAAAGATTTCTCTGTGGAAAAATTGCATCAGAGAAACTTTTGTCTCGTGAAAACATTGTCTCTGGGATAAATTATCTCGTGCTAACATTTGTATAATAGAGTAATTGGAACTGAGAAGGGTTGTCTCGAGAAGAAATTGTCATGAGATATAGTTGCTTAAGGGAAGACTTTCTACTGAAGAACTGTCTCTGTGATAACTTGAAAGAATTATCTGGAGGAAGCATTGTCACTGGGAAGCGTTGTCGCTGGAAAGAGTTACTCGAAGAAGAATTGTCTTCTAGAACTATTTGCTGTGAAAGAATTGTGTCGTGAAAGAATTGTGTCAAGAAAGAATTGTCTCTGGGATAATTTGTGTCTCCAGAATGAATTGTCTCGTGAAAGAATTGTCACTGGATCGAATGGTCACGAGGTAGAAATATTTCTCGGACAAATTGTGTCAAGAAAGAATTTTCTCCAGCAGGAAGTGTCTCCGGAAAGAGAAGAAAGATATCGAAAAAAAAAAATTGTCTCGCGGCAAAATTGTCATGAAAACAAATTAACTCGAGGATAATTTATTTTGAGCAATACTTTAAGCTGGTACGAATTGACTCGAGATTGAATTGTTGATTCTGAAAAATTGTCTCGGGAAAGAATTTTCTCAAGTACTATGAAATTTTCGAAAAGATAAAAAATTGTCTCGGGGATTAATTGTCTCGATGAATGAATTAATGAATTAATGAACGTTTTGTATGGAGTAATATTGTTGGGAAAAGAAATTGTTTGGTGTCGGGAGAAAAAAAATGTATGGAAAGAATTGATTTGAGAAAGTTGGAATTGTTTATGGAATCAACTATGGAAACTTTATCTTATAAATCAGAGAAATATCGTTTAAAAGAGCTAGAATATTTCTTCATAAAATTGTAAATAAATTTATTTAAAGAAACATTTAAAAAAATTAAAATTTAAACTATAAATCTGTATAATAGAGGTCGGCTAGTAATTTTAAAAGGGCTCCGTATAATTTAAAAAAAATAGTTACTATTTTACTTTTGTATGTTGGTTGTTGACGGCCGTGAGATAGCGCGTTATAGAAAATAGTTTTCTATGAAATGATGTTCTTAAGCCCCATCCCAGATTTGAACCTGTGCTATGGTATCTTTCGGCTCGCAGTTCAATACACAAACCGCTGAGCTATCGACGCGATATTAATAATGCTTATTAGTTTATATATTGCCTCATTTAAGTAATTATATAAAATGGAATAGGTAAATTAAATGCGATAAATTATAGCGACGTTCTTGAGACAGTTTTTTATAGTTCAAGGTTTGAACTTCCACTAGTCGACTGTTGCCCGTTCCTGCATTATACAATAGTTCCAAAAATAAAATTATTTTCACTTTTTAGAAAAAATAAATCAATTATCTAAAAAAAAGAGGAATACTTTTATAATATATTTCTCTGAATTTACTAAACTAGAAATAAACTTAAAATCGAAGAAATTTCAACATGATTTTAATTTAATTTGAAGCAGTACCACCTATAGAACTCGAAAAAAAGAATAACAGCATTCATTTGTATTTAAGAATCACTATTTTTGTAATATTTTCGAAATTAAATTTGGCACCACATATAAAATAACTTCGGTTGCAATTACCACAAAACCCCACAACAATTGCCATACATGCTACTTGTAAACAATTTCCTAACCGGCAAAAATATTCGAGTACTTGCTGCAAAGTTTACCATTGTACCTTGTACACTGTGCTAGTGGGACTGCCTTGTATTGCGTTTTCCGTATCGTTTCCGATGTGAGTTGTAAAAGTTTTCACTTTTTAACAGGTATGCAATACACACACTCGCACATTTTCACACGCACACACACGCCATAGTAATATCTAAGGACATCTAAGGATACCTCCTACTCAGTGGTTACAGTCCCCAGTGTGCGTAGCATGTTTGGCCTGTAACAAGAAAACTTTTGAATTCTGCTAAATTTTATGTTCGCCAAAGTTTTGAAGAGAAATCGAAGAAATCACTTTGGCGCAACGCAGGACATATGCAGTAAAATGTTTTTGTTTTATTTTTATTTTTTGGCATATATAATGCCAGAGTGCCTAGCTAGATATGGGGTATCATGGATGCCGTAGAGTCTCTTTGGGAGATGGAGAGTCTTTTGGTATTTGTTACAATTTAGAGTTGTCAAGACGTATCGTTAGATAATTGTTTTGTTTTGTTTCGTTTGCAAAAGTTATGCTGAGTTTACGGTAATGATGGCTTAAGGTAAGGTTCGTTTTCGTTGATCCTATTTATGCGTTTCTATCAATATCTTTTGGGAGATATTCACGCTAGAACTGTGTAATACTCTAGAGGTAGGCCTTTTTTTAGAGGATAACAATTTCTAATTTCAAGTTAAGAATTGGATAATGGAAAATTGAAAAAATGCTAACTGAAATTTTACAAAAAAATGGTTTAATAATATTTTGGTTATAACAAGTTTTAAGGTTAATTAGAATTTTGTGGAATATTTCCATGTTTTATTGAATTTTTATTCAAAATTTCAATTTTAACCTTCAATATACAATTCAAATTTATTTACATCATTATTTATTTTATTATGATCACTATCATCACTGGAAATAGACAATTTTAAAAGAGTAACCATTTTTGAGAATCGAAGTACAAAATTTAAATCCGAATGGATTATCTATATACATAAAACTCTTGGTCACTCAGTCTGTCTGTCAGCCTGTCTGTTTTTTACAGTCACGTCTATATCGCTGAATCGATTTGACTGAAATTTTTCACGAGTATAATATTGGAGTTCTTAGAGTCACATAGACTATATATATGTGGGATTGGACAAAGGGGCCTGACGATATAACTCAGCAATTACAGCAGCTACGAATTTGAAACAAAAAAACTCAAATACAAAAAATAAATGTGCAATACAAAAGCACAAACACAAATACAAATACAAAAATAAAAAAAAAAGCACAAAACAAATACACAAAAACAGTAAAACCAAAAACACAGAAACAAAAGTAAAAACAAAAAGACAAAAACAAAAATAAAAATTAAAACAAAAATATATACACAGAAACAAAAATGTCAGAATACAGAAACAAAAGCAAGAACACAAAAACAATAACAAAATCAATAGCAAAAAAACAAATGCAAAACCCAAATACAAAAAAAAAACAAAAAAACACAGCAAAAACACGAAACCAAACACACAAAAATACAAAACCAAAAGAGAAAAAAATAATAATAAAAGATAGCAATAATGAAAAAAAAAAACTCAAAAATAAAAACGTAAAATAGAAAAACACGAAACAAAATCAAACGCAAAAATAAGCCGGAAGACACAGAATCAAATGAAATACAAAATAAAAACCAAAGTAAATTCAAAAGAATAAACAAAAAAAAAAAAATCAAAAAAAATGGAAAAACAAAATCAAAAACGAAAAAGCATAAACACAATTTAAAACGAGTTGGGAAAGTTAGGTCACATGGGGCGGATTTTTATAGTCGGTCGGGCCCGACTATGGAATACCCTACACCTTTGGTGGGGATACTAATGTGGGATATTTAATTGCAAACCTTAATTTTAAAGATTTTAATTATGCTGAACCTCCCCACCCTCAGAATATTATTCACACATCAGAACTTTACGTCTTATATCCCCATAAATTAAAAAATGTATATAAAAATATAAAAAACTAATAAAAAAATAGAAACATATAATTGGGCGGACAACGTCTATATTTAAAATTTTGAAAGGCTAATATTTCATAGATTTGATTTTAATAATTTACGGAACAAATTTTCACTATGAAAACCCGGGAAATAATAAAAAAAAAGTGAGCGGATCACGCCCATTTTTGGACCACATATTTTTAGGTGATTTATAACAATACGTTTTAAATTTTTTACCTATATCTTGAATACTTTTCGAGTTATTAGTTCCTAAAGAGTTATATAAAAGTTACTTGTATGGGAGGTGGGCGTGTCCGTTGACCGATTTGGCTCATTTTCAAACTCAGTTCCTACTTTGGCTAAAATTATTCTGTATTAGGACAGCAAGACAGCAAGACGGACAGACAGACAGACGAACATGGCTAAACGGACTCGGGTAGTGATGCTGATCAAGAATATATATACTTTTCCATACCGGACATGCCTCCTAAGGCGCGTTACAATACATGCACAAAGTTAATATACCCTGTACCTCATAGGTGTAGGGTATAAACATATTATCAAAATTATAGTCGGTCTAAGCCGACTATAAATACCCTACACATATGTGTGGTTACCATTCAAATTGGTATATAGGTCACCAGGGTATACAAATCCTGAAAATAACTACAAACATTCAATCGCTGAAGAATTTCCATTCATTTGATACCCATATTTACAAATGGGTAGGTGTACCGAATTTCGATTTTTTTTTGTGAACCACAAGTCTTTTCGCCGGAAAACATTATTATCATCTATTTGAGCATGATGTCAATATATATTTGACCAAAAAAGTTTACCTAAGCACGTATGCATAAAAATTGATCTTTATGTGTACATTTTATATGAGGTATTTGAACATAAGTGGTCGGATCATAGGTCACAATGGACCGATTTTCGCACATACGGCGTAGGTATATTAGTAATCTAAGTTATAAGTTTCATTTATCTAGCTCTTCAATTTTAAAAGTAGTAGGGATTTCAACAGACAGACAGACAGACGGACAGACGGACATCGCTAAATCGACTCAGGAGGTCATGCTGATCAAGAATATATATACTTTTCCATACCGGAGATGCTTCCTTCTGGGTGTTACAAACGGCGTACCAAACTGAATATACTCTTAGTGTAGGGTATAACAAAAGTAAATTCAAAAGAATAAACAAAAAAAAAAAATAATATAAAAAAAAAAGGAAAAAACAAAATCAAAAACGAAAAAGCATAAACAAAATTTAAAAACATAAACAACACAGAAAACCGAATAAAACAAAATCAAAATATTGATGTATAGAAAACAAAAACATAAAGTCAATGTGAAACACAAAAATAAAAGCAAAAACGCAAAATAAAAAGAAAAATTAAAAGCAAAGAACAGCATTCATTTTAAATATTTATTTCTATAATTCATCATTACACTCTTCTTTTCTTCAGTTTATACATGTTATTAATATATATGATTTATGAAAAATAACACAGGAAACCACCGATGCGCAGTCCGGGTATAAAATACTAGTAGGAAATATAACTAAATTCTCATTTCAATTTTATAAAAAAATCTATTATATCATTTTTTAATAATACTACACCTTTTATGAAATACTAAATCTTGGAACCAGAACCAATAACCCAATTGGTTTTAGTCACAGATTTCATATGTAATTTCTAATGACAAAATATACAGTTAATTTGCATTTTTCTCAATTTCAAATGAAAAAATCTTAATTTCATTTGTTATTTTCTCCATTTTATATGAAATTTTCTCAAATTCAATTAGAATTTTTCAAATTTTAAGTAAAAAATCTATCACTTGGAATATTGTCAAATTCAATTGAAAAATCTCAATTGCCTATGGAATTTGCTCAATTTGAAGTTGAAAATATCAATTTCATTTGGATATTTACGAATATCATATAAAAAGAATCCGTTCGATATGTCGAAAAAAAAAATGTCGAAACCTTAAAATGTCGAAATTTTAAAAGCCATAGAACGCTGAAACAATATTTGGCCGAATCCAAAAATGTCGAAAAATATTTTAAAACAAGAAAATGTCGAAAAATCTTTGAACTATAAATACAAAAACATTTTTCTATAGGATCAAAGAGTGTCGAAAATTAAAATGCCGAAATATCAAAATGTTGAAATACAAATTTCAAATCGTATATGAGCCATTCCACACCAAATCTCTAGGATTTAAGTCACCCTCTTCGATTTCAATAAAATGTTGGCAACTGATAAAGGGCATCTAGAACTGCATTGACCATTTTATTATATTGTTCCGACCACTATTTCCAGAGATACCACTTTTTTTCCAGAGATACAGTCCTAAGTTAAACAAATTGTCAAAGACCACTTTTGTATGGTGGTTCATATCTAAATATCTCTTGATGATAGAAACTCCGTTAAGGTTTCGTTTTAAGACTAATCAAACAATCTTTTGGAAAATGTAAGTCTTCTTAACATTATCATATTGGCAATGGACATCATCCTTGAACTTCAAATTTCATGTAAATTATAACAAATTTAAAAAAAAAATTAAAATTTTGTTTATTTATTATAAGTGTTCGAGCTAAATTCCGAGATGGTAATTTGAATGTATGTCGACATTTTCTATCATTTTTCGGCCAAAAATTATTTCGTTATTTAAATTTCGACATTTTTAGTTTTTGACATTTTGTTTTTCAACATTTTAGTTTTCAACATTTTTCTTTTTCGACATATTTGTTATTTCGACATATATGTTTTCGACATTTTAAGGTTTTGGCATTTTTATTTTCTGCATTTTCGTCATCTGTATTTTTAGTTTCGATATTTTAAATTTCGACTTGTCGTACCAGACCCCATATAAATATCTCAGTTTCAGTTGGTGTAAATGTATAATTAAATATTTATCTCAATTTGGTAAACTTCTGGACGATTTTATTGAACACCTAAATTTTGAACAATGATTAAATCCTAAATGAATACCGGACTCAGATTTTGCATTTCT
Source organism: Dryomyza anilis (assembly GCA_951804985.1). NCBI lineage: Eukaryota > Metazoa > Arthropoda > Insecta > Diptera > Dryomyzidae > Dryomyza > Dryomyza anilis. The sequence continues at coordinate 100,911,254 of OX638132.1, forward strand.
TCCTTGCTTTCATTTCTGTTTTTATTTTGAAATGAAATGGTCTTCATCCAAGTTAGAATTCGGTAATGATTTCGATTTCAATATATTTTTTATAAGTATTAAGTTTAGTTTTTGTACAGATTTTCAAGAGTTTGTACAAAAAACTGAATTATTTTACAGACACAAATATCAAATTTAAAACATTTTTTCATTGGTTCTCGCTTTTAAAACACGCTTAATATTGAAAAAATACGCTTAATAATGAAGAATACTCGTTGCTTGAATTGAAATTTTAGTAAACATTTTTATTTAAAAGTTTATAAATGATTACTAAGATGTATAACAAATCATTTAAGCCAGCTAATGCAAATATTCCCAAAGCGGTAATGCTCAAAAACACAAGTTTAATGCACAAATTAGAAAATTTCTTTTTAATATTTTTAATTTTAATATTGCTTACATCTTTCGCAATCCATCCACTTTATTCTTAACTTGTTTAATGCCATAAATTAAAGTGTTTATTGCTATCAATTAAATGGATTGTCGTAATTGAGTCTCCGCCACACGCCTGCAGCAGCCAGATCATAAATAAATCACAACCAACTATAAAATGGTCTACATTACGAAATCCTACCGTTATCCTGCTGGCCTACCGACCGACCGACTGAGAAGAAAGCAGTGAACAAAAAATATTACGCCCCCATCATTACTCACTTTAATATGCAAAAAATTAATTTAATATCCTGCGAATGATGTAATTTAACACAAGAGGCTGTAACGCCAGGCTGGGCGCTACAAATTAATGTGCCCCGGTTATATGAGGGGTGCCTACTCTGCTGTGAGCCGGTATGCCGAAGGAAGGACATATAAAATACATGAGAAGTAGACGAAAAAGAATCAGAATAAAAAACAATTTAATTTTATCTGCCTCGAGAGAGATTGTAAATGTAAAGCACCACAAGATGCTACAGGTTTTAGCAAAATAAAGAAAGAACACTCACAACTAACATCCTGCATTAGTAAAAGAGAAATGCGGAAAAACTGAAAGGCGGTAGGTCTACGTGAAAACAGGCTGTCAGTACCTGTGTCCCAAATTATGCGTCATTATTTTAAGGGAAACCCATAAAATATGGCGTAACGCACGTAAAACGTTAACGTGAAAAATGTTACGTTCAAAGGAGTCCCACTCAAGGAGCTCAAGCCGCACAGCATATGGCAGAACTTGTAGGGGGATTCTGGCAGACAGACAGACACCACGAAAGACTCCGGTGAAGACTACTAGTGACTGTTAGGTAAATTTACGATTGTTTAGAGTGAAACACTAACGGCTGGCTTGTCGGCAGGTAATTTAAAAATTATGTTTATTGAAGGGCCTTGAAAGCTATTTGTAGTTATAACATATTCGTTGGACTTATTGGGGGTGGAGGGTTTTTATGACAAAGTGCAGATAAGTGGTATTTAAAGGATGATGTGAGGTGAACATTTTTATTGATTGACAAAAAATAATGCTTTAATTATTTCTTTAATATTCAAAATTCCACTTTTCACTAAAAATTCAGTGTTTTAGTAAAATTAAATTTTTTCTAAAAATTCAAATTTTCGTAAAAAATAAATTTTTCACAAAAAAAAATTAATTTTCACCAAAATTTATTATTGCACTTATAATTCATATTTCACTAAAAATTCAAATTTTCACTAAAAATTCAAATTTTCACTAAAAATTCAAATTTTCACTAAAAATTCAATTTTTCACTAAAAATTCAAATTTTCACTAAAAATTCAATTTTTCACTAAAAATTCAATTTTTCACTTAAAATTCAATTTTTCACTAAAAATTCAAATTTTCACTAAAAATTCAATTGTACACTAAAAATTAAATTATTTACTGAAAATTTATGCTAAAAATTAAATATTTAACTAAAAATTAAATTTGTCACTAAAAATTAAAATTTTCATTGAAAATTAAAATCTTCACTAAAAATTAAATATATCATTAAAATGAAATATATCACTAAAAATTAATTTTTCATTTAATATTCCAATTTGTCATTAAAAAGTAGATTTTCACTAAAAATTAAATTATTCACCAAAAATTAAAATGTTCACTAAATATTAAATTTTTCAATAGAAAAATCTAAAAATTGAATTTTATCACTAAAAATTTAAATTTGCATTAAAAATTCAATTTACCACTAAAATTTCAATTATTCTCTAAAAATTTAAAATTCTCACTTAAAATTTATTTTTTTACTTAAAATTAATTGTTATTAAAAATTTTACTAAAACCTCAATTTTCATAAAAAAGAAAAAAATATTCCAAGCTAAATATAAATCAAATAAAACGCATACCACAGCAATAATTCCGATTATATGCCATGGCTTAACAACACCTGCGCCTTCATGCATCCTTGCAAGGATACACAAATTAATATACGCAGTCCTTGAACGCCTCAAGACACTTTTGTGCTTCACACTTCTTTTGTGTTCTACCATCTTATCCTGCTTTTCCCTTTTTGTTTTTGTTATGTTGTGCACTACACACTGAAGGCCCTGCCTGCCATCAAACCATGCCAACCTGTTAATATGTACCAACATCTATAAATAAATTAAACAACATGATTGCCTACATTTCCGTTTCCGCTCTTTCGTACGTTTGTGCCCGGCACAATGATGGCCACAATAAATACGAACGCTCTTGTTAAATTCGCCAACAAAAGACATTAAATGGTGGGGAAAAAGTGCGTCACGCATATTTGCAAAAATTGCTATTGTGAAAATTGTAAAATTGCAAAAATTGTAATAAATACTTTGTTTCAAGTTGTTTGCGTGCTGATAAAAACAGCCTTTGTATGGGTGCCTTTCTGTGCATATGAGACACTCAGAGAAAAATTTACAATAAGTGATATAAAAATGCAGAAAATAAATTTATTTTAAATATACTTATGGTAGTCAATGCAATTTACCGATTAAATAAACTAATGAAATAATATAAACCAATTTAAACTGATTGTCCCTTTTTCTGAGTGTATTACATATACTCTTGTAATATAATGTGCACTTGTTTGTGTGCCTGCACATGTTAATAACAATGACAACCCTGTTTTCATTTTAATAATAATCGCACGAACGCGCTTTTCGTTCTCCCAGGGCTTTCAAGTTACATGAGTCGAGAATGGGAGAGAATGTCACTTGATAAAAGAGAAAACACGATAACAACAATATGTGATGGCGAAACAAAAGGGAGACTATTAAAATAAAAAACAGTTGCTGTCACAGCTATTTAAAATACAGATAACTAATGATAGACAACTTAATATAAAACTTATTTAAAATTGTATATGTGGTAAACAAAGTAGAGAGTACTATTGCTTAACATAAATACTTTAAACATGGCAACAATAAATGAAGATTTGGTTATAGCTGTATTAAATAATTATTAATACTAATAAATTGAATGCATTATAAATTAATATACATATAGTTATCACAACCATTTAAAGTATTTACGCTAAACTATTTGCAAATAAATTTTGATACTTAATTATTTATTAAAAAAAGAAAAATTTTTTTTTTGAATTATTTGCATGGATATTTTTAGTGAAAATGGATTATTTTTTTTAATAGAACTTTTAGTGAAAATTTGAATTTACTCTGAACATTCGAATTTGTAGTGAAAAATATAATTTTTATAAAAAAATTTAATTTTTAATAATTGCATTCTGAATGAAGTATTTGATTTTTAGTTATAAAAATTTTAATATTTGTGAAAATTTTAATTTTTAGTGAAAAATTGATTTTTTAGTTTAAATTGAATTTTAAGTGAAAAATTGAGTTTTTAGTGAAAAATTGAATTTTTATTGAAAAATTGATTTTTTAGTTTAAATTGAATTTTAAGTGAAAAATTGAGTTTTTAGTAAAAAATTGATTTTTTTTTTAAATTTTAGAGGAAAATGTAATTTGAAATGAAAAATGTTGTTTTTTTTTAAATTGAATTTTTAATGAAACATTTAACTTTTAATGAAACATTTAACTTTTAATGAAATATTTAACTTTTAATGAAAAATAAAAATTTTTAGTGAAATGTAAATTGTTAGCGAAAAATTAAAATTTGATGAAAATTGAATTTTTAGTGAAAAATTGAATTTTTAGTGAAAAATTGAATTTTTACTGAAAAATTGAATTTTTAGTGAAAAATGGAATTTTGAGTGAAAAATTGAATTTTTAGTGAAAAATGGAATTTTGAGTGAAAAATTGAATTTTTAGTGAAACATTGAATTTTTAGTGAAAAATTGAATTTTTAGTGAAAAATTGAATTTTTAGTGAAAAATTGAATTTTTAGTGAAAAATTGAATTTTTAGTGAAAAATTGAATTTTTAGTGAAAAATTGAATTTTTAGTGAAAAATTGAATTTTTAGTGAAAAATTGAATTTTTAGTGAAAAATTGAATTTTTAGTGAAAAATTGAATTTTTAGTGAAAAATTTAATTTTTAGTGAAAAATTGAATTTTTAGTGAAAAAATGAATTTTGAATTTTGAAAAATTGAATTTTTAGTGAAAAATTGAATTTTTAGTGAAAAATTGAATTTTTAGTGAAAAATTGAATTTTTAGTGAAAAATTGAATTTTTAGTGAAAAATTGAATTTTTAGTGAAAAATTTAATTTTTAGTGAAAATTTTAATTTTTAGTGAAAATTTAAATTTTTAGTGAAAATTTAAATTTTTAGTGAAAAATTGAATTTTGAGTGAAAAATTGAATTGTTAGTGAAAAATTGAATTTTTAGTGAAAAATTGAATTTTTAGTGAAAAATTGAATTTTTAGTGAAATATTGAATTTTTATTGAAAAATTGAATTTTATTGAAAAAATGAATTTTATTGAAAAAATTGAAGTGGAAATTAAAATTTTTAGTGAAAATTAAGTTTTTGGATAATTTATTTTTTTTAGTGAAACTTAAATTTTTAGTAATAAAAAGTTTTTTTTTACTGAAATACTAAATAGCAATGAAAAATTATTTTTTTTTTTTTTGGGAACATGAATAATAAATTGCAAAGATGTTACAAAAATACAGATTATACATGATTTACTGCAAAAGGCAGTGCTAAAAACCAGTTGGGAAGGTTTGATCATATGGGAAATTGAATAAACCCTTTCAATCTTAGTGTAGGGTAAAAAAAAATACACCTTGAGAAGGTTCTAGTTTGCATTGTCTTTGACAAAGCATTTTAATTTGACTACAATTTGAATTTCGTAGTTGTCTCTATTATACATAGCATGCAAAAGTCCCTGACACACATACGTTGTGTAGCCCCCCAACATAATAATCATCAGCTTGAACATTATCATAATCATACTCAAGAGTAGTAGTTGAAGTAGCAGCAGGAAATACTAAACCATTTAGTATGACAAACATTCGTTTGACAAACAATATTTTTCTGCAATTTTCTTGTATTCGCATGAATATCAAAAGAAAGCCATATCGAGTTCCTTATACAGCAGAGTGTGAACACACTACGTGAGTTGTCGTCTGTAAATGTAGATGTCACATGCTGATGAGCATCTCTACTACTAGTACTATATACTACTACGATTCATACGTGCATGGGTATAATAAGTATTATTTATGTTTTTCTATTTTTTTTTGTATATTTGCAAACTGATATTTTATGATTCAGCATTTGCTAAATGCGCGCTATCATTCGAAATATAAAACCCAACTGACTGACAACAGTGGAGACGGACCGACCGACCGACAGACTGCCTGAGGGTTAAAATTTCAAGGCATTTCCAGTAGCTTCATAGATCGGGAAGCTATAGGTAGCTGCAATTGCTGAATCACGTTGAAATCAAACATAGGAAAAGCGCTCACGTACGCTTGGCAACGTTTTAAACACGTCGCACGTGATGAATGGTAATAAAACGAAGTACAGGATGTGTGAAAAGTATGTGGAAGATACAACATAATGTGTCGGGAGAGTGAGAGCTGCGAAGTAGCATTGATTTCGGATTGTAGAATTTGAAATGTTATCTGTTAAGTAGCTATAATGCGAAATATACAAAAAGGTCAAGGTTAAAATGTGGCGAGTTATGTTTTGCTAAATATTTTTTATTCAGTTTAGTATTATTTATGTAATACTGTTATACAGGGTGTTTGGTTCATCGATGTCAATAACTCGGGAGATGATTCTATGATTCAAAAAAATAAGAAAATGTTAAATAAAAATTTGTTCTATTTTGCACCTAGTTTAAGATATAGGGTGTTTAGTAAATGCATATTACTTACATAGTCTATTCGAGAAAATTGGTTATAAAATTTAATCTGTTGATAAATGAATATTAATTTTTCACTCATACTTTTCAACGATATTTTGACAAAAAGTAATATGCATTTACTAAACATCCTGTATCTCAAACTGAGTGTAAAATAGGACATATTTTTTTATACATAGAATCATAGAATCACTACACGAGTTATTGACATCGATGAACCAAACACCCTGTATAAATATATCTATAATTTTACTATATATCGATATATAATACAACTCAACAAAATGATACTATTTTTGGAATATTTTTTGCATTAATATTTTGTATTAATGATTAATTTGGTAATGCTTTATGGTTAACAAAAACATAGTTCAAAATAAAGAGGATTATTGAGCTCGAATCACATGTTTGAATAAACAGTCAACTTTTGAATCAATTTTTAAAACAATTTAAATATCAATCGTGTGATTGCTTTATTTTCCATACAAAAATTGGGCAATCACACGATTGATATTAAAATAATTTGAAAATTGATTCAAAAGTTGACTGTTTATTCAATCGTGTGATTCGAGCTTTACTAACTTATTCATTTTTATATATAATTTTTACTTGTACAACGAAGAAATATATTTCTTTACATTAACAAAGCTAACATCGAAACGATTAATGGGAAAATTGTGCGTATTGTTTTTGTGTTTTTGCTTTTTTTATACCCTACACTAAGAGTGAAAGGGTATATTCAGTTTGGTACTCCGTTTGTAACACCCAGAAGGAAGCATCTCCGGTATGGAAAAGTATATATATTCTTGATCAGCATGACCTCCTGAGTCGATTTAGCGATGTCCGTCTGTCCGTCTGTCTGTCCGCCTGTCTGTCTGTCCGTCTGTCCGTCTGTATGTCCGTCTGTCTGTCCGTCTGTCCGTCTGTCCGTCTGTCTGTCTGTCTGTCTGTTGAAATCCCTACTACTTTTAAAATTGAAGAGCTAGATAAATGAAACTTATAACTTAGATTACTAATATACCTACGCTGTATGTGCGAAAAACGAGATCGGTCCATTGTGACCTATGATCCGACCACTTATGTTCAAATACCTCATATAAAATGTACATATAAAGATCAATTTTTATGTATACGTGCTTAGGTAAACTTTTTTGGTCAAATATATAATGACATCATGCTCAAATACATGATAATAAAGTTTACCGGCGAAAAGACCTGTGGTTCACAAAAAAAAATCGAAATTCGGTACACCTACCCATTTGTAAATATGGGTATCGAATGAAAGAAATTTCTTCAGGGATGGAAAGTTTGTAGTTATTTTCAGGATTCGAATACCCTGGTGACCTATATAACATTTTGAATGGTAACCACACATATGTGTAGGGTATTTATAGTCGGCTTAGACCGACTATAATTTTGATAATCCTAACTATCATAATTACACCTACTTTAAAATTTCCCGTGTGATCTAACCTTCCCAACTGGTTTTCTTTTGATTTGTATTATTTTTTTCGTTTTCTCCATTTTCCTTATGTGATTTTGCTTTTGTTTTCGTGTTTGTGTTTTTGTTTGTGTTTGTGTTTATGTTTATGTTTATGTTTTTTTCTTTTCTTTTTTCTTGTTTTTGCTTTTGTTTTGTGCTTTTCTTCTTGTTTGTTCATTTTGGTTTATGATTTTTCTTTTTTTTTTGTGTTTTTGATTTTTCTATTTTGTTTTTATTTTTTTGTTTTCAATTTTTGAATCTTTAGTGAAACATTGAATATTCAGTGAACCAGTTAATTTTTAATGAAAAATTGATTTTTTGTGAAAAATTAAATTTTTAGTGAAAAGTTGAATTTTTGATTTTGCTATCGTGTCTTTGGTTACGTTTTTGTGTTTTTCCTTTTGTTTTTTTTTTTTTGCATTTGTTTGTGTATTTCTTTTTTTTTTTGTTTTTGATTTTGTTTTTGTGATTTTGCTTTTCAATTTTTTTTTTTTTTTGTAATTGAGTTTTTGTTTCATCTTCTTAGCTGGAGTAAGTGCCGAGTTTAGGTTGTATGGCAGATGTCACGCCCTTATGACCAATCCCACCTATATATAGCCTATGTCAGCCAAATTTCAGTCAAATCGGTTTAGATATATATTAGATAGATATTAGCTAATTTTTTCTCAAAATCAATTTAATATATTTCATAATATTAAAGGTTTCACAGAAGCAATACACTTATAAAATTCAGTAATAATTAAGTAAATGGAATGATATTCGAGCTAAACGGAAACATTCCTCAATTTAAGAAACATAATCACTTGGTTTTCATAAAACAAACTAAGAACAATTAAACTCGATATGTAGATGTTTCTCTTGTTGTTCGCCCATCTATCCCAAAACTGTACCAAAAACTTTTTGTTTTACAATAACACCGACGAATTTTGTTTCTTATATTTTCGCGAAAAACTCAAACGCATCGATTCTCTATTGCTGGATTCGCATATGTTTTCTGAAGGAACTCCACATTGTTTGTTATTGTGTTTGCAATTTTGCGAAAAAAAAGTGATTGAAGAAAGCAATAACAAAACACGTGTGTATTAAAAGCAACACATGTTTGTTTTTGTCCAGCAAGAAGTTTTTGTTTCGGGCATCATGATGGTTAGAACTATTTGCTGGGCACTTTTAATGATAATGTTGATATCAGCAATAATCTTCTGCAATATGCCAGTTTTTATTATTTTTTTAACAATAATTCGCGTAGAAAAACGACGGAAATAAATTCGATATTTGTAAACAAAATTTTCTATCGACAACTTGTTGATCAAGCTTTGAAAATTTCAAAACAAAAATTCCTATACAATGTGTTTGTCTGCTACTCGCAGGCTACCTTTCCCTTTCATATTCAAGCTATAAAGATACCTTTCAAAATTTTAAAACCAAAACTTACAGAAAATGCTTTTGCCTGCTAGGGGTAAGCATGAACAACCAGTTTGCTTCGTAAATGCTGCTATAGGTAGCCTGCTTATTTTCAAAAATTCAAAATGCCTGCAATGCAATGTGTATTTCCATCCATATTCCTGTGAGTTTTTCTCAAAACTACTACTATAATACCAGTTTCCTTGCATATTTTTTGTCTGGGATTAGACATTGATCTTTCCAATGATATATAATTTGTGTAGCATTTTTTTGATTAATTTTAATCTATTTCGTTTGACTGATCGTAATAAATCTCAAATCATCTCCCAATTTCAATGGGTCATTTTTCAAAAGTTTCTTTAAAAAATGAATTCAGTAAAATTCAATTCGCAGTAAAATTCAATTCGCAGTAAAATTCAAAAGAAATCATACAGAAATTTTAAAATTGTCATATCGTCACTGTCATGCCAAAGGGGCGAATGTGCATTTTTAAAAATATTGGGAAATCAAATTTTAAAACTTGAAGTGCTTTAAAAATTAGAAAAATTTATATTTTCTTTAATTTTTTCTGTTATTTTAGTTTATTGTCAATTATTATTACGTATATAAAATATCTTTAGATTTGGACAACCTACTGAATTATAATTACAGATTTTGTGAGGCTATATCCTGATCAAAACGCAAATATTTTTGTTTTTATGATATAACTTTTTATTAGAGCAAGATAAAATAGTAATGTAGAGGCATTAATTGTTTGTTTTATAAGCACTTATAGATCTGCATCATTAATTAAAAATATTTTGTCAAACATTAATTTGCTATTTGTTATTTGCAGGAAAAAATGTTTGGCAAAATATTTTTAAATAATGATGCCAATCGATAGGTGCTTCAAAAACAAACAATTAATACCTTTACACCACTATTTTATCTTGCACCAATAAAAAATTATAGCACAAAAAGGAAGAAATTAGAAAAATTGAAAAATCTTGTCATGCCAAAAGGGCGAATCTTTTCGTTTTTTTGCTATAACTCTTTAACGGTACAAGATAAAATAGTGATGTAAAGGCATTTATTGTTTGCTTTCAAAGCACTTATAGATCTGCATCATTAATTAAATATATTTTGCCAAACATTAATTTGCCATTTGTTATTTGCAGGAAAAAATGTTTGGCAAAATATTTTTAAATAATTATGCAGTTCGATAGGTGCTTTAAAAACAAACAATTAATACCTCAACTCCACTATTAAAATCTTGCTCCAGTAAAAAGTTATGGCGAAAAAACGAAAAGATTCGCACTTTTGGCTTGACAAGATTTTCAATTTTTCAAATTCGCCCTTTTAGTTTTGTCTTTTGTGGCTAGAAATACCCAACAAAATGACACGCGATTTTGCCACAGCATACTTGAGGATAAACTACATTCAAAAATGTAAAAAACGTAAAAGTCAAAAATTGCACATTCGGCCCTTTGGCATGATAGTGACGATATGTGAATATTCAAAATACATATATAGAAAAATATGAGTATTTCGATTTACTTGTTTTACTTAATAACATAACAACTTTATGCAATATGGAAAAACCAAGTACAAGACCTTGAATAGTATCTTCAAGTTCGTCGGTATATCATACAAAGATTATGTCTAAATTTAGGTTTTTGTGCTGTACAATCTATACAACTTAATTTAAAGTAAATAATTCGAAAACATTCTAATTAGATACTTTGATGTTAAATATATTTTTCGAATCACTATTAAATATATGCCCCACTATTTAAATAGCAAACAAAATATGTACTTTTTGAAACCCTTGAGTTTTCGCCGTCGATTAGAAAATTATTTCGATGGAGCCTCCCATCATTTTTACTGTATCAAGTTTTAAAATTCAATTTCTTTCTTTTTTCTCTTAATACACAGTTTTTTTTTATATTTCTCTCTCTCTCTTTCAAAATTTCATCAAATTCGAAAGACACCGTTCCAACATTGCTATATCTGACGTAGACTGACCTTACCTTAATTTAATTTCTGAATTATATAGAAGCGTATACTTTTATATAGATATAGAAAATGCATTTCATTACACACATCTTTAATGATTTTGTAATTTAAATAAAAAGAAATCACAAAACGAACTATAAGCTACAGCATCAAAAAAACCATTCCTAAAATTAATTCCCAAAATGGAAAAAAAAAACTAGAAATAAATATTAAATGTAATACATTCAGAGACAAAAACAAATTAAAATTTAAATAATTTCGCAAAAGTGAATCAAAAATACGCAACAACATGTAAAAAAAAAGTAGACAATATAAAGAATCACATTGCGCAATATATGTTTTTTTTTACTACATTTTTTGACTACTTTTTTAATGTGTTTTATTCGCAATTTTTTAATACTTCTTTTTTTATATCTTTTTTAACTTTTATTGCTGTCTCTTTTGCAGATCTCGTTGCGGGCGCCCTGCGAAATGTCAATTTAATCATCGAACCACCTGCTGTGCGACGCGGCCAACATGCAACACTGCGATGCAGCTACAATTTGGAGGGGGCGCCATTATATTCCGTGAAATTTTATCGTGGTCAATTGGAGTTTTACCGTTACACACCTGGCGAATTCCCCAACACGAAAGTTTTTCCATTTCCCGGCATATACGTGGACGTGAGTATTTTCAAAAATAATAAAATAAATAATAAAAAAACAGAATTAAAAAATTACAAAAAAAGTACAGAAAAAATATGCTTTAATCGCAATTTTTTCGGTTGGGTCTCGTTGAATTTTCTGCATGTGACCATATTTTTTGTCGGTACCTCTTTTTTATGGCATTTTTATTCTTTTTTGTTGTTGTCGTATGCATAAATATGCAAGTTGCATATATAAATTTTATTGTTGTTGCAGTTACGGCAACTTTGCATAAAAAGGTGGAAAAGTTGCGCCCGTTAAAATTTTGCGTCGCACTTTTTGTGGCGTACTGCAGGCTGCAGCTCGTTAAAATTATCGCTCCTCGCCTCCTCCCTGTTGTGTAGCACTCGCACGTTTTACCTGTACTTATAATAAATAAATAAAAACACTAAAAAAATGAATCAAAAATCGACAAAAACCTCAAAACAAAAACCCGAACTTTTAAGCCGCCTTCTGGCTGCGTGTTTCCCGTAATGTTCCCGACTAAATGACCCCGCATTTGCGGTTATTTATTTACTTTGCATGCATAGTACTCAATGCAGAATAATATTGCGAATGGTTTTATGCAGCTTTCGCAGCCACAACATCGCACCTTCCATTTCCACTGCCACAGAGTGCCGGAATCCTTTTTCAGACGCAGTTTTTCTCGGCGCCGCTGCGCCCCATAAACCTTATCAAAGTTTCGCTTTTGCAGGGACAACTTTTCGCCGGGCATTATTTCTATTTTCCATTTTTGCATTTTATATTTTGCCTCGTTACGTGAGGGTCATTATTGAAAAAGTTCTACTTTGGCATTTTGCAATTTAAAGCGACGCGGTATGACGTATATATTTATATTGAAAATAGCTGGCTGCTGTTTGACTTAGTGTTTTCGAGGTCGTGCAGGTGCTGAAAACTTTGGAAATTTAATCATTTTAAGTACCTATAACCTAACTTTGAAGTTGAGGTAAAGAAACGTTAAAAGCGTCAAAAATTTCTATGAGTTCTTGTATCGTAAAATATGGGGGCGAAGGTACTTGCTTCAAAACAAAAATCTTTCGAAATATAATTGGTAGTTTATATAACATAAAACCTAAATTAATGAACTGATATTGAGATTTTGAAATTTTAAATTTAATAATTATAAATTAGCACCAAATTTACAGGTTGATTTTAAAAACCATATAAAACTTACTGTCCGAAAGAGAGTAAGATAGAGAGCGAAAAGATTTCGAGAGTTGAAAGGTTACCGGTTCGAAAAGCCGTGACTGCAATATCAAAATAAAAATAGATTATTCTATACGGATCTAACTTTGAACTGAAAATGGCAAGTTTCCGAGAGTTAAACATTAGACATCTGCACAAATGTATTTGAAGTTCCCACTGCAAAATATGCACTGCTGCACTCTACAGTTTTGAGTGCACTTTGCAATGGCAGACTAAAGTATTATAGTGATGTCTCTACGCTTCACTGCAGTATTTGTTGCATTGGTGTCAAGTAGTGTCATGACATGTTTTGTTCAAAACATTCAATGTTTTCAAAGACAAAACCAAATGACACTACTGTCGCTGAACATGCAACGAATACAGTGAGTGCAGCGAGTGAGCTCAACTAGTAACGAGTGAGATGGCGACGATTGAAAACAACAACAAATCTGCCGCTCAGCGTTCGACGACAATAATGTTGTTGTCAGTATTTATGAGTTTATAAAAAATAATACATTCTTTTAAAAAAAAAGAAATATATTAAATAAAATGTTTGCACGACAAAAACAACGCAAAATAAATCCAGCAAAAAAAAAATTGTTTTTTCAAAGAAAAAAAAAATTAAACAATGAAAAAAAATGTTGTTCGATATATAAAAAACTTAATATAAAATATTTTATGATTTACTTATACCTTTTGTTTTTTTCTATATTTCAATATTCATGAAAATTCCGTAGTGTAAGAGTGATTAAAAAAAATCTAAAATGCACTAAGTACTCGGTGCCATAAACAGTTCATTTCAGTATTTGAATATTTATTGCTCACCATTATAGACCTATTCACTGCAGCTATGTTTTGTTTGTGTTTTCTTTTGACAGTACTTGGTGCTTTGTTATTCTGAGCAACACATTCATTTGATTTTCAAGCATAGAGTCGAAGACAGTAAATGTTTTGAAACAAAAGCTAATGTCTTGAAGTGCAAACATTGCCGTAAATTTTCTCTTACACCTCCCGTTTGGTTTCTGTATTAAACTTTTGGTCCCCCATTTTTAGTAGAAATATAGGATTATATTATTATATATCTCAAATGGTAAGAGATTCTCAGACTAGATGTTTTAGAGCTCTTGCGTCTTAATGTCCACATAAAAGTCCACATAATATAAAAGTCTACATAATACATTTTATACCAAATGATAAATATTTTTGCTTTTCTGAACACTAATAGTTTCTGAACACTAATATAGCCCTCGTATTTTTTTATGAAATAATTTTGTATTCAAATTTCAAGTTAATTCCAGATAAGTCTTAATTATAGTAATTTCTCATTAGATTTCGAACTTTAATATCTCGAGGAAATTATTGTCCAAATAATCCTTTCATAGATTCTCTAGTTAATGATTCTCTAGTAAATCCTTTCCAGACAATTCTTCATGATTTATTCAACTATATCGTAATTTATAATATAATAATAATAATAGTTTGGCGCTACAGTCCTGTATAGAACTTCGGCCGAGCTCTCTCACCATTTTGAGCTGTGTGTGTTATATTTGTACTCAAAGTGGTGGGACCTACAGTTTATCGCCGAATCCGAACGGCGGGTGAGAGCTTTTTATAGGCAATGGTTTTACTCTCGTAGGTTTGCCATTTACTGACGAGAGGTAGCGCGGTATAGAAAAATGTTTCTATGAAAAGATGTTGTTAGCCCCAGTCCAGGCTTGAACCGGGGACCTTTCGGCTCGCAGTCCAACGCACTAACCACTGAGCTACCGCGGCTTTATAGTGAACTTAAATTATCCAATAGTTCTCATACTATATAAATCATTCCTAGACATTCTTTCAGCAGTTAAAACTTCACTGCGTAATCTTTCTAAGAAGAAGTTTTACAAGGAAATAGTTCAATAGTCCCCCGAAAATTTATTCACAGTATATTTAACCGTATAATACTTAACCGAAACGATTCATACCTGTTTTATTGATGAACTTTAGGAGTCGTTCGAGTCTATATAAAATAAACAACTATTTTACTCTATCTTTTTCATATCATTTAAAAATTGCGTATTTTTGCATATTTTATATAAATTAATTACAAAATTCCTTTTAAAAATCACAAGTAGTTTTTATCAATCCATTGACTTTATTTTACATATATTTTTTTTTCGTTTTGGAAAATAACAAATCTGTTTTATTAACTGCACCAAACTTGACAACAATTTCAATTTGTCTCTTTTTCGGTCACCCCTACGAACTACGTGATGCAACCAACAGATTTCGATGTCAAATGCCACTCAGGTGTTAATACGCAATGTGGGCTTCGGTTTAACCGGAAACTTTTCCTGTGAGGTGACAGCGGATGGGCCACTATTTTCGACAGCAACGGCAATCGACGCAATGACGGTTGTGGGTAAGTGGAAACAAATTTTTATTTTTATTTTCGAGTACTTTTAATGAAGTATTTTTAATTATTAAGTTGGATAAAATAATTAAATTGCTTCACTAGTTACTTAAGTCAGCAGTTAATTGATGACATTGATTTTGGAAGATGTGGATTTTTGGGAATATTGTTATGGAATTATAGTATAAGATCATTATATAATGACTTTAATTTAAATGTAGTATTTATTGGAAGATTATAACTAAAATGAAATAATAAAAATGCGGTTGCTCCGGAAATAAAGTGTGATTATTTTGGTATTGGAATATAAGATCATTCTAAGAAAACTTAAAATTAGATTGATACTATGAGATTGGAATGGTTTTTCCATTTGGTTTTTCACTGTGATATATTGAGATATATTATTTTTCAAGATATATTATTTGTCTTCGGTTGAGAGATACTGTTTATTTTATAAAATACAGGTTTTGGCTGAGCTATAATTTATATTTTAAAAAATAAGGTCATTACTTGTGAATGATATGAAAAACCTTTATTTTAAAGGTCTTTCGTTAATGCACTGATAGAAAAGATTTGTTTGAATATAACATATTCATATATAACGTTATTCGAAATAACTATATAAATATTAGGAGTAAAATCTAATGACATTATAATTGAATTGTATATTTATTTTGTTCAGATTGAAGTATTATTATACGATGTTTAAACATAAATTGCTTTAATCGCGAATTTATATGAATGTACTATAGTAATGTTTCTGTAGAAACAGATATATTTCATCGGATATTACTTTATGTATGTTTGTAATTTCTGCTATTTATCACATCCAAAAAAAGGTTCTTCGAATTATCTGTATTTGTTTATTCGTGGGTGACAACAAAATTGAAACTAATAAAATTAGTATGAAACGCTTAAATTATATGTATGTTCGCCTCACATTAATACTTTTCATACAGTTCAAAAGTTCTTTTCGGTGGATGAATTTGTTTAAGTACAACCAATCACTGTTAACACCATATAGTGGCTGTATGTGAAATATCCAATTAATTATCCAATTAATTCACTGAACTCAAAATAGGAACAATAGATGGAAAAAAACTTATTAAGTATAAATAAAAGAAGTGTAATAAAAGAAAATAGTTTAAGTTTATAATTATAAAATATAAATAAAAAAATGTCATTTAAAAAAAAGGGGAAAAAAAAAAATTGCGTAAAAAAATAATTAGCACTAAATTTTCTTTTTTTACATTTATATAAAATGTAAACATCAATATGTTTACATGTAAATAAAATGTTTTTCACATTCCAACATATATATGTTTGCAAGAACGACGAAAATTATTCATTATGAACATTAATATGTTTGAACGAAAGCAAAAATATGTTTGGCTGTTATTATAATAATGTTTGGCATTCCTTCATTGCATAAATTTCCAAGGATATATGTAATGCCTGCAATATTATGTTTGGGAGAGCCCCTTTTTTTGCAGCGTGTGGTTGTTAGTACACGCAGAAAAAATATTCCCTCAAATCCTATTAAAATTGGTCAATAGTACAATTATTGATATATTAGTATACAAAAAATAAATCTTTTCATATAAACTCAATGGCAATGTCATGGTATTTTCTAGTATTTAATGGTGTTTTCCGATTAAAATAATAATTTATGCTATTGACTATTTTTAATAGTAAAAAACTATTAATTATATAGTATTTTTTTCTGGGTGTAGACAGAAAATTCAATTGGTCTCATATAAAGGGAATTTTTGTTGTTGCTTGGAGAAACCTAAAAATTTGTTGTTATAAAATAGTGAATTTGAACATTGCATTGCAAAAATATATTTTATAAATTTTTTTTTTTGATCATTTTTGTTTTTATCTTATTTTTTTTTTTTGGAAAATGGTGATTTCGACCATTGCATTTTTTTGACGTACCACTATTCTTTGCATTGTTTTTCTCGTTCAAAAATTTTTTGCATTGTTTTTGTATCCCAACCATTTTTTTTTTGATTTTTTTCGAACATTGTTTTTTTTTTGAATATGGTGATTTCGATCATTGCCTTGTTTTTGCCGTCCAAAAAATGTTTTGTTTTCAAAAACTTTCGAACATTTTTGTTTTTATCGAATATTTTTATATTTTTATTTCGAACATTGCGTTATTTTTGTCGTCCACATTTTTCCATATTTTTTTTAACATTGTTGTTTTTGTCGAATTTCTTTTTTTATTGAAAATTTATTTCAACCCTTCTTTTTGTCGTCCAAAAATGTTTTTTTAACAACACTTTTATTTCGAAAATTTTCGAACATTGTTATTTTTGTCGAATATTTTTTCGAACATTTTTGAACATTATTGTTTTCTCGAATATTTTTTGTTTTGGCAAAGGGTGATATCGACTATTGCATTGTTTTGGTTTTTCAATTTTTTTTTTCGAACACTGTTGTTTTGTCTAATATATTTTTTTTTGTTAAGCTTCATATCTCTCGCTGTTCAACAGAAAACAATTTTTTTAAAAAATATAGACTTCTTTCAGACCGAAAACAAAATTTTTTCAAAATTGTTTTTCAAATTTTTTTCCAACCGTAAATGAAAATTTTCAAAAATAAAGGTTTTTTGTTAATCGCAGATTTATTTAGTAAATATTAAAGTGCGAGTTATTGAGGAACCTCCGAAAGGTTAATCCGTATCTCTGACCTCTGGTTCATACAATAGTTATCCAGAGCATAGTCCAAACTAACTATCAACATTTTCAAGTTGATCTACTTTTTAAAGTATTGCCTGTCACATGAAAAAGAGATACCCTGTTTTCGCTCTTGTTCTTGTACTTGTTCTTGCATAGAAAAGTTGATCTTGTTCTTGAATAAACTGCATGAACTGAGAGTTCTTGTAAGAAATTCACAAGAACAGGTACACGAACAAGTACAATTTCAAATGTATTCATTGAATATTTGTATATAAAGTCATATGCACAATAAAAGATAATCGATGTAAATACAGCAACCATAATTAATTGAGTACCATTGCCTGCTCTATCAACGAATGCTAATGTATTTAGCAAATACATTCGCTAAAAATGTGATTTGCTTCCAAAAATATACCAATTAAGGACTTTGCATAAATAGCAAACTATTTAATCGGTATGGTCGACAATTTTAAATTATTTTTATTATTTTCACAGTCTTCATAATTCTCATACAGTTAATTAAAAAATGATGTTATAAATTCTTGTTAAAGTACATAAAATATACTTTTCTGTTGATGAAATTGGAAGCATAATTAAATATGCAACCATTGCCATCACACACTTAGAGGATGATCAAGCTCTAAAAGTGTATATCTTAGCATATACCAAATGGGAATAATTATAACATATCACCTTGAAAAACGGATCAAAAAAGGAACTTCCAGAGTTGCCAACTTGTCCATATTTTTACATCTTAACCCTTAAAGGTTGCTGAATCTTGTCGTGTAATCGGTTTCTCTGTGAAAAATCAAGTTCGTGAATTATCGTGAAAACCGCACAAACGTGACTCATTTATCAAAAATATAACATATCACCTGGAAAAACGGATCATAAAAGGAACTTCCAGAGTTGCCAACTTGTCCATATTTTTACATCTTAACCATTAAAAGTTGCTGAATCTTGTCGTGTAATCGGTTTCTCTGTGAAAAATCAAGTTCGTGAATTATCGTGAAAACCGCACAAACGTGACTCATTTATCAAAAATATAACATATCACCTTGAAAAACGGATCAAAAAAGGAACTTCCAGAGTTGCCAACATCTTAACCCTTAAAGGTATAAAAATTCCATCGTTTGCTTGTATGCCGGAGTTCATTTGCTGCAAGCTGGCATTGTGTGCTCAGCAACGGCGATTGTTGATGCAATTAACATTATCATTTCAACAAATTATTTAATTGTATTGATGTAACATTTTGTTTTTTTCTGTTAATTTATTAATTAAAATGATAGAATATTTAATCAATACAATTAATTTCTTAGTCGTTTCAGCAAATATTTCAATTGTATTGATGTAACTTTTTAATCAATTTCTGTTAATATTTTAATTAATATGATTAAATATTTAATCAATTCATTTAAAGGTCGTATCGGCGATGAATCAATTAAAAATTAATTGTATTGATTAAATATGTTGCTAAATTTACACACAGAACTAGAACGAAATAACAAGAGCATGAACAAAACTATATTGTCTGGTTCATAATTTGCTAAGAATTAATGGAAAGATTAGTTTAAGAAGAAAATGATTGCAATAACCTGATTTTCAATATAATTTAATAAAGGTACTTTATAGGAAAAAATAAAAATTGCGACACAACATTTTAGTACACATTAGTCAAACATCTAAGTTTGAAACTATAATCCAAACTATTCTTTAAATACTGCTTTCGTCGATTTCATTAAACTTTGGCAATCACCCAACACTTCTAAACTTAGTTCTATCTAAGCAACAACCAACTCGCAGCTACTCAACATAATAGGTTCCTTTCCATGCCCTTTACCCTCAACCAAATCCAAAAGCATATCTTCTCGATTCAGGTATTTGCCGGCTGTCGCCTGTATTTTAGTTCACTCACTACCACTCACTGCAAACTAGAAGGAGTTTTAGTGAAATTTAACGCAATCCGCGTGTCAGTAAAATTTTGTTGAAAATTTGCCCCATTAGCAGGTCATTGCTTATCAGCGAAGCGTTGCCAGACTGTTAAGTAGTGAGTGGCAGGTGTTGGCGATGCCAACGTGTCTCACTGGCTGCACGACGATGGGTGACTGGTTGGTTGGTTGGTTGGTTATCAACATTTATGGTGATTTAGCCAAGTTTTAACACGTTACAGGGACTTGACTGCAATTAGGCAAATATTTGCATGCATTCATGAGTTTTAAGTAGGAATCGTGTGAGTGCCAACCAAAGAAGCGGCAATGGGTGGCAAATAGATGTAAAGTGTAAAATTGTGAAAAATTCTTGAAATGTTGGCAAATGATGATTGTAGAGACTGTCTTTCAATTTGCATAAAATATCAGCAAGAGTTAAATTTATATTTTGAATAACTGGAATTTAGTACTAATAAAAAAAGTCACTTGGAAAAAATTCATCAATAAAATTTCGTCTTTCAAAAGAATCGTTGAATTTAAAAGTTAAAAAATATATTTAACCAATTTTTGCAGCAAACTTTTCAATTGTAACTTTAAGGAAATTTTTTAAATTCTGTTTAATAAGACAATGTTTAACTCTATTAAATACAAATACAACTTAAGCTCGATTTTACGAGCAATGCTTCAAAATAAACCCCTTACGTAATAATTTACGCCAAGTAAACCGCAAAAAGTAAAAACAACAACACAACACGCAGACATAGCGCCGAAAACAACCAACCGTTGAAATAAATTAATTCAGAACTAAAACGAAAAATACCACAATATCAAGGCAGAGGAAAATAAAAAAAAATAAAACAAAAGCATCCAAAAAGCACAAGGACATTCTGCGTACGCAATAATTACCCTGTCTCCGAGGATACCCTCATTTTACCCCTACTCACACACACTCAAACAAAGGAATAAAGGTTACGCGTACATGTTGTACGTACATCCTTAAATCCTTAAAAGGAAAAACGGAGATTTAGTGCTCAGTCTCTGTATCATCAAACAAAAATGATGCTACGCGGTTTAAGGTTTGAGTGTCTTTTTGTTTTTGATTTTTATTAGAAAGAGAGGCTAAAATAGCAGGTTAAAGTAGGCTATATAATATCTTCATACATATACTTTAAGTATGGCAATACTTTAAGTATGACAAGTATAAAACTTGCTTAAGAAAAGCCGATTTTAATGTCAAAGAGCAGGGCACTTTTTGCGGTTAGCTCTTTTTTTTTATCTTTTTTTGCGAAATTTTCTTTGTTTTTATTTAATGTCAAGGAAAAATAAAGATTAACTGCTATTTATATGCATTATATAGTACACAAAAAGAAAACGTTTAGGTAATTTATGAAATTTTAAACGTTTCCTAATAGAGAATGAAACCGTAACTGTGATCAGTTCAGTGTTGCATTTTAAGAAAATGAAAATGTATCATCAAAAAATAAAAACTTAAGATTTAAAATAAAAACGTCCATTTAAAAAAAAAATGGTTTTAAATGTACAAAAATTTTCGAAAATTAAAAAAAAAAAGTTTTCAGGGCAGACAAAATTTTCCCGTCGGATCTTAACTGAAGACCAAAAAATAAAAAAGGATAGAGGGAAAAGGAACAAAAAAATGTCCTCATCAAAAAAAAGGGCATTCAAAAAATGTTTGGTACGATTAAAGAAGAACGTACTACAAAATAAAAAAAAACGTTCAAAATAAAAACGTGCGACATGCAACACTGCCGAAATCGTAACCAAAACCGATATACAAAAATCAAAAATAACCAGTTGGGAGGGTTAGATCACATGGGAAATTTTAAAGTAGGTGTAATTATGATAGTTAGGATTATCAAAATTATAGTCGGACTAAGCCGACTACAAATACCCTACACATATGTGTGGTTACCAGTCAAAGTGGTATATAGGTCACAAGGGTATACGAATCCTGAAAATAACTACAAACTTTCCATCCCTGAAGAATTTTCTTTCATTTGATACCCATATTTACAAATGGGTAGGTGTACAGAATTTTTTTTTTTTTTTTGGGAACCACAAGTCGTTTCGTGGGAAAACATTATTTTCATGTATTTGAGCATTATTTCAATATATATTTGACCAAAAAGTTTACCTAAGCACGTATGCAGTAAAATTGATTTGTTGATGTAAATTTTATATAAGGTATTTGAACATAAGTGATCGGATCTCAGGTCACAATAGACCGATTTCTTGTTCGGACAGCTTAGATATATAAGTAATCTAAATCTAAAGTTTCATTGCTCTAGCTCTTCAACTTTTTCTGTAATCGTGATTTCAACAGACAGACAGAAGGACATACATACAGACAGACATCGCTAAATCGACTCAGGAAGTCATGCTGAACAAGAATATATGTACTTTTCCATACCGGAGATGCTTCTTTCAGGGTGTTACAAACGGCGTACCAAACTGAATATACCCTTTCACTCTTTGTGTAGGGTATAAAAATTATAAACGGTTTCGATTATGTATCGGTTTTAAAACAACCCGTTTCCTTGGAAAAAAAAACTCTTCTTCGGCCAATTCTTCCCCCACAACTTTTACCCCGATTTAATTCTTCTCCGATATAAGTCCTAAACACAGAAAACTGATTTGTTGCGGCAACCAACTAAGTTGTCCTACCGAAGCATTCAGTTTGTGGCATCAACTGATATGGTAGTTGCAACAACCTCCTAATTCGGTTGGGACAACCTCCAAATCGGTGAACATGAGATTGTGGCAATCTCCATGTCGGTGATCATGACTTTTTGTGACAACCTCCTAATAGGTGTACATGAGGTGGTGGTAACCTCCAAATCGGTATTCATGAGGTTGTGACAACCCCCAAATTGGTGAGCATGAGGTGTTCACAACATCGTAGTGAAAATGACGTTTCTAAACCTCCAATTCAAATTTTATTATAATACAGTTTTTATTTATATAAAACTTATGTATTTTATATGTATTATAGTTGCGTAAATATGTCGCCCACACAATTTAAAAGTATATCTACTAATTCCTGCTCCCTGAAAAAAAAAAACACTTTGAAAAGATACATGTATAATAATAAAACTATTTCTATTGGCACATATGGTTACATATTTTTTATTTATATTATGTATCACTTGCTAATGAGCAATTTGTATTGAATAAATATATTATTTTATTAATATTTGTATATTTAAGTATTTCACAATGTAACTTCATTAATGAATTTCCTATTGTTTTCAACATGTGAAATTTTTTGACGTTTATTTATTTCTGCATGTATCCATAATAGTTGGCTAGAAACTGGCAACCGAACTGCTGATAGACATGAGGTTGCCATTTATTTTGTTGATACAACAACTTGCTCAATCGCCGTAACGAATGTTTATTTAACAGAATGTCAATTTAACAGAAAGAAAAATGCAATCATGAGGTTACGTCAACCGTACGTGCAGTTGCGTGTACTAACATTTCGTTCAGAGTAAAAAATTGTACGTTAATTTTAATGACATGAGGTTACAACAAATGTATTTCCGTTGCAACACTGAAACGTTGGTTCAATTAACCTCATGCCAAAAGAGGATTTTTCTGTGTGTACTAAAAACATTATTTCCCAGTTGATCTATATTATTTCCCACAGCATCAGCTATTTTTGATAGTCTATAGTTTTTAATTTCCAGGTAAATCAAATATATATTAATTATCGTATTTTCTATATTTATTGGAAGTTACACCAACTAACTTCATTATATTAAATCGAACTGTTTACAAATTTGCTGACGGAACTTCCATATTCGAATGGTTCTTAAAATATTAGCCTATACACACTCCCAATGATTCTAAATCTGTGCTAAATTGTTCTAAATCCGTTCGAAATTGGTTGTAGTTCAAACTCTTTTAGTTTTAACAACAACATATGTCTAAGCAGTTGAGAGAACCGAATAAGTTGGTTGGCGCAACAAATCTCTATTCTGTGTCTATTATCTTCTTTTATTCATACAAAAAATAATAAAATTTGCCACAAACCTTTTTTTCCCATAAAATTCAATATTTTCACATAAATTATTTTCGTAGCCAACCATATCCCTTACTCGATCTCTAAAGCCTAACGCAATATAATACGCAAAATGTTGCCCCTGTTACGCGTGGCACATTCTAGTGTATGCTTGACGTGACTTGTAGACGGTTGAATGGTTCGTTGGATGGATGATTTCATGTTGTTGTTGGCTGCCATGACCCAGTAACCTTAGTCGGTGGCGGGGCGGAGACAAGTGGATCTGGATGCATTACCCATCATTTGCCACTTGGCGCTTGATTTAATCCACGATTGTAGTTGTCATGCGTTGTTGTTTGTATTTTTTGTTACGTCTGTCTGTCTGTTTGTTTGTCGGTTGATTGTTCATAATGTTGGCTGAAATTG
Source organism: Dryomyza anilis (assembly GCA_951804985.1). Classification (NCBI taxonomy): domain Eukaryota; kingdom Metazoa; phylum Arthropoda; class Insecta; order Diptera; family Dryomyzidae; genus Dryomyza; species Dryomyza anilis. The sequence continues at coordinate 100,935,695 of OX638132.1, forward strand.
TATCGACTCCCAGAGGTTGTTTTACTTTTTCAGTTGAAATGCCACAAATTCGCATACTTCACATCAGTGCTGCACGAGAAATTGTAGAATTTCAAGTACCTCGAGACTGAAGGAAGTGAAATCTACGCTGGTTGAGCTCTGCCAATCGTTAGGGTGTTTTGTGGTAGTCTTTGCAAAAGTTCTTAGGCTAAAATAAGACTGTTAGTAGTAGAGGGGGGCGCTATGTTTGGAAGTTTGAGTTTTGGTTGCTATCTGCGAACAGTGTACAATGTACACGCGTAATCAACGTTGACAAGTAAATAAATTTCGGAATCATCGTCATCCTCATCATCATCATCATGTTGTGACTGTTGAAGTGCAAAATTAGCGAAATAATCGAATGTTGTTCATTTTGTAGATTTATTTAGATTTAACAAGTTTAGTGTATACATAGAAATTTAATTTCGAATTTTTTTAAAGAAAAAATATTTTTTAGCAAATACTTATGATGTCGTCGTTGTAGAACGAAAAGTCACCAAATACATTTTTATGAAAAACTTAAGTTTCGAGTTTGTTGATTAATATTGTAAATAGTAATTGATGCATTTTTAAAGTTGAAATATCAATTGATAGATTTACATTTTCGTATCATGTGGTAAAGAAATTGAGATCATCGATTAAAAATTGACAGATATATAAAGATTTTTGTAAATGAATATTTGGCATTTTGAAAATGTGACTTTCAATGAAATTTATTATAAACAACTTTTAAATATTATTAAATATTTTTAATATTTAAATAATAAGATTCATATTTGAAATGTTTTGAATATCAACCCACTCTGCAATGTCTCGGAGACGCCGGAAGCCTCGAAAGATTCTGGAATTACTTCGACACAAAGTTCGATCTCGTTACATTGAATCACTTTGATAACATACGATATTTAAATATTTATCGCATCAAAATCGCAAACTCGAACCAAATATCTCGTACCGAAAAATAATTCGAAAGAGTGCATCAATATCAACATACCATATACACGCAGAGAATAATTTAGTTTGCAGCAAACATAATATATTTGCAGTCATAATTTTAATGACTTCATTTGTCTGTGATATTTACTTACAAATTTTTCAAATTGTTTTGTTGTCTATTTCATAATATACTATAATATATCTTTATTAAAATAAAAGTTTTAAAATTTTGGAAATTCATTTAGGTTAGATGTAACATAATATGTTTGCTGCAAAACATATTTCTTCCCTGTGTGTATGTCCACTTTACCGTACCGATGTCGTATGAATTTCCTTTTTTTTCTCTTGATCTCGTAACGATATAGAAACGAATGGAATCATATTCTGGAAATCGTCTGAATTGAATTAACATTCAGACAAAAATTTGGACCGGTTCAAGGCAGTTTCTTTATTTTTTCTGAATTATTTTATGTAGTTTACAATAATGCCTATTTTCTGCACATTCTCAAAATATGTCGGAAATCTGTTTTAATAATTCCACGAAATTTGATAACCCCAAAAACATCCATTTATAGTATATTCCCAAATATAAGTATATTCCCAAAATATACTGAGATAATTCTGGCCTACCCTAGAAGATTTATACCTTACTTCGGTATATATGATTGTTGTCCCTAGTAGAAATTGTTCTACGGCCCTGAACGGGAACTGATCATTGGTTTTCTTTTGTCATAGCCCGATCAGTTACATGACCATGTGCAGGGTAGAGGGGAAAGTTATACTTGGAACTATATTGGTCTTATAACTGATCGGGTTATGATATGAAAATCATCAAATATTTGATCCTAATCATGACCCTACTATGATATATTTCATCAACACAATTCTGAGTCAAGATAATTTTTCCCCATGATATTTACTTCATATTCGTCATCTATATATTCGTTTTATGTTTACCTAGTAACGTCGCACAGTGGGGCAGGGAGTACCAAAAGTTGGCGAAAACCACAAATTGTGTTATTTTTAAAAAATAAGTATGAGGATTGACTATTATTGTATAAAAATTTAACATTTAGATGTAGACTTTCAAAAGTGGGTACCACCTTCCATAACCCTGAAATGATTAAATTTTTTTATGTTAGGAATTACGGCAACTTTATAGTACAATGTTTTTCGTTAATATAATGTAGTTCTTGATTGGGCAAGTGGGCGTGTTACCTCCCATAAACTAAAACTGTTGATATTGTTAATATTAGTATAAATGGTCGTTCGCTGAAATGTCAATAACTCCGAAAAATCAAAAAAAGGCAACATTTTCATTAGTATTATTAGTATATAAATGAAAAATAGTTAAAAAAAGTGAATTTACTCCAGCATTTTTTCTTTCTAAAGTATAAAAAATTTCTAAAACAATAACATTGCAAAATCTTTAAAAATACCAGATGTAGATGGCTGCATTACAAATAAAAGAGTTTTTATTGTTTTTAAAATAAACGGTACAAAAAATTGATCACAAATTCGACAATATTTTGTCTTGCAATTATTGCGAAAAATTGTCTATGAAATTTGAGGGAGTGTGGGGAAAATTTGGATACATATGATATAAATTGAGTGATGCAACATTGTAGGCAATTTAATTTTCTATACAATGAAAAAAAAATAATTACTATCTGGGATCAATTTGACTTTTGAGGTATTCGTCAAATTTAGGGGTACTCGCTGCCCCACTGTGCGTCGGTAGCTCTCTGTCGTGAGTGCGGCATGGTGAGTACCGCATATTTAAATCTAGGCTGAGACTAACAACATATTTTCATAAAAAACATTTTTATAAACCGCGCTACCTTTCGACAGACAATGACAAACCTCCGAGAGTAAAAACTGCCCATTAAAATAGCACTCACCCTGTCGTTCGGATTCGTATTCGGTGGGTCCCACCATTTTGAGTACAAATATAACACGCACAGCTAAAATGGTGAGGGAGCTCTACCTAATTTCTTCAGGACTGTAGGGTCAAATTATTATTATAATAATAATAGTTTGGCACAACAGTCCTATAAGTGCTTAGGCCGATCTCACTCACCATTTTAAGCTGTGCATGTTATACTTGTACTCTAAATGATGGGACCTACAGTTTATTGCCGAATCCGAACGACGGGTGAGAGCTTTTCATAGGCAATGTTTTACTCGCGTAGGTTTGCCATTTACTGGCGAGACGTAGCGCGGTATAGAAAAATGATTCAATTAAAAGATGTTGTTAGCCCCAGTCCAGGCTTGAACCGGGGACCTTTCGGCTCGCAGTCCAACGCACTAACCACTGAGCTACCGCGTGAATTGTTTATTTCTATAATCGACGTCTACTGTTTAGTATAATATTTAATGAAAAACAATAAAACATACAAAATATGCGCAAGTGTTTTATTATTTATGTTGAAATTGTCATCTTTGTCTTGGGGTCTCACAGATTTTATATAAAGTCTTTTATGTGATTAAGTTCTTTTCAATTAATTCAATATTGTGCTAACACTCTACGGAAATAGTTATAATTTATACATTTTGTATTCAGTGTTGTAGTTCTTTTGATCTACAAAAGAATAAAGAAAGTTATTAAGTGTTTTGATAGAAACTTTTAATAGGGCGGATAAAATATAATTGGCACTAAAATGTTTATTACGAAGTATTAATAGAGACAATCAAAAAAATTATGTGTTATTATATGAGAGCTCTGTACATTTCTGGATATGTACATTTCTGGAAAAAATGTAATTAGAATCGGATTCGTATTCATATTCTAGAAGGAATGCTTACGATATGTCAAAAAAAAAACAAATGTCGAAATTTAAAAATTCGAAATTTAAAAGTCTTTTAACGCCGAAACAATATATGGTCGAAACAAAAAAATATATATATTTTAAAGCTAGAAAATGTCGAAAAACCATTAAAAAAAACACGAACAGTTTTTTTTAATAAGAACAAACAAATGTTAAAAATAAAAATATCGAATTATAAAAATTAAAAAAAAAACAAATGTGAAATCGGATTTAAACCATTTCCATTTTTTGATATTTCTAGGTTTCGGTAGTTTCATTTTCAACATTTTTGTCTTCGTCATTTTTAGTTTAGATATTTTAAATTTTGACTTATTGTACCAAACCCGTTAAATGTTTTATGTTTTTTGTTGGTAATTGTTCCCAAATAAATATTTCACGAATGATATTTCCTTGACATGGTAAGGAACGACATTCGAATGAACCCCAAGAGTACAATTTCCCCGAATTAAATATATTTCCCAAAATAAACATTCCCCGAAATGAACATTCCCCGAAATGAAAATTTCTCAAAACAAAAAAATACAGCACCAAATAAACACCTCCTCGCAGACATTTTCCCGAAATGAATATTTTCCCAAAATGAACATTTCACCGATAGTAATATTTACCAAAAATTAACATTTACCGTAAATGAATATTTCCCCGAAAGGGACACCAAAAACCCCAATTAAAGTTCCACAGTGCACATATTTTCCCCGAAATGAACATTTCCCCGATTGAAAATATTTCCAAATACTTTACTCCGATATGAAAATTTCTCCAAAGAGTTCCTCGAAATGAGTATTCTCACGAAATATACTTCTCCCCGAAATGGAAATTTCTCAGAAACGAAAACATTTATCCGGCAAAAAGTTTACGTTGAAAGATTGTAGTGCAAAGAATTATATTATGAAGTAATTGTCTAGGACAAGAATAGTTTGGAGAATTTGTTACAAAAAAAAAAGAAATTCTTCGCCGTAATATCAACGGGAAAAATTAACGTGAAAAAATTTTAAAGTCTTATTTCATATCAAACTTAAAAGTGAGTTTTGTGGGATAAACCTTTAAAGTATTTCCTAGTTATCTTGGAAACCAAAACCGATTGTAAGTTTTTTTCTGCTAATTCCGAAATCGGAATAGATTTTCAGTTAAATACTAAATAAGCTAAGTCTGCTTAAATTATTACAAAATCACCAGAGTCACAAGTAAATTTCACTAGTTGACGTAAAAAGTAGAAAAACACACACTCATTATCAAATACGTCCTATAAATATATCCATCTACGTTCCTGTACAGAAATAAAATAATTTCTTCGTAGAATCCTCAGTGATTCGCCTTTAAATAATCTTTGTCCACAAACTGCGTTACAGGACTTTGCTGTGTGTGTGCTTTTGCTGTGGTTAAGGACGACGTCAGTTATGTTGTATTAGTTGTTGTACTTGTGATGTTGACATTAATTCCTGTCAGCCATAAGTGGGAAAATTCTTCTGCTGACACATTAAATGGACAGAGACAGACAGACCGAGAGACCGAGAGACTGTCAGGCAGCACAGACACTGTGACTTGATCCTTGCCAGGATATTTCATTTAATTCATTTGTGTAATTAGATTTGTCATTGAAAATTAAGTTGATTGTATTACGTATGTTCGAAGTAATGTTGTCTTCTCGGTCACAACAAGACAAAAGCAATACACAAAAAGATCAAAACAAATAGCTAAATATGATAAATAAAGATTGTAATAATGATAAATAGTGGCTGTATTTATTAATATTAATATTCGTGTTAGGTAATGCAATTATATTTAATGGTTATCGAGTGAAATAGTGAAAGATAACAAAGACGGTAATTAAATGAAGTACTTTGTAGATGAGTTTGTGATTTTATTATATATAAAAAATATATTTTGTTATAGCAATAATGCTTAACAACTACATTTGTGAAATTAATATAATAGATTTACGAAAAGCATTATTTATCTAATCATTTGTAATCACAATTTGGTTAATATTTGTAACAAATGATGAAACATGTTTACGAATTTCGTGATATTTCAAATTTTAAAATTTTCAAATTTTCACATTTTCAACTTTTTTTTTGAATATCCACACTAAAAAAAATATTGTATTAAAAAAAAATAAAAATGTCTTTGAAATAAGTACAATTGTTTTCGTTTTACGTCCAAAGACATTTACTTTTGTTTTAAATATGCATACAAAAATGCATTCAAATTTTTGATGGTCGTTTTTAAATTCTATCACTAACGACATAAAACTTTAAATTTGTGAAAATTGAATTGTGTGTTTTTAAACCAATATTGATTCAACTGATTTATGGTAATGACATTTACACTTTATTGAAATCTATTACCTTTATTAAAATCTATTACCTTGAAAGTAATTTTATCGAAATGAAAACATCCCAAATAAATATTTCACGAATGATATTTCCTTGACATGGTAATTACTCGAATGAACCCCAAGAGTACAATTTCCCCGAATTGAAGATATTTCCCGAAATGAACACGCCCCGAAATGAACATTCCCTGAAATGAAAATTTCCCAAAAAAAAAAAAAAAAATACAGCACCAAATAAAATATTCATTTTCCCGAAATGAATATTTTCCCAAAATGAACATTTCCCCCATAGTAATATTTACCAAAAATTATACCGGAAATGAATATTTCCCCGAAAGGGACATCAAATACCCCAATTAAAGTTCCCCAGTGCACATATTTTCCCCGAAATGAATATTTGGCCGATTGAAATTTTTTCCAAATACATTACTCCGATATAAACATTTCTCCAAAGAGTTCCCCAGTTCCCCAAAATGAGTATTCTCACGAATTATACTTCTACCCGAAATAGAAATTTCTCAGAAACGGGCATTTTTCTAATATGAACATTTTCCTGAAGTGGACATTTTCCAAAAATGGACATTTCTTCAAATAACATTATTTCTGAAATGGACATTTTTTCCTACATAGACTTTTTCCCGTAATAGACTTAAATGCATATTTTCCTGATATGGACATTTCCATCAAAATTTAAACTTTCTAGAAATAGACCTTTTTCCGATGTGGACATTAACGTTTTCCATAAATGAACATTTCCCGAAATAGGAATTTCCTCGATACGTGGTTTTCCACGAAATAGATATTTTCTCGAAATAAAAATTTCCCGAAATTGACATTTACCCGAAATGTAAATTTCCCCAATATGAAAATTTCCCTGAAATTTCTATTTCGCCAAAATGGAAATTCCCCCAATACGGACTTTTTCAAGAAATGAATATTTCCTCTAAATAAACATTTCCCCTAAATGGATATTTTCCCGAAATGGCTATTTACCTGAAATGGCTATTTCCCCGAAATGGCAATTTCCCCGAAATGGCTATTTCCCCGAAATGCAAATTACCCTTATATAGAATTTTCCATGAAATGAATATTTTCTCCATATAAACATTTCCCCAAAATGAACAGTTCGAAAAAATGCACATTTTCCCGATGTGCACGTTACCACGACATAGTTATTATAGTGTAATTGATTTTTTTCCGAAATGAACACTTCTCGGTCATATAATACGAAGGCATGAAATTGTATGACCTCAGTATTATCTTTGTGCACACAAATTCTTCCTCATTAAACCCATCTTGTTCTACAGTAATAAACTGGTTTATGGTATTTTAAATATTGTCTAGGAAAGTTTTTGTACATTGAATTTGTCTATTTTTTATTAGAAAAATAATAAATAAAAAGCAAATTCCAAACAGATTATTGTAAAACATCATTTATTTACTCTACGTTATAATCTCGATTTTTTAACATTTGAAATTTTTTATTTAGCAAAGAAAAATAAAGAAAAACAAATTTAAATAAACTGCAAGTATTTACCACTCAATCTATATCTAATCGTATCAAAGCCAGTGCTCGCAAAAAAAATATATAAAAAATACCTCCGTATTGCAACTGCAGTAATTCGTTTCAGTTGATGCAATTTTAGCGAGCCACACATTTTTATGAAATTCTTTTTAAAAATGTTCAAAGCATTGCAAAATGTACAGAAATTTACAAAACATATGAAAATTTGCTATGCCAAGCCGCGTTGGCTTGTGAAAAGCTATAATTTTCAGTTGATACTGCACCATTTTAACGGCAGGTTTTATGTCTGGCTCTGTGTGAAATTGCAAAACCATCAAAGAAAATGCAGAATGCGTGCAGCGGAAAATTAAAATGTGAAATAGAAATAGATATTTTTTGAAATAAATATGAAAAAATAAAATTAAATGCGTAAAAATAAAAAAAAATATTTTATATGTTGGTTGCATTGTGATGTCCGCTGATGTCGTTATAAAACGAAATTTTAGACTAACCATTTTATAAAGGATTTAGCTTAAGTATATAAAGGGGTACGATATGTCGAAAGAAAATGTCGAAATTTTAAAAGCCTTAGAATGCCGAAATAGTATTTGGCCGAAACAAAAAATGTTGGAAATATTTTGAAGCTATAAAATGTCGAAAAAACTTTGAAACTATAAATACACAAATATTTTTTAAAATGTAAATTTCAAAGCGATAAATAATTTCGTTACTTCGCATGTCTTTTGATATTTTCCAACAATTTTTTTTTTGCAATATTTCGAAATTTTTAGTTTTCAACATTTTTTCGACATTTGTTTTCGATATTTTTTGTTTACTTTTTTTTTCGACATTTTTTTGCCTTTTTTTGACAAATTTTTTTCGACATTTTTATGTTTCGGCATTTTTATTATCTACATTTTTGTCTTCAGCATTCAGGTATTCAGGTATTTCTAATTTCGTCTTATCGTACCAGACCCATCCTATTCGACTAACCTAAAAATGGTGTGGCAAAGCCTGTTATAGATACGAGATCCACGACCCAAAATGATCAGGAAACCATTACCAAATCAAAAGATATATGTATATATATTACGATTAACAAAAGACACAGACCCACTATTGTAAATCCCTATTTAATATTTTTATCATCTTTAAGATTTTAAAATACAGATTTTGTTATATATATTTTTTTCAAATACATACACGGATAGAAAAGATTGGTTTGAATATGTTTGAATGTAATTAAAAAGTAATACGAAATTACCATACATGTATTAGGAATGAAGTGTAATTAAATTATAATCGAAATTGAATTTATTTTTGTTCACGTGTAAACATTATTATATTGTCCAGCAGAATCTTGCAAATTTACCATAAATACCAACATAAAATTTTAATTGCATTTGAATAAACTATTTCTTCGCAATTTACTTGGTTATGTTTCGAAACACAGAAAATGCTAATCAAATCTAAATACAACGTATGTTCGCAACGCACGTCTTAAATCGATAATTTATCGACTGACGAAGTTGGCAACGTTGTGCAGCATTTTCTATCTACGCCATCTTTTGCCATCGTTTGAACATATTGATGTTTAAAAACAAACAAAAAAGAAATTGGATTTAAATAAATGTATTCTTGCAACATTCTTTTTGTATACGACGTTGGCACTCGTAGAGCAGAATTTTCTACCTACGTCTCTTTTGTCGTCGTTTGAAGTATGTATAGGGTCATTTTAAACATACTGATGTTTGAAAACAAACAAAAAATGAATTCTTGTATATAAAGTTGACACTCGTTGTTCGGCATTTTCTGCGTACGTGTCTTTTGTTGTTCGTTGAGAAAACGTGTTCGCGTCGGTAATAATTTTTTATTTGTAAATTAAATAAATATATAAATTGTGTTATAAAAAGTACTAATAGTAACAGAGTATAATGTAGTGCAGTATATAATTTCTGAAACTAATGTGAAAAAACCACAAATAAAAATCTGTGTTTCGATTTTCAAACAGAATTCGGCATGTTTTTTTACAAAAGCCTCCGTGAATTCCTTGCCTACGCTATGTGCTGTACTGTAACTGTGCCAAATATAAAGCGAGCCTGGATCGTCTGGTTTAGCGTCTTCTGGTGCAATTGTGCATTCATTGATGATGTCACTTGTACTTGCAGTTTTAAACGAATTATTTATTTATGCATTTAAAAATGTTTATATGAATTCTATTATTACAAATTCCCACTGTGCATGTTTAAAGATTTTTAATAAAAATTAATAAAAAACAAAATTTTATTTTTATTTTTATTTTATTTTCAGGATTTCTTTCCAAAAATATTTAAATATGTTTCTATGCAAACATACTACTTTTTGTACTGAAACAACTGATATGTTTCACTGGAAACATATTTATATTCAGGTCGTTCAAAATCTTGTTTTATTTTGAACATATTTATGTTTCGGTTCAAATATTTATTTTATTTGGATGTAGTAATTATTATGTTTTCATTAGAATATACTCCATTTTAAGGGGCAACATTAAAATGTTTCCGGGATATTATAATGTAGGTCAGAGCTTATTACAACATTGTTCAAGACTCAATACAACCCTGTTTACAAATGATTTATCAGTCAATTATATTTTATGTTTACATAAAATTCCAAATATACATGTTAATGTCTGCAAAATTATGTTTGGGAGTGCCCTTTTTTTTGCAGCGTGTATATAATACTATATACATTATCATGCTAGAAGAGTAGATTTATTTGAATATCATCAAAACTGTCAAATTCCGTCGGTGATATTGCAATACCATATATATTTTACAATTTTGACTCCCAAAATAGTTTTATGTTTTAATAACCCATGAATTATTGATTTAGACTTAATTGAACTAAATAAGTTAAAAAACTTAAAATATAGGATTGAATTTAAATTAGTTACATCCACATAAATTAATCAACATTTATTAATTTAGATTTCCAAAAAAGCATCAACATAGGATAACCCTAACTTTGAAAATAATGCCTTTTCAACCCAAAAGTCAGAAATTAATGAATTAAAATTAATATATTAATAAAATTTGATGTGGGTTGTGTTTTTAACAGCATACGTAATAGCAAAAGTAAGCGTGACACAATTTTTACTTTGGTCAACATTTTTGATTTTGGCTAAGGCTTCAAACAGTTTCTAGTAAATGCTGGGAGGATGATTTTATTCAGATAACAAACATGACAAACAAGTAAATAAAAAAAATATCTAGCAAAATTATACTAAAAATTTGCAAAGACCCTTATTAAAATATGGCTCATTTTGCTAGTGGAAAATTAAAAAAAAAATAATAAATGAAAAAAAAATAGAAAATCAACGAAAGAAAATTAAAGAAGTACAGAAATGGGGAGAATTAAAATATATAAAAAAAAACGCAAAAAAGGTCAAAGCTATAAAAAAGGCCACAAAAAACCCTCGAAAGCGTCAGAATATATACTACAGAATTTGATTATAATTTGCATAAGCGTTGCTCAGTAATTTAGCACCAGCTGCTCAGGTCATGCGGAATCGTCTGACGCTTTCAGATGAAATGAGACGCAACAGCAGCGACAGTGCCTGCTGGGCACTGAAATAACAAAAAATAATACATAATATGATTCTGGTGGTACTCTCCATAAGTCATACAATATTCCGTCATACTGTAGCAGCCCCACTTCCCGACCCGACCTAGTGCTGCTGTGACGCGACGACGCTTTGTCATGGAAATCATTTTCTTCATTAGTTACAGAGTGAGACTTAGTGGTTCTTTTGTAATTGAGATGGAGGCAGATTGTGGGGATTTGGACCGACTGTATTTATGGACAGTTTTGTTGGTCACTGTGCGGCTTTGGCTCGACGACTTAATTAAAAAGTAGAGCAAAAGGCGCGAAAGCTAAGCAAACAAAGTCCTCGCAGGATATGCGTGAAATAGAGAGCACAGCAAAAGGCAACAAAAAAAAAACAAATTCTATTAAATTGTCAAGGGTTTCCTAGGTGCCACTCTAACATATAAATACTTGATATAGTTTTGAAGCATAAGACAAACAAATATGCTTGGGACAAACATATGCTTTTTGCTTTGAGAGTAAGCAATGGGATGCGCATGTTAAAAATTGATATCAGAAACTAAAGAGGCCAAAGTGAATTTTAATATTATAATTAATATTATAATGTTTATATTACAATAGAAAATATCAAATTGCAAACTAAAACATAGAATAATTTAGGACTTAATTATAATAATAGTTTGGTACAACAGTCCTATCAAAACTTAGGCCGAGCTCTCTCACCATTTTGAGCTGTGTGTGTTATATTTGTACTCAAAGTGGTTGGACCTACAGTTTATTGCCGAATCCGAACTGCGGGTGAGAGCTTTTCATAGGCAATGTTTTACTTTCGTAGGTTTGCCATTTACTGCCGAGAGGTAGCGCGGTAAGGAAAAATGTTTCTATGAAAAGATGTTGTTAGCCACAGTCCAGGCTTGAACCGGGGACCTTTCGGCTCGCAGTCCAACGCACTAACCACTGAGCTACCGCGGATACATAGGATTTAATTACAAAAAAAAAAAATTAAAAATAAGAAATTTAATTATATTAGAATTTTGTTAGTGAAAAAAGGGTTTTAAGTAAAAAATTGTATTTTTAGTAATAATTTGAATTTTAAGTGAAAAATTGAACATATATGAAAAATTTAATTTTTGTGAAAATATTAATTTTTGTGAAAATTTTAATTTTTAGTGAAAAATATAATTTTTTGTGAACAAATAAATTTTTAATTACAAATTGAATTTTTGGTTAATAACTGAATTTTTAGTGAGAAATTGAGTTTTTAGTGAAAAATGGACTTATTTGTGAAAAATTGAATTTATAGTGAAAAATTGAATTTTTAGTGAAAAATTGAATTTTTTAGTGAAAATTTAATTTTTAGTTAAAAATTGAATTTTTAGTGAAAAATTGAATTTTTATTGAAAAATTGAATTTTGAGTGAAAAATTGAATTTTTATTGAAAAATTGAATTTTTAGTTAAAAATTGAATTTTTAGTGAAAAATTGAATTTTTAGTGAAAAATTGAATTTTTAGTGAAAAATTGAATTTTTAGTGAAAAATTGAATTTTTAGTGAAAAATTTAATTTATAGTGAAAAATTGAATTTTTAGTGAAAAATTGAATTTATAGTGAAAAATTGAATTTTCAGTGAAAAATTGAATTTTTAGTGAAAAATTGAATTTTTAGTGAACAATTGAATTTTAAGTGAAAAATTGAATTTTTAGTGAAAATTTGAATTTTTAGTGAAAAATTGAATTTTTAGTGAAAAATTGAATTTTTAGTGAAAAATTGAATTTTTAGTGAAAAATTGAATTTTTAGTGAAAAATTGAATTTTTAGTGAAAAATTGAATTTTTAGTGAAAAATTGAATTTTTAGTGAAAAATTGAATTTTTAGTGAAAAATTGAATTTTTAGTGAAAAATTGAATTTTTAGTGAAAAATTGAATTTTTGATGAAAAATTGAATTTGTAGTGAAAAATTGAATTTTTAGTGAAAAATTGAATTTTTAGTGAAAAATTGAATTTTTAGTGAAAAATTGAATTTTTAGTGAAAAATTGAATTTTTAGTGAAAAATTGAATTTTAAGTGAAAAATTGAATTTTTAGTGAAAAATTGAATTTTTAGTGAAAAATTGAATTTTTAGTGAAAAATTGAATTTTTAGTGAAAAATTGAATTTTTAGTGAAAAATTGAATTTTTAGTGAAAAATTTAATTTTTAGTGAAAAATTTAATTTTTAGTGAAAAATGTAATTTTTAGTGAAAAATTGAATTTATAGTGAAAAATTGAATTTTCAGTGAAAAATTGAATTTTTAGTGAAAAATTGAATTTTTAGTGAAAAATTGAATTTTTAGTGAAAAATTGAATTTTTAGTGAAAAATTGAATTTTTAGTGAAAAATTGAATTTTTAGTGAAAAATTGAATTTTAGTGAAAAATTGAATTTTTAGTGAAAAATTGAATTTTTAGTTAAAATTGAATTTGTAGTGAAAATTTGAATTTTTAGTGAAAATTGAATTTTTAGTGAAAATTAAATTTGTAGTGAAAAATGGAATTTTTTGTGAAAATTTAAATTTTTAGTGAAAAATTTAATTTTTTTAGTGAAAAATTTAATTTTAGTGAAAATTAAATTTTTAAAATTTAGTATTTTTATTTTATTATATTGTATGGAAAATAATTTCGAATTCTAAACACAGTTTTCTAAATTCTCAACAAATGTTTTAAGTCCACCCCCATTTTGTTTGTTTCCTTTCAGAGTTGCCCGAGAAGCGTCCGCTGCTTTTTACCGAAAACAATCGCTACGAACCGGGAGACACTTTGCGCGCTAATTGCAGCACTCCGCCATCAAGGCCACGTGCCGAGCTCAAATTCAGCATAAACAATATGATGGTAAGTGGGACACATTACGGAAAATACTAACCTGAATGGGAGGGGTAGATCCGAGGAGGGTCCGGTGGAGTCCGCAAGAATAACCGCAACGCGGAACGACTTAATTGCATCGGAAAAAGAATAAAATATAAAAAAATAGATTTAATTAAAATTAAGAACGACAAAAACAGAGAAAACCTCACAGCAACTACCTTTTGGTCACAGGCAGGATATGCAACAAATTAACCCAATTTCAAATGCCAAAAAAAGCAGAAGGATGCCACATATTTTTACGCTGTTATTTCGGACACAATTCTACGGTTGCTCATTATGCCACGGACCTCTGTGTGTCAGTTTTTTTTTTTTTTTGTATCAGGGAATGTGTTTTTGAATCTCTTTCAGATTTAAGCCCAGCGGCAGCGTCACTCTTTGTATTTCTGTCCACCGCACGACAATGCGAATGATGAGGACAATGTTGTCGTCGGTCGAACTCCCAACAGCCAGCCTTCTACGTTTGCTTTCTTTTTGACTCTGTCGCCTTTGTGCAGATTACTCCAATTTGGAAACAATGGCAGCACTGTTTGGCGCTACGCAAATCCGTGTTGCCAGGGCAGACTTTGTGGCCATATCGTTCGTAGGTTTATTAAAAATACAGCAAAAACAACAAATGAAAAATATTCACTTAGTTCACTTTGCCTTTTATTTTACACGGCCGCAGGTCTAGTTGGCTCTGATATATTTTTTTTTTTTTTTTTTTTTTTTTAGTGCAGGGCGCAGTGGCGAGGTGAAAGGCCTTCGGGTGCTGCCAGTATCAGCGCGCTGTAATTAGCTGTGTTCTGTAATTTTTTGTTTTGGGAATTTTAATTTCATGTTCAAAGTAGACATAAGCTTAATGAAAATCTAAAATTTGTCGCAAATGATTTTCACTAAAAATTCAAATTTTCATTAAAATTGAAATTTTCATTAAAAATTGAAATTTTCACTAAAAATTTGATTTTTCACTAAATATTCAAATTTTCACTAAAAATAAAATTTTGAACTTAAATCAACATTTTGACTAAAAATTCATTTGTTCACTAAAAATTCATTTGTTCACTAAAAATTTTATTCTTCACAAAAATTTCACTAAAAAATTAAATTTTTTACTAAAAATATATTTTTCACTAAAAGTTTAATTTTTCACTAATAATTCAATTTTTCACTAAATTTTATTTTTGTACACTAAATATTAAAAATTCCACTTAAAATTAAATTTTTTTAATACAAATTTTTTAAATTTTTTTTATTATAATAATAAAAATTTAAATTTTCACTAAAAATTCAAAAATTAAATTTTTACCTTAAATTCAAAAATTTCACCATAAATTCGGAAAAAACTCAACATAAAATTTAACTTATTCTCAAGATATTTTTCCCGAAAATTGATGTTTTACCTAATATTCAAAATTCACCTAAAAACAAAAAAGTAAAATCCATTCTTTACGTCCACTTCTTAAAAATACTACTTCTGTCTGCATGCCAGCATGTCGCATCATTCTTGCCCAGCCAGCTCTGGGCTTTCACTTGGAATTTGTGCAGCCAAATCCCAGTCAGAGACAATGGAAAACTTGGATCCTTTCACATACGTTAAAATCTGTGCAATGTCAGTGGATTGCAGTTTACGTGCTGTGTATGTCATGCAAGTATTTTTGCTAAAGAAAATAACTGAGAATTAAAAAATAAAAGAAAAACCTAGAGACAAATATTGAAAGTGCCAGCGGCAGGTAGTACAACGGGCTACTGGCCATGGAGCCTTCGCAGAGGTTCGAATGCTGTTCGTGCAATGACGAGGAGTGGGCACAAATGTTGACGACCTGAAGAGCGACCTAATGCGCCGTCATAATGGCCAAAGACAGACGCTTCAGGCGGCTCTATTATGCTCACAAGTAGCCCCAAAAGGATTCCAACACAAACACACTCACACACACTTAACTCAGAATGACAAGAGCATTACGTGGCGAGAAGAATGACGACCGTCCCAACGGCCAGAGGCGACATAAAGAGTAGCAGCACGTAGTACATGCTGCGAGTAACGACGAGAGTCGGCTGACAGCCGTCCAAATGAAGGTCTTCGGCGTTGCAGCAACGCAGCGCAGCAAACGACGCACCTGAAGTTGCTTAGAGAATGGTGGCAGGAGAGAGAGAGAGATTACAAATTGTAGTAAAACGTGGTACATGGAGAAATTAAGTACAAATATATTTAATAAAATTATTATATGAGTTAATTTATGGGTTAATCATAATTTATGAGTATTAATCATAATTTTTGAGTATTAGTAGTGATGACAACTCGAACCAGTATGGAAGCAGTACAGTAGTTAAAATGATAACCTGCAGAATAGTGAATGTAATAGACGTTCTAAGTCGTCTGCAAACATCCTACACATATGTGTTAAGCTTCGAAGGAAAGAAAATAAAACGCGGTTACCTTGCAAAGTATTCTAAGGGTAACTAGACTTAGATTTTGGTGAATTGTTAAAGGAATTTTAGTTTTCTTATGATATGATGTATCTACCGATTTGGGTACCAAAAGTTATTTTAATATCAACCAATCACGCACATTTTACAACTCAGTCAACCCAGGTATTCAAAGCATCTAATTTGTGAGTTTCATTAAACTACCTCTTTTGGTTTACCTATAATTGTGATTTCAACATACAGAATGACAGAGTTATAGACAAACAGGCATATAAACGGAACATTTATCTGAAATTGCTCTAAACACCGGACTAAAACAATATATTGGTCAACATGGCCTCGAAAATTACTAGTAGAAAATACATGACTGATCGTCTAACTTCTATATGAACAAACTTTTTCCGTAGGTATCAATTTAAAATTGATTATACGGACAGGCAGATCAGGAGATGATGCTAAACAAGCATCTCTATTTTTCATACCAGCCACGCCTTCTTTCGGGCTTTATAAATGACTGCTAAAATTTTATTATGAGGTACAAAATTCTATAGGACAGGCATGTTAAACTCATTTGGCATCACGGGCCGCATTTACAATTCAAAAGATGAGCCGGGTCGCATTTGTGTACCATAAGAAAAAAAAAATCGGAAAATGATAAAATTTTTCATAGATCTTCGTTGAATACGAAGTGAATTTTTTTGTACAAAAAATGGTGCGAGTGTTGTCTGTTGGAAATGAAATATATCAAAAAATATTCGAACTTCTTTGTTCCTGCCAAAAATTTTGTCTCTGGTATTTAAAATGGAGTATATTCAATAACTAGAGAAAATTTTATAAAACAGACACCTGACAATCATCCAACGTTCGTACGATATCGAATTAGATTTTGTACCAATATCAAACTAAAACTGCAAAAATGGTTTTAAAGCGACATATTTTAGATTAATTTAAATAGGGTCCAGTTTTTGGTATTTTAAGGTCCGCCTGTTTGACATGCCTGCTATAAGAGATCAAGAAAATTTCTCTGTCTGTGTCACACGTAGGTGGTGGTCGAAGACTACGACCCAGACGCAGATCCTGTGCCCTGTGTCGCCTCTAAATAATGACTCTTGATGCTTTTCAACGGCAATCGCATGTGAAAGAGTTCACACATGCTACGTCACTTCTGTATTATTGTTATTGCTGTTGTAGTGCACCGTGCACCCTACAATAACAACAACAACAACAACAACAAAAAGTGCCAAGGAGACAATACAACGTATATAAATTCCTTGAGCACAAAGGATGTAAAGAGGGCCAGGTCCTTACGAGTGAACTGCAGGTGAAATTATTCAATTTTTTTGATGTGTGATGATGATGAAGGCTTCGCCAAACGACGACATTCCGACGACATACGTTACAGAAGACTGCGTGTGACTTGTGAGAAAGAGAGACGGAGAGAGTGTGAGAAGGTGACAGAGATACAAAGCACATGAGCGAGCTGAAGAGAGAAACAAGGAGGTAGTGTAGAAAAAAAACGAGGTAAACGACTTAGTCAAGTCAGTCAAGCGCTCGACGCAAAAGTCATAAAAATTTCACTATGAATTTTTATTTTCGTCAACGCAAATGTCCTTGATGCTGCAGCATATTTAAAGAAATCCATAAACATAGTAGTAGTTTTTATTTATTTTTTTACGCTTCGACACCACCTGCAGCATATGCTTCGTTGCATTTGTAGCACAGCAGCAACATTTTCTATAAGTTCCACAGTTAAATTTGGGGACATTTAGTGTATTTTATGCTGTTTATACGAACTAGCACTAATACTACTATTTATATATTTGAGAAAACGACGGTTGCTGTGGTGCTATGGAGTAATTTAAATGTTTGTTGGTGAAAACAAAGAATTTTAATATAAATTGAGATGTTATAGTTGGCATTTTACAGATATAAATTGGCTTTAAATTTAACTTTATGACTTCGTTTCTAAGATATATGAAATTGTGCATATTTCGTAAAAGGAAAGCATTGCAGGAAGAGCGTTGAACTATACCCAATATTATTATCATAAGAATTCAACATACAGATTGTTTATTTCCACATATTCGGGGAGATATCGCAGAGATGGCACTCAAATTTTTAGTTTTTAATTAGTTAAAGGTTAGATTTAAAAAAAAGGTTCAATTAAGTGTCATCTGAAAAATAATAAATCGTATATTCGGTTATCTCAAGTGCTAAACCGTAGCACGTGTACCATTCAAAACTGTTGAAATAAGAAAATTGTTTACTGATGATTTATGAATAAGTTATTCATAACACATATTTTGTTCTAATTTTCTTATTTATGAGTTATATTCATGAATTCTAATACTAATTCTAATACTAATAAAAATTGCATAGTTCATGCTAAACTATTCGTCACTATCATGCCAAAGGGGCGATATGTGCAATTTTTGTCATTTGCGTTTTTTTTACATTTTCGAATGTAGTTTTTCCTCAAGTATACTGTGCTAAAATCGCGTGTCGTTTTGTTGGATATATCTAGCCACAAAAGTCAAAACCAAAAGGGCGAATTTGAAAAATTGAAAATCTTGTCATGCCAAAAGGGCGAATCTTTCCTTTTTCGCCATAACTATTTATTGGTACGAGATAAAATAGTAGTGTTAAGGCATTTATTGTTTGTTTTTAAAGCACCTATCGATCTGCATCATTAATTAAAAATATTTTCTTGCAAATAACAAAAATTCGAAAAATTGAAAATCTTGTCATGCCAAAAGGGCGAATCTTTCCTTTTTCGCCATAACTATTTATTGGTACGAGATAAAATAGTTGTGTGAAGGCATTTATTATTGGTTTTTAAAGCACCTATCGATCTGCATCATTAATTAAAAATATTTTGTCAAACATTAATTTGCTATTTGTTACATGCAGGAAAAAAAGTTTGTCAAAATATTTTTAAATAATGATGCAGTTCGATAGGTGCTTTAAAAACAAACAATAAATGCTTTTACACCACTATTTTATCTCGTACCAATAAATAGTTATGGCCAAAAAGGAAAGATTCGCCCTTTTGGCATGACAAGATTTTCAATTTTTCCAATTTCATCGTTTTTTTGCAATAACTTTTTATTCGTGCAAGATAAAATAGTAGTTTAAAGGTATTAATTGTCTGTTTTTAAAGCACCTATTATTTAAAAAATCATTATGCCAAAAAAATTTCTTTCAAATAACAAATGGCAAATTAATGTTTGGCAAAATATTTTTAAATAATGATGCCAATAGATAGGTGCTTTAAAAACAGACAATTAATACCTTAACATCACTATTTTATTTTGGGCTAATAAAAAGTTATAGCATAAAAAACAAAAATATTTGCGTTTTGGTCAGGATATAGCCACACAAAATTCGTATTTATAATTCAGTTAATTGTCCAAATCCAAATATATTTTATATACGTTATAATAATTCATGAATAAACCAAAATAATAGAAAAAATTGTAATAAAACTAAATGTTTCTAATTTTTAAAGCACTGCAAACTTTAAAATTTGATTTCCCAACATTTTTAAAAATGCACATTCGCCACTTTGGCATGACAGTGACGTATTCATTTATTACAAGGATTGAAACCTAAACGAATAACGGTTTCGGTTTTAAAAATGAAACGGTTTTAAACGGATATCGGTTTCGGTTACGGTTTCAATACTTGATTTATTATGAATAGGATTTTCAAATTTTACACATTTTATTATTAATTATAACAGGCAAAATTATGAATATTTATTCATGACTTGTGTTTCATATTGCTTATTAATTTTCTTAATGCGCAATTCACGCCAGTTGTAAAAATCACGGAATAGCTGCAGTCTAAAAGAAAATAAAGTGGATGAGAATCAAGTAAAAAATGTGTCATTTGAAAACAAACGTGAAATTGAACAGACAAATAAGTTGTGTGATTTTCATTTAATGTTTGATTCCTTCCTAATGTTTTTGATCCATTGACGTATTGTATTTTTAAATTTTCACTTTATTCTGGATAATTAGGATTTGTTTTTGCAACTGCAGTCTACGGAAATTTGGCAAAATGTATGAAATATGAATATGAATACTAAATCATAAAATGTGTTCCAGAATCTATTCCAATTAACCATGACGAATATTCACTCCGAATATTCACTCTGATGTCCGTTTTTAACGTCCATTTCACTATTAGCATAGGATAGTAAAATATATTAAATGGTTTTGATAAGCAGAATTTTGGTTTTGTCCAAATATTAGTCCAACTCTCTGATAATAAAATGGAAATAATCGAAAAACATCTTTTGAAATTGAAATTCAATTTCAAAGACTCTGTTTTGCGTAAACTCAAACATTTAATTTTGTACAATGATCTCTGCTCCTGTGTGCAAATTAATTGCCACAAATCCAACAAGAACAACAACAACAACATGAGATCATCAAACAAAAACACGACCACATGAACAACAATGGCAACACCGTCTGTGTATGTGCTGCCATTTTGTCCAACTCCAAAATGTCGTTGTTCGGTGCTAGGTGCTGAAGCAGAACGTCATAAACTGTACAAAATACAAATAAAAAGGGATACAAAATCTACACAAACAACATATTACACCCATGCTTTGCAGCCTGCAACATCCGAAGGTGACAGGGATACTAAGCGAAAGCACGACCAACAGATAAACAGCCATGAGATGCACTTTAAATGTTCGTTCGTTCACAACAAGCACCGCATTACACGGTGTCCTGATAAGTGTGTATGTCTTTGTGCGGCACGGCGGTACCACATCCTTTCATATCCCTGCTTTATATCCGTGTTTGTGTTTTTCCAGAGTTTGGTTCACGCAAGGTTTGCCAAGGGTTCTGATGTAGATGCGACCACGAATTTTGGGTGCATACGTTGCATATGGGAAGTGTTCTCGTTGTTGCTGTTTTTCTCATTTTTGTTATTGTTTTTGCTTTTGTGTGTCACTTGGCAACAAATTCGTTGTTGGCCACACCAACCAGTGCGTGAAATAAATGCAAAATGTTGAATTTTAAAACATTCGAGAGAGCATAAGTCTTGAGCGGCGTTTTGGAGTTGAGAGCTACACAAACACACACACACAGTATAACATTTAACTAACACACTTACATGCATTAGATCCAGCCAACACATACTCAGGCACCACATCAAAATCCGTCAAAGAATGACCCAGTAGAAAATCACAATATATGTAAAAAAAAATCGAAAAACTATTGAGATCATGAAGAAAGATTTGCAATGATTTTCCATAATAAAGATCAGTTTGCATTGAGGCTGTGAAATTTTACATTTCTTAATATAGTTACCGACCACTTGTATCAGATTTTATCCATTATTTTACAGTTTTTCCTTTCAGATTTGAGCTAGTTACTAATAGATGAAGGAACCTACAATTTGATTTCTTATCCCTACGGGGAATCGAACTGCTACTCTGGTTCGTTAGAGATAGTAAACCGGTTCTAGTTCTGCCATTTTATATAAAAGCAACTGTTAACTATTACATGGCGTTGTTCTAGGTGGTAAATTAACACCTTATACAAATCTTTAGACCTATCACAGAACTGGTCTTTTAGATTCTGTTGGTACCAATGGTACCGGTACGGAATACGTATAATGAATATGAACTGTCTTCATTCCGCATATCTTTGGACTAAAACAGTGACAAGTTCTCTTTTCACCAGTCACGTGAAAGGTAATTTTAGATCAATTGACACAATTTTTCCGCAGGGATATACGGTCAGGTTAGTGATAAAGACAGTCAACAAAAAACGAATTAACATCAGATATCTATAATTTCATATTTCTCAATATCTGAATATCTAAATGACTGAAAGTCGAATAATTACCAGTAAGGAAGTCTGGGAAACTTGTAACATTTTTATGGTAGGTGTAATGATAATTTGTAAAAATACGAAGGTTATATTCTGTATCTAAATACCCTACACCTAATAGTATGGCAGTACAGTCCTATAAGTACTTAGGCCGATCTCACTCACCATTTTGAGCTGTGCGTGTTATACTTGTACTCTAAATGATGGGGCCTATAGTTTATTGCCGAATTCGAACGACGGGTGAGAGCTTTTCATAGGCAATGTTTTACTTTCGTAGGTTTGCCATTTACTGCCGAGAGGTAGCGCGGTATAGAAAAATGTTTCTATGAAAAGATGTTGTTAGCCCCAGTCCAGGCTTGAACCGGGAACCTTTCGGCTCGCAGTCCAACGCACTAACCACTGAGCTACCGCCGATACCCTACACCTATGTGAAGTAATTAAGAAA
This sequence comes from Dryomyza anilis, assembly GCA_951804985.1. Lineage (NCBI taxonomy): Eukaryota > Metazoa > Arthropoda > Insecta > Diptera > Dryomyzidae > Dryomyza > Dryomyza anilis. The sequence goes on from OX638132.1 coordinate 100,958,499, forward strand.
AGTGATCAAGAGGTCATCAGCGTTTATCATGAAAATAACTGCAAACTTGTAATGGTTATACGATCAGTGAAATCTAGTTAAAATGGGTTTCTCTGTAATCGTAATTTCAACAGACATATAGTCTTACAGACAGATAGACTTTAAAGACAAACAGACTGACAAACTGATGGGCATCGGACATCAGTGCCGTAGTTGACGCTGATAAAGAATATATTTACTTTTCCTTACCGACCGTGCCTCATTCTAGTTTTTTTGAATGGATAACCAAATTGAATATACCCTTTAAGTTTTAGTCTAGGGTAGGTTAGATAAGACTGCGGGTGATGATGATGATTTTTTGGTGATGATTTTTTTAGCTACAATAAACAGGACATATTGTTCTAATGTGCTCCTTCTGGTTGTGTTAAACAATCATTGGTTGGTTTTTTTGAGACCTCAAGTATCTCAAGTATCTTTCCAATACGAACTTTTACTATTTTTTCATGTTCCTCACTTACAAGGAGTTTTAAAATATGATGTAAGTCAAGACAAAAATGTTTAGCAACAAAATCGAAAAGAGTGTTGAGAGTCTTCGAAGTTTGATTTTTCTTCGAAAGACATGAATGTCTTAAAGAAGATACGTATTTATCCATTCCTTATAATAATTTAATCTAAGAGACTCAAAATAATGTAGAAAGACATATCAAAGAAAGAAGTCTCATTCAAGCATTGAAGAAACATATTATCAAATAAGATAATCGAAGATATTCGTGCGAGTCTTAAATATAATTTTATCAAAGAAGTCAGACGTTCAAAAGATTTTGATCTTAGAAAGTCATGAAAGTTTTCGAATAACATGTATTAAAAAAAGTCTTTGAGAGATTTCTGAAAGTCATGACAGTTTAACAGTCAAGTCAGCAGATTCAGATCGAGAAGATTGAAGTCTTTGAAGAATACATTACCAAACAGGTCGTAAGGTTTGATCAAAGAACGAGAGAATTTTCTTTGTTAGTAATCAAAGATAGTCTTCGAGTCTAGAAACTCTTCGAAATTAAGTTCACCGACGATATTGTTACGACAATCAGAAGAATCATAACCTTTGGTAGGTAGATATCAATGCTGAAACATTTTACGAAATCGAATAAATATTCGAAAAATTTTGCGATTTTGGGATAAATGTTTTAATCAGGGAACCGTTTCGGTTTTTGGAACCGGATTTGAAACCGTTATTATAAAATGTGTCGAACTGAAATCAGATCCCTTAAATTTTCTTTGGTTTCCAGTCTGCCATTCGATTTTATCTCGCTTCGAGAGTATTTCGAGCGGTAGAGGAATTCATTCGATTACGATTTCGTAAATATATTATTCTATAATTTTTTTTATGATGTACGCAGATATCGTAACGAGATAATGAAGTTAATTCGAAACGAGAAAAAAACGATTCTGAATCGATATCGCATCGAATATCTAGATTGACAAAAAAAACATTGCGATGTCGATATGATAAATATCGAAATATCGTATCTTCTCCTTAGTTTTTATTGTACGAAATATTTAAAAAATTAATAGTGATAAAGCAACGAGAACGAGCTTTTTTTATCGCAGTTAGTTCGGGAAAACTTTGATCATCAAAGAGCTCAAAGATAATGTAGACTCGCTTGGATGTGGAACCGCTATTTTCAAAATCACGAAAATTTTAAAAATTAGAACCTATACAGCTATGAGTTCAGGAAAACTTTGATCATCAAAGAGCTCAAAGACAATGTAGACTCGCTCGGAAGCGGAACCGCTATTTTCAAAATCCTGCGACCAAAACCGGAACCGATATTCGAAAGTGTTATAGGCCCTGGTGCTAATATCGTAACATATCCAATGCACGAAAATTTTATAAACTTAGAACCGATACAGCTACGAGATCGAACTTTTTCATCGAAGTTGTGTCGAACGAGTGAAAATGCTTTTAAAAAAAATATCAGTAAAGTGATCCCTCAGGAAGTGGTAATGAAAAACCTGAATGGAAAGAGATTCCCCAAAGAACACTCAGCAGTCAAAGATAATTCTCACTGGGTTTTACAACAGCAATATGAAAATATTTGAGCCGTGTTCCCAACTAACAGCGACGGAAAAGGATAAAGATTACACAACGCGTTTTTTTCCTCGCTGCGCTGGTTCAAATCGCTGGTTGTTTTAAGGTTATTTCGTGGATTATTTTGAGCAATTTTTGATGCTGTGTTGCACATGCAACGCTTTTAGTTTTGTTTAAATTGCCAGCCATGTGTGGATGTTTTTTGTGTGTGTGTGTTCCATGTTGTATGTTTGTTTGTTTGCTCGAGTGTGCAACGGTTTAACGTTGGCAGTCAGTTTGCATCTTGTTTTGATGTTGCTGGGTGTGTTGTTGTTTTAGCTGTTGTCCTTGCTGACGGCGTCCTTAAGTGGTTTGAATCTGTTAAATATTTGGTGCGATGTTGCGGGCGGCCATCGTGTGAGCAGCTGCCACTCTCGGTGGTGGCTGCTCACAGAGACAACAAGGATATACAAGGATATCAAATATAAACGAGTATCATGTATAAATTAATAAAAAGCTGTTGGTTTGGAAAGCAAAACATTCTGTGTAAATTTAGATTTTTATTAGGTGATAATTTTGAAAATTAAATGCGACCTAATACATGGTAAGTTATATTTTACGGTCGCATTTTTCATTATTGCTTGTGCTGCCTATCTTTTAACATAAAATATCAATTTATAATGCATGTCTCTTGTATGCCAGATACTTTGCGCAATTTGCGATACTTTATCTGTGTCTGCATCTAAATTACTTTTACCGCCAATACATTTGCAAAGCTCTTCTCTCCAGCAAACACTTAACAATAAATATCTGATTTGTCTACACGGGTTTGCTTGCCAAAAATAAATATCAAAAAATAAATATACTTCTTTTTTTTACACTTTGCGGCAGCTTTTTTCAATTTTCCACTAAATTTGGCAACTGAAACTTGGCGCTATTTATCTTCGTTATGTTTGTCGCCACAAAATACTACGAAGGAAGCTGCACTTTCACACACACACACACTGAGACAAACACTCTCCCATACATGCAAACACACACACACAGAGACACTTACTTTAATTTATTTATTACCACTTTTGCCAACAACATACGATATCGTTTGTTGGCTGCAGCAGTAATAGTGACCCACTAGCAATATTGGTAGTGTCTGTATTTATCGAAGAGTTACTATTTTTCATCTGAAAACAGTAATTGTGAATAGAGTAGTACACGATTATTCTCATCGATTAATGTTGTAATAAATAGTTATCGAAAATAGACAACGAATATGGTCGTCAAATATAGGCCTAAAATATATTCCCCAAATATAGGTATAGTCTACGAATATAGTCCTCGAGTTTAGTCCTCGAATACAGTCCTCGAATACAGTCCTCGAGTAAAGTCCTCGAGTATAGTCCTCGAGTATAGTCCTCGAGTATAGTCCTCGAGTATAGTCCTCGAGTATAGTCCTCGATTATAGTCGTCGAATTCAGTTCTCGAGTATAGTCCTCGAATACAGTCCTCGAGTTTAGTCCTCGAATACAGTCCTCGAGTATAGTCCTCGAGTATAGTCCTCGAGTATAGTCCTCGAGTATAGTCGTCGAATTCAGTTCTCGAGTATAGTCCTCGAATACAGTCCTCGAGTATAGTTCTCGGGTATAGTTCACGAGTATAGTCCTCGAGTATTGTCCACGAGTATAGACCTCGAGTATAGTCCTCGAGTATAGTCCTCGAGTATAGTCCTCGAGTATAGTCCTCGTATACGGTTATCAGTATATTCTTCGAATACAGTCCTCGAGTATAGTCCTCGAATTCAGTCCTCGAGTATAGTCCTCGAATATAGTCCTCGAGTGTAGTCCTCGAGAATATTCCTCGAGTGTAGTCCTCGAGTATAGTCGTCAAATTCAGTCCTCGAGTATAGTCCTCAAATACAGTCCTCGAATATAGTCCTCGAGTATGTCCTCGAATTCAGTCCTCGAGTATAGGCCTCGAGTATAGTCCTCGAGTATAGTCCTCGAGCATAGTCATCGAATACGGTTCTCGAGTATATTCATCGAATACAGTCCTCGAGTATAGTCCTCGAATTCAGTCGTCAAATTCAGTTCTCGAATACAGTCCTCGAATACAGTCCTCGAGTATAGTCCTCGAGTATATTCCTCGAGTATAGTCCTCGAGTATAGTCGTCGAATTCAGTTCTCGAGTATAGTCCTCGAATACAGTCCTCGAGCATAGTTCTCGGGTATAGTCCACGAGTATAGTCCTCGAGTATTGTCCACGAGTATAGACCTCGAGTATAGTCCTCGAGTATAGTCCTCGGTATAGTCCTCGAGTATAGTCCTCGAGTATAGTCCTCGAATTCAGACTTCGAGTGTAGTCCTCGAGTATATTCCTCGAGTGTAGTCCTCGAGTATAGTCGTCAAATTCAGTCCTCGAGTATAGTCCTCGAATACAGTCCTCGAGTATAGGCCTCGAGTATAGTCCTCGAGTATAGTCCTCGAGCATAGTCATCGAATACGGTTCTCGAGTATATTCATCGAATACAGTCCTCGAGTATAGTCCTCGAATTCAGTTGTCAAATTCAGATCTCGAAAACAGTCCTCGAATACAGTCCTCGAGTATAGTCCTCGAGTATAGTCCTCGAGTATAGTCCTCGAGTATAGTCCTCGGGTATAGTCCTCGAGTATAGTTCTCGAATTTAGTCCTCGAGTATAGTCCTCGAGTGCAGTCCTCGATTATGGTCCTCGAATACAGTCCTCGAGTATAGTCCTCGAATACGGTACTCGAGTATAGTCCTCGAGTAAGGTAATCCTCGATTAAGACTTTATTCGAGGACATAGTTCTCAAATATAGTCCTGAACTATACTCTCTGAATATGGACCTGGCATAAAGTTCTCGAATAAAGTCCTCGAATATAGGTTTCGAATATAATCATTGAATATAATACTAGCATAAAGTTATCGAATATAGTAGAATACAATACTATCGCCTTGAATAAAGTTCTCAAATAAAGTCATCGAATATTGACCCGAATATGATACTCCAAGATAGTTGTCAAAATCTGTTATGTAAACATCGAAGATTGACATCCGATTTACAGTATAATTCGTGGGATTACAGTTTTCAAATGTAGTCAGTGAAAATAGATTTCGAATGTAGTCAGTAAGTCTTCGATGATAGTTATCGGAGATAGTCATCGATTAAAATCGTCGAAATTAAAGAATCTGCCAATAAACTCGTCAAAGATTTTCGGAGACCCATAAAAAAGTGATCGACATACATTATCATTAAAAATCATCTTTATCATTGAACGGTGACAATTTCAAAGTGCCAATTCGAATAGATAAACACAAAAAATCGAAATATCTAACTTGGTAAGTCATCGAATTGGAATTTCTTCAACGACTTCTCAAAACCTACTGATTACACATGCGAATTTCACATGCATTGTACGCAGAGCCTGAAAATCTCTGCAAGAAAATGTACCTAAAATTTAGGTAAACTTCAAACTTCATGCAACCGAAAATTAGAAGAGTTTCTGCACCATAGCAGAAAGTCCTTAATTGCTAATTTCCTTGGCACGATATGATTAATAGTTACGTTTGGCTGGAACGAAAGCATGGCGTGCAAACCACAGACTTTCTCTCGCTAACGGTCCCCCTGTACGTTCGGGTAAGACGATAAAGTAGTCGAAATAGAAGTAGAGGAAGCAGTAGACGTAGAAGTAGCAGCAAGAAATCGGCACCAAAAACTTTGTCAACAAATATTTTGCGGCCGAATGTAGAAAGTGTTGCCAACGCAAATGCGTTGCATTCGGTAAACTAAATGAAATTTCATTTGTTTTCGAACGTACCACGATCATATATCTTGGCAGGCGTCACACTTTGCACCACCCCTTAATGCCACTCATTGCGAAAAATACCTAAATTGTGGTTTTGGTGTTAATGGTGATGGTGCTGTTGGAGGTAATGCTGTTGGTGCGGTTGATTTGAAATCATTTATCATCTTGTTTTCCGAGTGACTTAAGGAAATGGAAATGAAATTCCAAAATCTAATGTAAAATTGGAATATATAAAGTGTGTGTTTGACTATTTTTTTTTCTTTAGACTAACGTGCAATTTATACGTTCCTGTCATTCATCATGGCACTGTCAATGAACGGCTGTAACGCCTCTAACGGTAACAGCTTGTTTTTCTTTTTGTGCCATAGGCAAATTTCAGTATCCTAGTCAAATAACGACTGGTAAACAGTTAATCTTGCTGCTCAAAAATTCAGTTATCATTACGAGCCACAAAGACGAGTAACAACTTGCTCAATTTAGGTGGTCTCCCATGTACAATTCTCAAATAATGCCACATATACTATACCAGACTTGCGGTTGTTATGATTTCAAATAGATGGGGGTAGGGGGGACTAGCACAGGATGCTGCAAATCATTCATCATCAAAAGACCGTAAGCATAAAGAATGATAATAAAACATCAGCAGCCAACTTCACAGCATATTATTATGAGTGTGGAAAAAAAGTAAGTTATGATGCGAATAAAGGGTACCCGAGGTATATTCTAAGTTTGTAAGGAGGGTGTTTTAGTGTTGAGTAGGTGGGCGTATGACCAGAGTGTCCTGGGATGACTTTATTATCGGATTGCTTTAATACGGCGCTCGTTGCATAAAGTGACCTTTCTCCCTGGTGTTACCCACAGTACAAAGGCACCAGAAGCACATACGGAACGTAAAGCAATTTATCAGCATAAAATATGATATGTTATGTTATTTCATTCATTCGTTCATTCTTTCTATCTATCTTTTTGTATATATGCATGTGTTTGCAGTATAATTGGAAAAAATATCTACAAGATACTATCTTGAAAAATATACATCTATATAAAATATATATATATATAAAATAATAAAACCCCAACTACATTGGTTTGGAAATTTATTCAATTTACTCTATGCGAGAGTAAATAAAATTGCATTCTTCAGTTTCGTTTTTATTTTGATATGTAAATTTTGAATGATTGCTTAGTTTATTTGTGAGTTGAGTCGAGTTTAGTTGAGTTGAGTTGAGAGGTTGAAAATATATATTTTGGTTTAGCATAAGTTGGACTGCATGATTTTTACAACTGCAGGTGGTGTTCATAAACGAGTGGTAATGAACATGTAGTGGTTTCTTTCTGAAGCGGTTATTTCATTGAATGCGAATTTTACATTTTCAAAATTTTGCAGTATTATTATATTCAAATGCAAAATTTAATGAAGTAGTACTTTATATTTATATAGAGTGTTCTTATTTTTAGCAGATATAAAATTTCAAAATTGTATAGGTATCTATACAAAAAGGTTCAGTGCGAGAGTTAAATGTTTAATTTTGGAATATAATTTGATTGTGTGTTTGCAGACATTTATTCCTTTATTTCAATTTAATGAATTATATTTTTCTTTACTCTTACTTTCATATTTTTATAGGGAACTGGTCTATTCATAACCATAAACTTTACCACGAACAATTCACGGGCTAGAATCATTTCTAGGATAATTGCCGAAGATTTAAAAGTCTCGAGAATGAAATTTCTCAGAACAAATAGTCGTGTGATATCATTTTCCAGAGAATAATAGTCTCCAGCTAGAATTATTTCGGGAAAGAATATTCTTGTGAATGAGTTGGTCAGAAAAGAATTGTCTTAAAAAGCATTTTCTTGGGAAAGAATTGTCGTAAGGTAGAACGGCCCCACCAGAGAATTGTTTCGTAGAAGATGACTCTAGAAAGAACTGTTTCGTGTAAGAATTGTGTAGGGACAAATTATCCGGAGAAGATTTGTTTTGAGAAGATTGTGTACTTAGGAAGAAGGAGAAAGCTATGTCTTAAGTAGGAGTTGTCTTGTGAATAAATGGAGAAGACTTGTCGGGGAGGAATTGTATCGAGCATGATTTATACGGTTAAGAATTGTGTTGGGAAGTAATGTATCGATTAAGAGTTATCTTGCTAATAAGTATCCGGGAGAGGAATTGTATTGAGTATGATTTGAAAGGCGAAGAATTGTATTGAGCATGATTTACACGGGGATGAATTAAAGAGTTCTTTTTAGAAGAATAGTCCACCGAAGAATTTTTCGAGGTAGAACAGTTTATGGAATTTTTGCTCGCCGATTGCATGCCGAATTGTTTTGGAAAGAAAGGATTGTCTAAAGAAGTATATGTTTTTAGTAAGAAAAATTTAGGAAAGAAATGTATCGAGTAAGAATATTATTATGAAGAAATGTCCGTGAGAGGAAATATCTCTGGAATGAGTGGCATAGTCGCAGGAAGGAATTTTATCAGAAGCAAATTTATTGAATGAATTGGAAAGGAATCGGAAAGTAAAGTTAGGTCGAGAAAATAATTGTCGCCTCGAAGAAGTGTCTTGGAGTAAATTATCAGGGAAAGAATTGTCTTCGGGAAACATTGACTGGCAAAACATAGTCGCAGGAAGTAATTTTATCAGAAGCAAATTTATGGAATGAATTGGAAAGGAATCGGAAAGGAATGTTAGGTCGAGGAAAGAATAGTCGCCTCAAAGAAATGTCTTGGAGAATATTATCAGGGACAAAATTATCTTGGAGAAACATTAACTGGGAAAGAATTTTCGCAGGAAGGAATCCTAGCAGAAGCAAAAAATATATGAAATAAATTCGAAATTAATCGGAAAGGAACATTAGGTCGAGGAAGGAATGTCGCCTCGAAGAAGTGTCTTGGAGAAAATTATCGGGGAAAGAATTGTCTTGGAGAAACATTGAATTGGAAAGCATAGTCGCAGGAAGGAATTTTATCAAAAGCAAACTTATGGAATGAATTGGAAAGGAATCGGAAAGGAATGTTAGGTCGAGGAAAGAATAGTCGCCTCTAAGAAATGTCTTGGAGAATATTATCAGGGACAGAATTGTCTTGCAGAAACATTGACTGGAAAAAAATTGTCGCAGGAAGGAATTCTAACAGAAGCAAATAATGGACTGAATTGGAAATGAATCGGAAAGGAAAGTTAGGTCGAGGAAAGAATTGTCGCATCGAAGAAGTGTCTTGGAGAAAATTATAAGGAAAAGAATTGTCTTGGGGAAACATTGACTGGCAAAGAATTGTCTAGGAAGGAATTCTAACAGAAACAAAAAAATTTATGGACTGAATTGGAAAGGAAATGGAAAGGAATGTTAGGTCGACGAAAGAATTGTCGCCTCCAAGAAATGTCTTGGTGAAAATTATCAGTGGAAGAATTGTCTTGGGGAAACATATAATGAGAAAGCATAGTCGCAGGAAGAAATTTTAGCTGAAGCAAATTTATGGAATGAATTGGAAATGAATGGGAAAGGAAAGTTAGGTCGAGAAAATAATTATCGCCTCCAAGAAGTGTCTTGGTGAAAATTATCAGTGGAAGAATTGTCTTGGGGAAACATTGACTGGCAAAGAATTGTCGCAGAATGAAATTCTAGCAAAAGCAAATAATTTATAGAATGAATAGGAAAGGAATCTAAAGAAAACTAAGGTCGAGAAAGAAATTGCCTCCTCGAAGAAGAGTCTTGGAGAAAATTATCAGGGAAAGAATTCTCTTGACTGGCAAAACATAGTCGCAGGAAAGAATTCTAGCAGAAGCAAATTTATGGAATGAATAGGAAAGGAATCGGAGAGTAAAGTTAGGTCGAGGAAAGAATTGTCGCCTCGAAGAAGTGTCATGGAGTAAATTATCAGGGATAGAATAGTCTTCGGAAAACATTGACTGGCAAAACATAGTCGCAGGAAGGAATTCTAGCAGAAGTAAATTTATGGAATGAATTGGAAAGGAATCCTAAACAAAACTAAGGTCGAGAAAAGAATTCTCTCCTCTAAGAAATGTCTTGGAGAAAATTATCCGGAAAAGCATTGTCTTGGCGAAACACTGACCAGTAAAAAATTATCGCAGGAAGTAATTGTAGCAGAACCACTGTACTAAATTAGCATTGTACGATAAAAGCTTGCAATATTTATTTCTGTAAATATTTTTACCAAGTGAGCAATAGAAACATACGACAGTCAAACTGACACTGAAATATGTATGTAGTTATAGAAGACTTCTGCAAATGTTGTGACTGTACTTGAAAACATAAAAAAAAACTTGTAAAATCTAAATTTGTAAAATGAATTTGTTGCTTTTGCTCTTGTGTGTTGCTTATTTCATTTTACGACTTTCTAGACTACTTTGTGTAACTTAAGAAACAGCATGATATAATTTTCTACACTTCACTTCACATCACAGTCGTCTTATTTCTCCCCTCCTTCTAGGATGTTCATCTATCCATGCTTTTGGCGCTCACTCTCATCTTCAATCCATAGCAATCCTTTGACAGCCGCAACATAATCAAATTCAGAGAGATTTTCTTAGGGATTTACTATGATTACGAGCACCTACAAGTGACGAAATGTATGTTGCAATTTTCTGTTTGCAATCCTGAATTGATCTACTATCCTGTGTACTCCGCATACCTCCGTAAGGAAGTCACACAGACTGCTGTACACAGAGACGCGAGTTTTCTTAGAGCTACTTGAGTGTCTTCGCCGTTGATCCTTTACATGATTATTATTTGCAATTTTACGCAAGTTGATTTTTTTCTCCACATATTTATTACTCCTTTTTTTCGCAAAAACCGTACTTGGAATTTACTTTAGGGTTTGGTGGTTTATTTTTTCTCGACGATGGCAATAACTTGTTAAGTTGTGCAGGGTTTTTCTTTTTACTTAAATAATCATTATCGAGGTATTGCGACGAAAACACCAACAAAAACATGAAATCTTTTGTAGTATATGTATAAAGCAAAGATGTTAATACGCAAAAAAGAAAGATCGTCTTTTATTTTTATTTGGCTCCATCTACGCGTGGCTGTGTGGTTTTTCAGGTAGCCATACTAATTTTATTTCTCGACTTTGTCTGGCTGTGTGTGTGTTCTTTTTTTACACTGTTTGAGTGAGTAGCTTAACGAGATTTGCTATCAGCAGGAGCAGCAACTTCGTTGAAGTGCCAACTCTGAGGGTTCCAACTACTTCTTTATGCCGCACGATGAAATTGCGAAAAATTGAAAATTTATTGCGCTTATCAGAAAAAATGGGTGAGATAGATATTTAGTTAAAGGAAACTATTCACTATATTATGTTAGACTACAAATAACTCTTAAACATTTCTCGAAATTAACATTCTAGAAATTCAAAATTTCATTTTTTTAGCTCGTTCTTGGTGATTTATCTCCCTCATAGTTCTATAGCCCACTGCGAGATTTTTAACTACCGCCGAGTTCTTTAGCTAGCTCCCAGTTCTTTAGCCCCACCCCAGCTATTTAGCTCCCTAAATGTTCTATAGCTCCTTTGCAGTGATTAGGCTTCCTATAGAATATATGAATTCATCAAAGTATTTCTATCAATTACAGTTTGTAGTTCTAAAGATCTCAGCTACAAAGAAAATAGGTCAAGTTCTTCGCACCTAGTTCTTTAGCTTCTTTCCAGTTGTCCAACTCCATTGATTAAAGTTTGCAGCTCTAAAAAACTTTTATCGATTACTCTTGCATCATTTGAAAATATTGTTACTTAAATGGTGTATACTATAGTTCAATACGGACTCCAAACGTCGGAGTGAGTTGTTTTTTCAAAATAATGTTTACTTTTGAAGATTTATCATTGTCAACCGAGATCTAACGATGTAAAGAAATGACATTCCATTTTTGGATGTACACATGGATGTTAATTTGGTTGTGGCAACCTCCACGTCGGTGATCATGAGATTATAGTAATCTCCAAGTCGGTGAACATGAGGTTATGGTAACCTCCGAATCGGTGATCATGAGATTGTTACAACCTCCAAATCGGTGAGAATGACATTGTCGAAACCGTTGCCGTTTGTCATTTATTTTTTTGATACAATAACGTACTCAGTTGCCGTAACAAATCTAAGAACGTCAATTTTGGCAGAGTGGAAAATGCACCCAATCGTGTAGTTGCGTGAACTAACATTTCGGTTATAATAAAATAAGATTAAATAAATGAGGTTACAACAAATGTAATTCGGTTGCAACACTGAAACGTTGGTCCAATTAACCTCTTGCCGAAGAGGATTTTTCCTATGTATAGAGATTACGCTATAAGTACATGAGAACGAATAAAAAGTTTCGATGATTTTGTATTTGATATATTTCTCCTATTCATGCAATTCTCAATGTTGATTCAACTATCGAAAAGGACTTTGGGTAAAGATCTATTGTACGCAGAAAATAAGTCATCATCATATTGATGAATTTCGTTATTCAAACAATGATTCATTGCATTGAAAAACAATCCTATCTATCTATATATATAAAACTCTTGGTCCGTCTGTCTGTCTGTTTGTTCCAGCATCACGTCTAAACCGCTGAACTGATTTAACTGAAGTTTTGCACCAGGATACTATGGAGTCCGGAGGGTGTCATAGGCTATATATGGGCGGGATTGGACAAAAGGGCGTGGCACCTCCCATACAACCTAAATTTTCAAAACGACATAACTCGGCACATACACAAGCTAAGAAGATGAAACAAAAAACTCAATATAAAAAAAAATACAAAAGCAAAAACACAAAAACAAAAGTAAAAATCAAATACAAAAACAAAAGTAAAAGTACGAAACTTAAGCTATAACTCAAAAACAACAGAAAAATAAAAAAGAATAGAAAACAAAAACAAAATCAACCACACTAAAATTCATCACACTAAAATTCACCACACTACAATTCACCACACTAAAACTCACCATACTTAAATTCACCACACTAAAATTTACCACACTCAAATTCACCACTCTAAAACTCAACACAATAAAATTCACCACAGTCAAATTCACCACACTAAAACTCACAACACTAAAACTCACTACACTAAAACTCACCACATTGAAACTCACCACACCAAAATTCGCCACATTAAAATTCACCACACTAAAATTCACCACACTAAAATTCACCACACAAAAATTCACCACACTAAAACTCACCACACTAAAATTCACCACACGAAATCTCACCACACTAAAATTCACCACACACAAATTCATCCACTTAAACTGACCACACTAAAATTCACCACACTTAAATTGAAACAAAAACTCAACACATAAAAAAATATTTAAAAGCTACAACGCAAAAGCACAAAACAAAAGTAAAAATACAAAAACACTAGCAATAACTTAAAACTAAAAGCCAAACCAAAGGAAAAAGAAAAAAAAAACAAATAAAACTAAACTCACCACACTAAAATTCACCACACTGAAACTCACCACACAAAAAAAAAGAAAACCAAGAAGAAAAAAAACTAAAACTCACCACACTAAAACTCACCACACTAAAACTCACCACACAAAAACTCACCACACCAAAATTCACCACACAAAAACTCACCACACCAAAATTCACCACAATAAAATACATCACACTGACCACACTAAAAGTCACCACACTGAAACTTCTACTGTGAAAAACTCAACCGGGAAGAATTCTGCCGGGAAGAATACTGCCGGGAAGAATTCTACCGGGAAGAATTCTACCGGGAAGAATTCTACGGAAAAGCATGAAGATCAGTCTGGGAAAGAATTGTCTTTGAGAAAAGTTGCTTTGGCGGATAATTATTTTTGTTTTGGTTACTACATTTATAAAACCAATAAAACCGCAGCGATGCACGTTTTTTTTATATTAATAATATTGATAACTACAAAACATCAATGTCATAAATTTATTATCAATATGAGTGTTCTTCAATGAACTGTATGTGAAGAATACGTTTTATCATATTAATGAACAAATAGATAAAGTACAACATTTATATACATCATATTGAAGAGTGCTGTTCATCAAACCAAATTTCTATCAAAATATGTATTTTTCGTTAATTTTTTGTCATAATTCTCAGTTCTAAAGTAGTTCTTGTATGTTATTTTTATAAAATGTTGCTCGACATGTATAAAAAAGTAGAATGTTTTATAATATATATTATAAAAAAATATATTTAAAAAAAATTTCGTAAATAAAAAAAGTTTCGGACAATTTTTTTTTTAATTTGTTTTTAAAGTTATTCTTTTTCAATTTTATTTACCATTTTTTTTTTTAATTGTAAAAATATGTTCACATTAATAACATTAAATTGCAATTTAGTGAATGTTTGTTTTTTAGTGATCTTGTGGTCGAACTAAATTTGTCTATTATTGTTAGTGAAATTTCAACTTATTTAATCTGATCAATGAAAATTACCAGTTAATCATACTATACCATTTCGAACTGAAATTGAGAAAATTTCAAATAAACTTTAGATTTTCCATTTTTTTTTCCAAACTTGAAATAAAATTAAAATGTTTCAAAAAAAATAAAATATTTCTAATAAAAAAAAAAATGTGTGATGTACAATATTTGCCTAAGTTGATAAATTTTCTTCAACACAAAAGATTATTTTTAAAAATACCTGTACTATTTAACTTATATAATTCCAAATTGTCCAAAATAATATTTAACGTGATGATGCTAGTCATAAAGTTGACCACTCAGTTTACCCCTTCTAATACTTACTCGAAATACCCCAAAAATATTTCTTAGAAAGTTGATATATGGTTGTAGGCAAATAGAAGAATAAAAACACCATGAAACACAAAAATACCATTAAATCTAAAAAATGAAAAGAAGAAAAATGATATCTAACAAGCGAAAAAAGACAAAATAATTGATGACTGACGTTTGTCAACAACTTCATGCAAATTCACAAAAAAATAAAAATATAAATCCTTTTCTTTCTACATCACTCTTTTTATGCACCCACAGAACAAACAAATCAACGCTAAAAACCAACAAAAAAAAAAAAAAAATTATATATGAGCCCACAAATTTATTTATGATGACCATCATCAACACTTGACAAACTTTGTGGGATAAAATATTATTAAAATAAACAAAAAAACACTACGCAAATGAGAAGCCACAAAAAAATTTCATACTTCAGGGAACACTTTTGACCCCATTTTATCATACGTTTGGATGACATCAACCAACCAACCTAACCTAACAAAAAGGACTATGCTATGCGTAGCAAAACAAGGATTTTGAATGCCACTCGAGAATAAAAGCGCATCAAAAAAATATAATAACCTAGAACACAAAAATAGAAAAAAAAAAATGGAGAAAAACAAAAAATCACAAAACAAGCAAATTTCATAAATTATGCAAATTTAAGATGTAGTTTTTCTGTATATTGCAGAACTCATCGAATCCTCTGAAGTGACAGAAAGGGACAAAAACAAGTTGTTCTCTTTCATATACAATAATTGCATTGGAACAGCTGTCACATCCAGACAGGATAATGATGAAGAGTAGTGCTAAGGACGAAAACCTAATATGCCTGGCATATGCGCAGAAATATTTCTTCAATTTGATTGTGCCTTTTTTATTATTAGCCTGCATTAGGAGTGTCCTTATCGGCGACATCAGAGTGCCAGCCGAGTGAGTGAGTGAGTGTCTCAGGCAACACAGAATGTGTCTGTCTTATGATGTTTGTCTTTGTTTTCGTAGATATGTTTGTAATGATCTAATGCATTGTCTGTGACATATTATACTCTTTTTTGTTTTTACTTACTCTTTTTTTCTGTGTCCTTATATTGATGTTTGTTTAGGTCTTGCGCCTCTGAGTGAGAAGCGCCTCAAGTGCAATTGTGTGATATTTGTTTTTATAGAGATTTAATATAGAGTTTTGCAGCGCAAATATCTAGAAGAAAAAGACAAAAAGAAAAGGGTTTATATTTCTAAAAAATAATACAAATTATCAAGTTATTAGGTTAGGTTATGAGGTCGTCGACATTTAAAGATTTTGTTATATAAATGATTTATTCATAGTGTTTCCAGTAAATTGTGTTCTCTCTGTGCGGGTTGTCAGATTCAGGTCCTACCGTAGTAAAAATTTAAGAATGCCATAACCGCGAACTGATAAATAAGTATTTTCCTAGTCAAAACTCGATCAGTTACAAGACCAATATCCAGATATATAAAGTGTTATTAACGTATAACATGACACGTCTGTGACATGACTAGTGAGTGCATTGGACTAAAAGTCAAAAAGTCGCAGGTGTACTGGACTACGAGTGGAAAGGTCACGGGTTCGACCACAGTGACCAATTCAAGAAATATATTTCTTGATATCAAGAAATGTCAAGAAAGATCTAGAAATATGTGGAAATATAAAAAATATCAACAAATCGTCACCTGAGAATTGGTTTGGCTCAAACGCCATTTTTGGGGTGAATGGAATTAGGACGTGGATATGACTTATGGATATCTACTATATATTTGTGAATGTAAGTATGTACTAGAGATGGGCGCGTACCTGATTTCGAAGGTACGGACACGTACGGGCACGACAGCAACTAGCACGCACGGAGATTTGCTCGCACGAACTCAGATTTTCGGGCATGACACGAAAACCGCACGGCACGCTCCCATCTCTAGTATGTATGTATATCTGTATGTTCCGAATAGGTGTAAAAACGGCTGAACCGAATTGAACAAAATTTTGACACAATATGTATGTTGGGTCTGCGCAGAGTATAAGCTATATCTCGGTGAGATTGGTGAACTGGGCGTGATACCTCCCATATAACCTAAAAATTAAAAACACATTATATCAGCAATTTAGACAGCAAATTTAATGAAATTTTGGTCAGCGTTATATTTAACCATTTTAAACGGTCTCGCGGAATGTGAGCGGTATGAACCACTGGGCGTGTCAACCCCCATAGAAGGTACATTTTCCAGATGGTGTATGTCAACAGTTATTATAGTGATATCAAGATATTTCACACAAGGGTATCAACCACCCAAAAATGTTTAAACTCACCACACCGAAATTCACCACACCAAAATTCACCACAAAGAAACTCACCACACCGAAACTCACCACACTAAAACTTACCACACTAAAACTCACCTCAATAAAACTCACCACACTAAAACTTCTAATGGTAAAACGCCGAACCACGCCAAAATTCACCACACTAAAATTCACTACACTAAAACTTCTACTCGGAAATACTCTATGGGGAAGAATTCTACCGGAATGAATTCTACGGGAAAACGTACTACGCGGAAAAATTTTACGGGGAAGACATATATAATAAAAATGTTATTTATATTAATAATAACAATCCATATCCTTGCATTTACAAAATCTTAGCACTAGTCGTGTACGGGTCCAGCTGGTGACTTATATACTCTCTTTCTAATCCGTTTTTCAATGTCTCGTGATATTCGTCATCGACTTTGCTCTAAATCGCAAATTTGCTGCTTATTTAACGCAAAAGCAAATCTTGTTTATCGTTTTTGTCGAAATCGACACAACGCCGTGACGGGAGACGAAATATCAACAAATATCAAGATATATCTAGAAATTTCAAGACATTTCAAGATATATCTAGAAATTTCAAGACATTTCAAGAAATACCAATAAATATCGAGACAAAATCAGGATATATAAAAATATCAGTGTATTTAAATATTTGTATATTTTAATATTTGATTGGTGATGATTTCATTGAAACGTTGTTCTAGTAAAACTTGAATATACCTTAAAATTGAATCCTGTAAAAAATGAGGCTTTAAAAATTATTTAGAACTAGTATTTTATACCCTGTCTGCGCATCGGAGTTTTTATACCCTACACCTATGAGGTACAGGGTTTATTAACTTTGTGCATATATTGTAACGCCCCTTAGGAGGCGTGTCCGGTATGGAAATGTATATATATTCTTGATCAGCATCACTACCCGAGTCCGTTTAGCCATGTCCGTCTGTCTGTCCGTCTTGCTGTCTTGCTGTCCGAATACAGAATAACTTGAGAAATACTAATCAGAATGCGATGAAATTTCGTCTCAATATATTTTAGCCAAAAGTAGGAACTGAGTTTGAAAATGAACCAAATCGGTCAACGGACACGCCCACCTCCCATACAAGTCACTTTTATATAACTCTTTCGGAACTAATAATTCGAAAAGTATTCAAGGTATAGTTATAAAATTTAAAACGTATTGTTAGAATTCACTTAAAAATATGTGGTCCAAAAATGGGCGTGATCTGCTCACTTTTTTTTTCATAATTTCCCGGGTTTTCATAGTGGAAATTTGATCGGTAAATTATTAAAATCAAATCTATGAAATATTAGCCTTTCAACATTTTAAATATAGGCGTGGTCCGCCCAATTACATTTTATAATTTTTTTTTTTTAGTTTTTTATACTTTATATATTTTTTTTAATTTATGGGGATATAAGACGTAAATTTCTGATATATGAATAATATTCTGAGGGTTAATATCCCCACCAAAGGTATAGGGTATTCCATAGTCGGGCCCGACCGACTATAAAAATCCGCCCCATGTGACCGAACTTACCCATGTGACCTAACTTTCCCAACTCGTTCTCTCCTATTTTTGTGTTTTCTGATTTGCTTTTCTTTTATTATTTTATATTTGATCCTATTTAGGTGTTTTTGATTTTGTTTTTCATTTGTTTGTGTTTTTGAATTTTTTTTAGTTTTCTATTTTTCGTTTGATTTTATTTTTGTGGTATTTTGGGTGTTTTTTATTTTTATTTTTGCATTTTTTGTGATTTCGGTTTATTGTTTTTGCATTTTCTTTTGTGGTTTTCCTTTGTTTTTGCTGTTTTTTGTGTTTTTGCTTTTTTTTTTTTGTTTTCTGTTTTTCGTTTTATTTTATTTGTGTGGTTTTGCATGTATTTAAGGTTTTTCTATTTTGCGTTTTATGATTTGTTTTTGCTTCTGTTTTGTGCTTTTAAATTAGGGTTTGAATTATTTGTTGTTTTGTGTTTTTGCTATTGGTTGGTGCTTTTGCTTTTAAGTTTGTGGTTTTGTCTTTGTGTTCTTGCTTTTGTAAAATTTTGTTTTTTATTTGAGTTTTTTTGGTTCATCTTTTTAGCTGGTTTTAGAGCCGTGTTAAGTCGTTTTGAATGTTTAGATTGTCAGTTAAATCGATTCAGCGGTTTAGACGTGATGCCGGAACAAACAGACAGACCGATAGACTGACCAATAGTTTTATATATATATAAATAGATATTGTTAGTTGCTGTTTTATAATTTAAACTAATACAAATATAATGTAAAAACCATGAAAATTCTGAAGAAAATTTAAAATATATCAAAAATTCAATTGTTTAAATTTGACTTTTGATTTGTTTAATTTTCATCATTTAAAATTGTTTATTCCTATTAAACATTTAGGGGCATAGCACCTTATTATGCCGAGCAGTGAAATTAATTAAATTAGAAGAAAATCTTAAAAATAAATCTAAAAATATCGAAAACCTTATAAAATCTAATCTTTAAAAGAATATTTAATATGTTTTTCGATGTATACAAAACTTTAATAATAAATAATCTTATCTACGAAAAACACTTCAATGCATAATCAGCGAATTTCTGCTTTTAATTTTGCATATTTTAGTCACCAACTTTGCGCTTATTAAAATCCTCTTTGAGTCATCTAACTAACGCATTTTGCAGGCGGATTCATTTTGCTAATGACTGAATTTTCTAAAAGCCCAAGTTTTTCGCCATTTGCTCTCTGGTGTAAAAATATTGCGCACGCTAAAAATTGAATTTGTAGCTTTGTGGAATTTTAACGCCAAAATGCTTTGAGCCATGTATTTGCCGGGTTTTATGGCAGTTAATCGTGGTGTAGCGCTTTAAATCAAAGAGCAAAATGCGCTCAGTTTGAACAGACAGTGGACTGAAATATGTTAAAAAATAAATAAATGTTTCAAAATTTAATTTTTTTATATATTTCTATAATACACAAAATATTTTTATGATATTTAGGTATTTTAAAAGTACAGTATATTTCAAATTGATAGTTGACAAATTGTTATTATAAAAATGTTTTAATATTAAATAGAAAAATATATAAATATCTTTATAAAGTAATTTAAATATTTTGAAATTTTATAAAATTAGCATTGCAAATACCTATTTTTTTTATACTGTGCTTCAAGACTTAATTAGAATCGAGCAACCAAGTTTTCTTGCCAGTAACATTTTGAATAGCAAATTTCACATTGATGGCATGCAGATGCTACGTTATGAAGTTATTTAAATGTGTATTTTGGCGACAAGGACATTTGCGCATTAAAGGACATTAGTGCAATGGGTGTAAAAATAGAAGAAAATAAAAATTAAAATATGTAAAATTAAGGGCAAAATGTTCAAAGAACAAACTAAGTTATTCTAATAGTGAGTGCAATAAGTTAAATACTTAGGATACAGAAATGGAATAAATTAAAGTTGAAGCATATAAAATTGTAGAGATTTGGAAACAAAAAAAAAATATATATATATTCTCCAAACTTTAATAAATTATATCAAAAAAATTGGCATAGTTGATAAAGATATCTTCAAATATTTCAAATGCTAATCTACACTGCATACATTTTTTTCAATCTCGAAAATATCTCAAATATTTAAAACGGGGACTTAAAGTCTTTAAATTCCGATTCTGGTTTGATGGTTTTTAAAATAGAGGTTTCGATTCGAGTTCAAATCAAAAAATTGTATGGGTTTCGATTTGGATTCCAAAAATTGAAACTGTTCCGATTCCGGTTTTTCGCGGTCCCTGAAAGTGACTCTTTAAAATATCAATTCCGATTCCGGTTCCAACCAAAAAAAAACAAAATGTATGGGTTCCGGTTTCGATTTGTGCGTTCCCAGTTTTGAAATGCAAATTCATCTTCATAAATATTTAAAATATTCTCAAAAAATATTTAAAAACTCATGTCTTGAGTAAATTAAATATCGATTTCTTACTATAGGTAATTTGTTTACTCGAATATGAAGGATTAAATACAAATTTCAAATCTTGTTACAGGAATTGTATCGAACATATTTTTGAGTTAGAATTTTGTCTCTTCTCGATATCGAATTTAGATCTAAAAATAATTAATTTTGATATAGGTAATGTTAATCTCAAACAAATTTTCTGACCAATCCTTAATAATTCAAATCTTCTCATTGCTTATCTGATTTTTTTCTCTGCAATATTTTGCTTGTTCTTTTTATAAAAAAAGACTTCATATATTTATTTAATTACAAAGATTACTGTTCTCCTTAAAAATAATGTATTCAACATTTCGGGAAGGATGCGTACAATATATCGTTAGTAATTCCGAATGCAAAAACTATTATTTAACTATTAATTATACTATATTTTTTATTATTGATATTTTTATTATTTTTTTTCGACTTATTTTACTTTTTCTTATTTTTTTTCCGACAATTTTATTTTTCTTAATTTTTTTTCTACAATTTTATTTTTCTCTATTTATTCTTTCGACATTTTTTTCCAATATTTTTATTTTCGAAATTTTTTGAAATCGATATTTCTATTTCGATTATTTATTTTCGATATTTTTAATTTTCGATATTTTTATTTTTTGATGTTTTTATTTTTAAACATTTTTATTTCGACAGTTTTTTGATTTCCTCAATTTTTTATTCTTTACAATTTTATCTTCGGTATTTTTAGTATCACGATTTAAATTTTCAATTAAATTTAGTACGGGATACATTTCGGTAAAGAATAGAAATTTCAAAGTAACAAATACGCTATACGGGAAATCACAGATTTATTAAAAGGTTATTTAGTCTTTAAATCAATTGGCATATTTCAAATGTTATCAGCAAAGGGTTATCTGCTTAGTCGACTCAGAAATGATTCGGTAAGATTAATTGAATCAGCAATAAAAAATGATCAATCAGATTATTAAAAAAATATTGCAATTTCTTTAAGATGTAATACATTTAATTCCACTGATTAAACTGATAAAAATATTTAAACCGCAAAATAGAATTTTGTAGTTGCATGTGATAGAAAGCGAAACTAATAACAATTCTAAGATTACATGTTACACCGAGATAAAAAAATACTTATTAAAAAGAACACCTGTTAAAAAAAAATATTACAACAATTACATTAAAAATAAATACATTTTGTATTTAATTAGACATTCAGAAATATATAGATAAATTACTACAACTGCATTTACTTTTAAAACATTTTGTAGAGGAACCTAGGATGTAATGGTATTTCAATTTTAGACAGTCATGTGCTATTTGATATATTATTAACTTTTTCATTCACAATTTTCCTCAAATTTGTACCTTCCTATTGCTTTTTGAGAAAAGGTGAAGAAAATCTATTAAAAAAGTTGAAAAAGTGAAAAATAACAAATTATTTGCCTGTTTATAAAATATTGAACACTTTACCTTTGGATTTTTCAAGAGGTCCAAAAATGAGCTGTTTTGAAAAATCGCTCAGACATATTAATTTCATGCAGATTTTATTATGTTTTTTTTTGATATTTCTTAGTTTTATTTTTTTAATACTATCGTATTTTATATATTACGTGCACGACACGTGTCCGTAAAATTCATCCCCGTAGATTTCTTCCCCGTACAATTCTTCCTCGTAGTGTTTTTCCAGTAGAAGTTTTAATGTGGTGAGTTTAAGTGTAGTGAGTTTTAGTGTGATGAATTTAGTCTGGTGAGTTTTAGTATGGTGAGTTTTAGTGTGGTGAGTTTAGATGTGATGAGTTTGGGTGTGGTGAGTTTAGGTGTGGTGAGTTTATGTGTGGTGAGTTTTTGTGTGATGAGATTAAGATGAGAAACATGCAATTTTAAAGTTTAGTTGAAATCGATATCGTTAGGGCTGAGATATAGCGTACTGAATTTTTGGGTTCTATGGGAGGTGCTACTCCCTTTTCCCTATCTAGTTTATATATGGTTAAGGATACTCCATGGACTCTATAGCATAGTAATGCAAATTGTCAGAAAAATACAGTCAGTCATATGTGCAAAATACTGTCACACGTTGTAGTAAATGAATATATAATACATTGTGTAGTAAAATCAAATCAAGTAAATAGAAATGCACTTAAAAACTAAGAAAAAGGTGTTTACAACTAATTTTTTTGAAAACAAACAAAAAATGTTTTGCATTTTAAGAACATTAAGTTATATTTCTTGAAATTATTATCTCTATAAAACATTTATAATAGACATTGTAGTTAGTGTTATAATGTATATGAAGTCAAAAACAAAACATAAATATAGATTACAGGTATTTGATTCTAATGCATGATAGTTTGTATTCCAATCACAATTTCACTGACGTCGAGTAGGGTCAAATTTAATCAAATCAATAAGATCAAAACCGATTCGGAATTAGTATAAAAGCTTTTGGCTGGGTATAATGAAATTAGTACAATTTATATTTTTTGCATTAGAACATGTTCTACAAAGCATATTACTTGCCAATACTGGCACTACTGTTGCTGGTTATAACTGCGCTAGATGGAGAACTCGTTGCGGCCCAGAGCCCCATCGAAACTAATTCGTCATGGTATTTACAAGAAAATATCGTCGACATCTATGCCAAAAACATTGGAAATTTCAATAAGGTATTGGAATTTGCACAACTAAGTAACAATTTAAACTTTAAGGCTGATATCATGATTGGGCTCTATAATGCTATGAGTGACGCACGACACATTGCAAATCCGCTACATGCGATCCCATTATATAATCAGTTGGAAGCACTTCTCAGTGCAAACATTAGTGATTCTAATACCGAACAAAGTCGAGTATTGGACACAAAACGGAACCAACTCGCAGAAATAATAATCGAGAAGGGCGCTGAAGTCTTGGAATCAGCAGTATTGCTCAAGAATTGCAAAGACAACTTAATGGTGCAACAAATGTTGGATGCGCTCGACACAAGCAATAGAACTCTTTCGAATCTAACTATTATCAATATGGTTGAAAAAGTGCGCTGGATGCTGCCACTGAATGAACTTATAGAGACGATGAACAGTATCTCTAAGAATACGGATCAAAACATTGATGCTCTGATGGCGTTGTATAATACGGATCAGTTCACTAATATCCAACGAGAGATCCTCGATACTCGATTGAAGTTGATAAAGAATTCGCAAGAAAACTTAAGTTATGAAAAATTGCGTGGTGGTAAGGTATGCCTCCATCAAAAACTCTCCCAATATTTCTACCTGGAAAAATGCTCATATTCAGATTTCACTTGTTTCAAAACCATTTCAATATTCAGTAATCCAAGTTTCAGTGTTAATTATAATGGCGACACAAATGAATATAGTTTATACAGAAATGGTGCCTTGCTATTACAACACATTTATGATGATTTTGAGGAGAAACAATTTGACGTCGACAATGCCTACTACGAAAGCAGCACAACCTGGAAAATAGAGTATGATGGTGATCGTGTGATCTTACAGAATGTAGATTCCCAAAATTATCTTTGCGCAGGAAGTTTGAAAGCAACAAATTTAAACAACGAACGAGAGGCCTATATGAGATCTCGTATTAGTTACCAGGAAAATGTGGAAGAATGTAAATGGTTTGTATCTGATTGCTGATGATTGTTTGATGTGTATACAATTCATTAATGTGACTTCATAAATGAACACATTTCTATTATAATGAATAAAAATAAATAAATAAAATAATAAAACCTATTGAGAACGTTTTTAAATATGATCATTTGTGTGTATTACAATGTAGTACGATTGCTTTATAATTTCCGCAATTAATAAAATATTCATCTAACAATACTCTGTAAGTTTTTCAGTGGAACTCGATTTAGGACAGTCGGTTCAATGCAAAAAATTAATACAAATGCAGCTGTAAAGAAATATACTTGAAATACTATTAATTGGTAGCAAGATTCGCAAGACTTTGGGTACATTTTAATATAGGAAAAGATCTGATTTCCAGAAAAAGAATATATATTTAGTAAATTTCGCTTAAATAAAAAAAAATATAGATAAAGGTTATGTTAAAATTGCTATTATCTGGAATAAAGTTGTCTCGGGATTGTCGCATGGAAACATTTTGATGGGGAATTTACTTTGGAAACAATAATCCGGGAGGAATTGTCTCGAGGGCAAATGATCCGGATAGTAATTGTCTCGGAGATGAGTTATCTGGTAAAGAACTTTCTTGAAAATAATTGTGTCAGGGAAGAGTAGGCTCGGAAAATAAGTGTTTCGGTTAAGCATTGTCTCGAGAAAGAATTGCCTCGTGGAAGAATTGCATTGGCAACGAATTTTACTGGAAAGAAATGTCTTGTAAACCATTTATTCGTTGGAAAATTGACTCATGATTGTCTTGTCTTGGGAAAGAATTGGAAGAAATGGGAAGAAATGACTTGTAAATCATTTATTCGTTGGAAAATTGAAATAGGATTGTCATGTCTTAAGAAAGAATATGTCTTGGGAAAGAATGTCTTGGGAAAGAATAGTCCGGTGATGAATTTGGAGACCAAGTATGATATCGGGGAAGACTTGTCTCGCAGACAAATTATCCTTGGAGTATTTATTTCGGAGAAGAATTAATGACGATGTTAATGTCAGTGAAGAGTTTTTCTTATTTCTCTCACCAGCCACGTATAGTCTATAGAAAAATTGTCCGAAAAATAATTGTTTCAAGGTAGTTTTGCCTCAGGATTATCTCTGGTAAAAATTGACACGAGGAAAAAATGTTTTTTGAAAGACTCGTCCTCTGATGGTTTGTCCAAGCAAGTACAGTCTGGGGTTGAATTGTCTTGATAACATATTATTCGGGGAGTAATTGTGACGGAGATGAGTTATATGTTAGAGAAAGAATTGTCTTGTGGGAGAATTTCCTTGGCAACAAATTTCCCGGGAAAGAAATGTCTTATAAATAATCGTTGGAAAATTTACTTAGACTTGTCTCAGGGAGAAATTGTGACGAGACCAAATGTCTTTAAGAAAAATCGTCCGTTGACGTATTGTCTCGGGGATGAATGCGGGAAAGTTCAGGAAAGTATTGTCTGGAAAGTAATCGCCTGAGAAAGAATTGTAACTGGGGAGAATTGTCCCAGCATTGCCATTGAGTGAAATATTTTCACGGGGAAACATTTCTTTGGGAAAGAATTAATCGGGAATAAAGTTTGCGATGGGGTAGTATCATTGAATTAGTAGTTGCAGGAACGATTTCTCTGGGAAGACTTGTTTTGGAATGAATTGTGTTGATGGAGAATCGCTTCAAGATTTTCTAAGATACAAATAAAATATAATTATATAGAATAATCCGGAGACGATTATTCTATAGGAAAAGAATTATTCTATGGGAAAGAATTAATCGGGAGTAAAGTTTGCCATGGGGTAGTATCATTGAATTAGTAGTTGCAGGAACGAGTTCTCGGAGAAGACTTGTTTGTTTTGGAATGAATTGTGTTGATGGAGAATCGCTTCAAGATTTTCTAAGGTACAAATAAAATATAATTATATAGAATAATCCGGAGACGAGTTGTGCGGACAAGTAAGGTCTGCAAAGAATTTTTTCGGAAAAGATGTATGTGGGGAGAAATTAGCTGGAGAAGAAATTTCTTTGAAATACTTGTGTCAGGAAAAATTGTATCAGAGACTAATTATGCGGGAAAGAATTGTTCCAGTGACAAATTATTCGGGTACAAATTGTGTTGGAAATAATTGTGTGAAGGAAAAATTTTCCTAGGAACGAACTATCCGGGGAAGAATGGTCTTGGAATATTTTAAATATATTTAAATGAACCATGGTGATTTTATTAATAAATATTGCAAAAAAATATATGCAATAAAATCCCAAAAATTCTTTTGCACAAAAGCAAAACATTAAACTGCACATAAATCATTAATTTAATCAGATTAAGTGTATAAACGTTTAGTGCTGCTCAAGCTGGTTATTTGACAGCATTTAATTTACAAAACATTGCAACAAACGAACGAACTGAAATTATTACTGAAATGTCTTCATTGTGCAGGAGGCACTGCACACTGTCAGCAGCAAAAAGGAACAAGAAGCAATTTTCCATATCCTTTTAAGAACAAAACTGACGAAAACAAAAACATTTTAATGCAATTGCACTGCAAATAGAATTAAATTTCTATTTACATTTTGACATTGCATCCTTTGCGATCCATTCCATGCTCGAACATTTGGCCAGGATCATGCTCAATGTCCTTGTCAAGGCACATGACATGCTTGCGAACAGCAGACAGTTTAGAGTTCGCTCTGGCCTTTCGTCCGTTCATTCTGGCCGTTCGTTCGCTGACGAGGCTACAATGCAATGCATAGCTAAAGTGTTGTGGGTTCGTTCTTTTTTTCGCACCAGCACAGGATAAAGTGAGACGAAAAACATACGGAAAACATGTTGCTAATGTTAGTGAGTGGTGGAGGTGAAGATGAAGGTGTAAAATGCTACAAAGCCAAAATCGATTTAAAATATTTAAATGTAAACGACATAATGAAGTAAAACACGGTTTTTGTTCTGCAAATCATAGCTTCATCTCCTATGTTATTTTTGCACATTGACAATGAAAAAAATTAAAAACCTCACACATTTTCTTTTTTTTTCCATTACCTTTCGTTTGTTATTTGCTTAAACATTCAAAGGTTTTGTTTTTCCTACGTTTCTTTTTCAAATGGATTAGTTTTCATTGCAATGTTTTCATGATGCTCACTTTGAATGAGGCAAGAATTAAAATAATATTAGACAAGGCGATAAGCAGCAAACTATTATGCATAATAGAACCATTATGCGATAATGTACAAAAGAACAAAAGCTAAGGAAATTTAACGGAAATGTGAGAAAAAAAAATAATAATAATTTGTAACATTTTAGGCGAAAACTAAATTTGTTGTTAAAATTTAATTTCGAATAATAAAATTTAATTTTAAGTGAAAAAATAAATTAGAGTTCAAATTTTAATTTTGAATGAAAAATTGAATTTTGAGTGAAAAATTGAATGTTGAGTGATAAATTGTATTTTGACTGAAAAATTTTATTATGATTGAAAATTCAATTTTGAGTGAAAAATTGAATTTTTAATGACTAATTGAATTTTGAGTGAAAAATCGAATTTTGAGTGAAAATGTGAATTTTTAGTGAAAAAATGTATTTTGAGTGAACATTTGAATTTTAAGTGAAAAATTGTATTTAGAGTGAAAAATTATATTTTGAGTGAAAATTTGCATTTTGAGTGAAAAATTGTATTTTGACAGGAAAATTGTATTTCGACTGACAAATTAAATTTTAAGTAAATAATTGAATTTTGAGTGAAAAATTACATTATGAATGAAAAATTAAATTTTTAGTGAAAATTTTAATTTTGAGAGAAAATTCAATTTTGAGTGAAAATTTTAATTTTTAGTGAAAAATTGTATTTTGAGTGAAAAATTAAATTTTAGTAAATAATTGAATTTTGAGTGAAAAATTGTATTTTGAGTGAAAAATTGTATTTTTAGTAAATAGTTGAATTTTGAGTGAAAAATTGAATTTTGATTGAAAATTTAAATTTTTAGTGAAAAATTGTATTTTGAGTGAAAAATTAAATTTTTAGTAAATATTTGAATTTTGAGTGAAAAATTAAATTTTTAGTGAATGTTTTAATTTTGAGTGAAAATTCAATTTTGAGTGAAAAATTGAATTTCTAATGACTAATTGAATTTAGAGGGAAAATCGAATTTTGAGTGAAAAAAGGTTTTTTTAGAGACAAAATTGAATTTTTTATGAAAAATGAATTTTTACTGAACATTTTGATTTTATTTGAATAATTGAATTTCGACTGAATTAAATGTCGAAATTGAATTTTGAGTGAAAACAAATTTGTGAATAAATTATTTTTTTAGAGAAATAATGGAATTTTTAATATTCAGTAAAGAATTGAATTATGAGTAATAAATTGAATTTTTATTGAAAAGTTAAATTTTTATTAAGGAATTAAATTTTTAGCTAAACAGTTAATTTTTAGTAAAATATTTTAATTTTTTTAGTGGAATTAGAAACTTTAAAAATGTTAAAAAAACGTAAATTATGCTGTTTTACAAGAATATTCTCTAGTACTTCTGCTCAAATAGCTGCAGTCAAAAGGAAGCAATTAAAAAATTAAAAAAGCACCAAGAAAAAAACTCTAAAAGTAACAACAGCAAAAAAAAAAAACTATAGAAAGGGTTCCACAACAACTAAGGATCAAGTCTGAAGTATGCTTCAGCGAACATAATTTTTCACACTTTTCACTGACTACACAGAAAAAAAGGCTATTTTGTGCTGTGCTGTCGGTTAAGAAATATATTAAAAAAAAAAGAAATTAAAATGTATTTAAAAAAAAAAGAAATAAGTAGCAAAAATATGGCCTGGGGTTGCAGAAGCACAAGTGGGTCAATAACTGGCTTACTGGGCTGCGTACCGAACGCCTTCGTCTTAATCTTTATATAAATTTAATTTGACGTTGCTCTGAGCTTTGGGCGGCAACATGCTGCTGTTGGCAACATTTTTTGGTATTTTTTTTAAAATTTTTTATCGCTGCGCGCAATTTATGCATTATTTAAAAGGAGATAAAGATAAAAATTATGATTATTTTTAAGTCGTTGCTCCTTTTTTTATTTTTGGAGTTGCATATTATTTTGTACATTTGCTTCTTTTTTAAGTGTACATTTTAATGACTGGGCTGCCACATTTTATTTTAATTTAAGTGAGGTTATTTGCGATTATGCGGGTGCGAAATAAGTTTATAAGCGATTAGTAATGGTTATAGCTTTGGTCAGATTTCAGTTCATTTTTGTGTTTATATAAAATTTTATTTGACTGATAGACAAAAATGATTTAATTTTATAGGATTTAATCTCGAAAATATCGATAAATTTCATTTCAAAGATACATTTTTCTATATTACTATATTTTTATATATTTTACTCTATACTGTTTGAATTTTACTACTATATTGAATTTTTTAAATTTATTTTATTTTTAACTATTTTATTACTTTCGATTCAATTATTTATTTCTATATATTATATTAATAAATTTCCTTTATATGGATAAATTTTATTTATATCGATAATTTTTATTTACATCGATAAATTTCATTAATATCGATAAATTTTATTTATATAGATATATTTAGTTTTATCGATAAATTATTATAATTATGCATATCTATTAATATATTTATATTGATAAATTTATGTATATTGTTAAATTTTTTTATATCGATAAATTTAGTTTTATCGATACATTAAATTTTTATCGATATCTTTCATCTATATCAACAATTTTATTTATATCGATAAATTTATTTATATCGATTAATTAATGTAAATCGATTAATATGTGTATATCGATAAATTTATTTATATCGCTTCATTTATTTATATCGATACAATTATATCTATAAATTTCATTTTTATTGAATAATTTTTTAATAGGTTTGAATGAATTTCGATAAATTTATTTTAAGTATTTAGATAAATTTTTAGAATTTTGATTAATATCAAATATTTTAGTAAATTATAACACTTAATTGTTTTTGTTTTACGACCTCTTTTTTTACCCCTTTTTTATTCAAAGTTCAGCCTACGTATTTGATTCTGTGGAAACTCTGCAGCCTATACGTTGCAAATTGCTGCACGCAACAACGACTTTGGCAAAATGTTGAGTTGATGCAGTTTTTGCAAAATTTCAAAAATTTTTATAAACTATATTATAAATTTGATCTATTTCGATAAATTTATTTTATTTTTATAAATTTGATATATTTTATTTATTTGGATAAATTTCATATATTTTTAATAAACTTCATTTATTTTAATAAAATCTATTTATTACCATTAAATTATTTGTTTTTTAATATATTTTTAATATAAACATTTTCTGAGTTTTTCGTTTATTTTACTTTCATATTTTTATGCGTGAATAATTTTCTTTGTAGCTGCTGCAAGAAAATCCCATGAAATGAAACAAAGTACCACACATTAACACAGAGTTAAGCGTTACCACCTGCTTATTTCCAACTTAAGCCGCAGCTACATCCGCACCAACTCCAATCAAAACCTGCTGCCTTTTGCCATGTTTTCACTGCACTGGAAAAATGTTTTCTTCGCTGTTTTCATTTTGCATTTTCCACATAATTTTAAGCGCATTGTTGGCAGTTTTTTTTTCATTTTTTTTTTTCAGTTGGTTTTGTTTGTTCCTCCACTGAAACATGCAGTAAAAGTGCTGTAGTGGCACGCTAGAGGTCGCTGATGTTTAATTTTAGCTGTTCAAAGTTTAGCCAAAGTAGCGGACAGCCCCACAAAAAATATAAGGTTATTATAACTTTTTTAAAGTGAAACAATTAAAAACAAAACCCATGCATTTTTTAAAGTTTTTGTTTGCTGTTTTAATAGTTTTGTTTTGTGTGCTTTTAATATGTTTTTAATTTAATTTGAATTAAAATTTAAATGGTTTTTGTTTGACTGACGTTTATTGTGTTGCAGTTTGTTGTCACCAAAGTATACATACATTTTTTTTTGAAAAATTTAATTTGAATCGATAAATTTATAACAATATGATAAATTTCGTTCATTCCTTTCGTATCAATTTATATTATTTATATCGATAAAATTTATAAATTTCGTAAACTTTCATTTATTTCGCTAAATTTCATTTGTTTCGATAATTTTGATTTATTTAGATAAATTTAATTTACTTCCATAAATTTAATTTATTTCGATACATTTAATATATTTCAATAAATTTAATTTATTTCGATAAATTTAATTTATTTCGACAAATTTAATTTATTTCGATAAATTTAATTTATTTCGATAAATTTAATTTATTTCGATAAGTTTTACTTATTTCGATAAACTTAATTTATATCGATTTATTTAATTTATTTCGATAAATTTAATTTATTTCGATAAATTTAATTTATTTCGATAAATTTAATTTATTTCGACAAATTTAATTTATTTCGATAAATTTAATTTATTGCGATAAATTTAATTTATTTCGATAAATTTAATTTATTTCGCTAAATTTCATTTGTTTCGCTAAATTTAATTTATATCGATAATATTAATTTAATTCGATAAATTTAATTTATATCGATAAATTTAATTTATTTCGATAAATTTAATTTATTTCGATAAATTTAATTTATTTCGATAAATTTAATTTATTTCGATAAATTTAATTTATTTCGATAAATTTAATTTACTTCGATAAATTTAATTTACTTCGATAAATTTAATTTATTTCGATAAATTTAATTTATTTCGATAATTTTAATTTATTTCGATAAATTTAATTAATTTCGATAAATTTAATTAATTTCGATAAATTTAATTTATTTCGTTAAATTTAATTTATTTCGATAAATTTAATTAATTTCAATAAATTTAATTTATTTCGATAAATTTAATTTATTTCGATAAATTTAATTTATTTCGACAATTTTAATTTATTTCGATAAATTTAATTTATTGCGATAAATTTAATTTATTTCGATAAATTTAATTTGTTTCGATAAATTTTATTTATTTCGATATTTATTATTTATTTCGATAAATTTTATTTTATTTATTTCGAAAAGTTTTATTTTTTCGATACATTTTATTTTTCTCTACAATTTTTTTTATTTCGTTAAATTTTATTTATTTCGATAAATTAAACTTTTTTGATAATTTTTTTTTTTGATAAATTTCATTTTTTTTAATTTATTTCGATAAGTTGAATTTATTTCGATAACTTTAATTTATTTCGATCAATTTAATTAATTTCTCCAAATTTAATTAATTTCGATATATTTATTTACTTTCATTTAATTTTATCTATTTCGATATATTTAATTTCTTCGTTTGATAAATTTTAGTTATTGCGATAAATTGAATTCTGATATATTGCATCAATGCTGATAAATTACATAATTATATATTTTGCACAAATTTCTACAAACATTTTATTAATTTTGATAGATTCATAAATTTTAAAAACCCCTAATTTCTACAAGCGACAAATCGATAATTTCTATAAATTTTTAAAAAATTATATAAAATAATAATTTAAAATCATTAGATTTTATTATTAGATTTAACGATATTTTCGATAAATTTTACCAATTTAGATAAATTGACAATTTAAATCATGAATTATAAAAAAATAAATTTCGAAAAATCACATCAATTTCGTTAAGTTTTACATATTTTGAATAATTTTCAATAAAACTTTTTATTACATTTAGTTTGACAAATTTTATAACTTAACGATAAAAATTATTACCAAACAGTTACGTTTAAATCACAAAAACTATTATTTTTTCAAGGAGCTAAAAGTACTTATTTTTCGATATAATCATTAATTTTAATGTGCCCCAAAACAACAGATATAAAAATAAAATAAAAGTACATTCATTCAATGAAAACAGAAAAAACGTCGGAGGACTTCGAAAATTAATCGTGCTTTATTGGCACTAAAATGGTAGCTCACCAAACAACTAAACTAGACGACATCAAAAGATATAATTGCGACAGTTTTATTCGACATTAGAACGGACGCGATGTTTTGGTGACTTGTCGCGCAAAGTGATGCCCGAAATTGTGCCACTCGAGTACGAATCAAATATCATAATAAATGAGACAATAAAATTCCGTTGAAGCTCATCATTTTCGCCTTTTTATTGACGTTTACGCGCCATTGAATAAGTAGTTAACTGGGCGAAAGAATGTGAGTTCAGAAATGAAATTTGGATGCAATAACTTAATTTCTTAAAATTTTTTTATTTATAAAATTCCAATCTGTTATTTTTAATTATAAAAAATGCCTTCATAAAATATATCTTTAAAAATACAAAATAAATTAATTTGACAAATTGTCTTTGACATAAATTGCTTCAACTATAATGTCGTTTAATGATGCTGTCAGCGTAATTTCGTTGCAAAGCATTGCAAATGAACTTTGCTATTTTGTGGTAGCACTATATTTTTACTATTCTTGTTGTCATTCTAAATGTCATTCATTTTCTACCACGGCATAACAATTTTATTGCAGATTATTACAACAAGTGAGTCCGCGTGTTTGCTGCCTGGGTCATGTGGTTGATGTTATTTTTTTTAAAGATAAATATTATAAAATTCCATAAAATATATAAAATTCGATAAATGTTATAAATTTTATAAAATTCTATAAATTTTATAAAATTCGATTAATTTTATAAAATTCGATAAATTTTATAAAATTCGATAAATTTTATAAAATTCAATATATTTTATAAAATTTTATAAATTCGTTATCGATTTGTATAAATTTTATCCAATTTTATCGAATTTTGTCGAATTTTATAAAATTTAAAGAATTTTATAAATTTTATAAAATTTTAAAAATTTTATAAATTTTATAAATTTTATAAATTTTAAAAATTTTAAAAATTTTAAAAATTTAAAAAATTTTATAAATTTTATAAAATTCGATAATTTTTTTAAAAATTTCATAAAAATCGATAAATTTTCTGCATATAAATATTCATATATGCAGAAAATTTATCAAAATTTATACAAATAATTTTAATTAATTTCTTTCCATTTTTGAACATAATTTATCTAATTATACAATTAAATATACATTTTGTAGTTAATTAAATTTATTTCAGTACAATTTTGGTTATTTTGTTTTTCACAATAAATTTTTAAATTTCTTCAAATTCTGTCTGATTTATTTATTTCTTTTATTTACTTTTAAAGCCTTAAAGATTTATCTCTGTTTATATATTTTTATCGTTGTTGCATCCTTTCGCGAGATTTGTGGCTTTTGCTCGTGCACCACAACAAAAAAAGTATCCTTAAAAAAAGAAAAATACAAATCATTGCAAGGACTTTTTTTTGAGACTCACCGACATCTACTTTGTTAGTTGCTTCAATGAGGTTAGGACGACGTAACAATAGAAAAGAACGGTACAACTCGCGCAGGACACTGGTTCTCCTTCTATATTTCGATAAATTTAATTTATTTCGACAAATTTAATTTATTTCGATAAATTTAATTTATTTCGATAAATTTAATTTATTTCGATAAGTTTTACTTATTTCGATAAACTTAATTTATATCGATTTATTTAATTTATTTCGATAAATTTAATTTATTTCGATAAATTTAATTTATTTCGATAAATTTAATTTATTTCGATAAATTTAATTTATTTCGACAAATTTAATTTATTTCGAGACTCACCGACATCTACTTTGTTAGTTGCTTCAATGAGGTTAGGACGACGTAACAATAGAAAAGAACGGTACAACTCGCGCAGGACACTGGTTCTCCTTCTATAAAATGCAGTCATTGTTGTAGCAGTTTTATTTGTGATTTTATTTTTGGTTTCATTTTGCTTCATTGCTACAAATTTAATTTGTCTTCATTTCATTAAATTAAGCAACGCGACTATTTTTCGAGAGTTGAAAACAATTGCATTATATAGAATTGAATTGAATTAAATTGAAAATAGTGTCATTCAGTCAGAGACAATAATTTTGCTGTCATGATCAGAATTGTTTTTGGAAAAAATCAAAATGATTTAAAATGCATTTGTATGTTTTATATCCCATCTGCTTTTCGAACAAATTATACAGCAAATAAACTTTGACTTTGGCGCCCGTTTTAATGTTGTTTTTTTTTGTGCAACGTGTCCAACAAAACTATGAAATGTCGGGCCTTATTTCTGGCTATTTGCCCAGCGCATTACTCAAGGCGCACTTGAGTCCGCCGCGAAATCGCCTCCGGTTCCTTTAGCAAGTAATGCTAATGTGTGCGAAACTTATGTGCAACTTATGCGCAACTTAAATGCAACTTATGTTCGGCGCTATTTCTACTCCATTACACTCGCAATTTATGTATCGTTGTATGTAGTGCCGAGAATGCATAAGTACTGCACTCAGATAATCGTATGAAAACGTATTAAAGTCAAATATTTTGAACTTTATGTTGCTGAATTGCCAAAAAGTACCTAAATCTATTTGGTAGTTTAGTTATCTAAATTTTATTTTAGTTTAATTTGTATTTGATTTTCTATAAAATTCAACAAATCAAATATTAATTACATAAATGTGATAAACTCGGTAAAAAATTTTGTCTTATCGATAGTTTTGACAATGCTCAAAAAAATTGCTTATATTTTTTGATAAATTTCAATTATCTTTATAAATTGGTTAATTTTCCTGAATTTAATTTCGATCACAAATTTTATAAATTTTGTTAAACTCGATAAATTTTAAAAAATTCAACAAAATTTTATAAAATTCGATAAATTTTATAAAATTCGATAAATTTTATAAAAGTCGATAAATTTTACAAAATTTGATAAATTTTATAATATTCGATTAATTTTATAAAATTCGATAAATTTTATAAAATTCGATAAATTTTATAAAATTCGATAAATTTTATAAAATTCGATAAATTTTATAAAATTCGATAAATTTTATAAAATTCGATAAATTTTATAAAATTCGATAAATTTTATAAAATTTGATAAATATTATAAAATTCGATACATTTGATAAATTTTATAAAATTTGATAAATTTTATAAAATTTGATAAATTTTATAAAATTTGATAAATTTTATAAAATTTGATAAATTTTCTAAAATTTGATAAATTTTACAAAATTCGATATATTTCGACAATTGTTATTAAATTCTATTATAATTATTAAAATCGATAAATTTAATTAAAATCGATAAATTTAATTAAAATCGATAAATTTAATTAAAATCGATAAATTTAATTAAAATCGATAAATTTAATAAAAATCGATAAATTTAATAAAAATCGATAAATTTAATTAAAATCGATAAATTTAATTAAAACCGATAAATTTAATTAAAATCGATAAATTTAATTAAAATCAATAAATTTAATTAAAATCGATAAATTAAATTAAAATCGATAAATTTAATTAAAATCGATAAATTTCATTAAAATCGATAAATTTCATTAAAATCGATAAATTTCATTAAAATCGATAAATTTCATTAAAATCGATAAATTTCATTAAATTCGATAAATTTCATTAAAATCGATAAATTTCATTAAAATCGATAAATTTCATTAAAATCGATAAATTTCATTAAAATCGATAAATTTCATTAAAAGCGATAAATTTTGTAAATATTCTGATTTATGTAAATTTTCTGATCTAAAATCGAGAACTTCTAGTAAATCCCACACATTTAATGAAATCTGATATACTTCGATAAATAGTATAAATTTCGATAAATTGAATAAATTTCGATAAATTTTAAACATATTATAAACTCGATAATTGCGAAGTTAATAAATTCTATAGCTTCTTTTTATTTAATCTATATTCGATTAAAATTGAAAAATTTTCGATAAATTTGAATAACTTCGAAAAATAGAATTCAACATTTTTAATATCGATAAATTTTGAACAACTTATTTTAAATTCATTAACTTGTGTTGCGTGTGGAATTTATATTAATTTTGCTTCAAATACTCAAAATGTTAAATTATCAATAGCGCACATTGTTTGGCCGATAACAGCATAATCATTATAATTTGACTACAAATAACGCAATTTCGCAGTGAATTAAATTGCAATTGCCCCCTCCCCCTTGTACATCGTACAATTAGTCAGCCACGAACGAGACGATGTTGTTTCTAATGATTTCATTAGCAAATGCTGCATAGTTTTAGGCGCATTTATCGCTCAACCAACCGCTGCTTTTAATCACGCCACAAGCATCATTTAACCGCACAAATTAAGCTCCGCGTGCTTAATGTTGCCTCGTAAATCGTTGCCGAAGCAAAGAACAAGATGCCGAATTTTAAATTCTACAAAAACAACAAGAAAAAATACAGCGATGGCAGTCTGTAAATAAAAAGAATTAAATTTTGAAATTTATGGCACATCTTGCAGGCGAAAGAAACACTTGAGAAATATTTTCGGGGAGAAGAAATTACAGGACGCAGAACGCAAATGATGCGAAGCAGCCGGAGTTTATTTCGAAAAGATTTTGGCAATTTTCGACTTGAGCTGTTAATGAGCAATGGGCGTAAGATGAAGAAGACTATAGAACAGAAGAAATAAATACAACTGCAGTTAAAATGAATAACAACGATCACAAATATAATTACAACAACAGTTGTTGCTTCGCACAAGAGCAACAATAAAATTTTGTAAATGTAACAAGTGAAGGAATTATTAATGGTTGGTAATTGTGTGGCATTAAGTGAGAGTGAGGGAGACAAACAAAAGCAGGCTTCAAGGAGTGAAAATGTGCAATAGACTTGTGAAGAAAGAGAAAGGATGGTAATTGTGGTGATTTTAATGGTACCATCTTGTAGCGATTTAAAGTGATTTACAAGAGTTTTAATTGTAAAATTATTATAAGAGTATTTTCATCATCATTTTTATTGTTCAAATTATTTTTCATTTTATGTAAAATATTATGTGCCAAAGTGAGACTATTCTATTAATTATTCGAACTCATGAACAGTGAAACATCTACGTTGAAATTGAACATTGATGGTACTAATGACAAAAGTGAGCAAACTATATCGGCGATTCAAACATATGAACACTGAAACATATAGATGATGTGTGTACACAATGAAATATTATTGCTTATCAAAAACACGTATAAATTGTCTGAAATAAGAAAATGTTAAAAATAAGAAATTCAAAAAATAGTTCAATGTTTTATTTTACCAATTCATTTTTAATTAATATAACAATTTCTATATAATATTATATTTTTGCTTAAACTGCAGATTTATACAAAATTCTAAAAAAAATAATATTAAATTTTATTAAATACGATTAATTTTATTATTAATTCGACAACATTTATTAAATTTCACATTGTTCAATGTAATGTAATGAAATCGATAAAATATATTAAATCCGATAAATTTTATTATTTTTTTTTAAATTCGATAAATTTTATTAAACTCTATAATTTTTATTAAACTTGATACATTTTATTGAATTCGATAAACTTTCATATATTCGATAACTTGTATTAAATTCAGTATTTTTTACCATATTCGATAAATTTTATTAAATTCGATAAATTTTGTTAAATTCGATAAATTTTATTAAATTCGATAAATTTTATTAAATTCGATATATTTTATTAAATTCTATAAATTTTATTTAATGCGATAATTTTTATTAAATTCGATAAATTTATTAATTTCGATAAATTCATTAAATTCGATACATTTTATTAAATTCGATAAATTTTATTAAATTTGATAAATTTTATTAAATTCGATAAAATTTATTAAATTCTATAAATTTTATTAAATTCGATAAATTTTATTTAATTTGATAAAATTTATTAAATTCCATAAATTTTATTAAATTCGATAAATTTTATTAAATTCGATAAATTTTATTAAATTCGATAAATTATATTTAATTCGATAAATTTTATTAAATTCTATAAATTTTATTAAATTCGATAAATTTTATTTAATTTGATAAAATTTATTAAATTTGATAAAATTTATTAAATTCGATAAATTTTATTAAATTTGATAAATTTTATTAAATTCGATAAATTTTATTAAATCCGATAAATTTTATTAAATTCGCATTGTTCAATGTAATCTAATGAAATCGATAAAATATATTAAATCCGATAAATTTTATTATTTTTTTTTAAATTCGATAAATTTTATTAAACTCGATAATTTTTATTAAACTTGATAAATTTTTCTGAATTTGATAAACTTTCGTATATTCGATAAATTGTATTAAATTCCGTATTTTTGACCATATTCGATAAATTTTATTAAATTTAATAAATTTTATTAAATTCGATAAATTTTATTAAATGTGATAAATTTTATTAAATTCGATAAATTTTATTAAATTCGATAAATTTTATTAAATGCGATAAATTTTATTAAATTCGATAAATTTTAATTAATTCGATAAATTTTATTAAATTCGATAAATTTTATTAAATTCGATAAATTTTATTTAATTCTATGAAATTTATTAAATCCGATAAATTTTATTAAATCCGATAAATTTTATTAAATTCGATAAATATTATTAAATTCGATAAATTTTATTAAATTCTATAAATTTTATTAATTTCGATAAATTTTATTAAATTCGATAAATTTTATTAAATTCTATAAATTTTAATAATTTCGATAAATTTTATTAAATTCGATAAATTTTATTAAATTCGGTATTTCATTAAATTCGATATATTTCATTAAATTCGATAAATTTTATTAAATTCGATAATTATATTAATTTTGATAATTTTTATAATATTCGATATATTTCATTAAATTAGATATATTTTATTAAATTCGATAAATTTTATTAAATTCGATAAATTTTATTAAATTCGGTATTTCATTAAATTCGATATATTTCATTAAATTCGATAAATTTTATTAAATACGATAATTATAATAATTTTGATAATTTTTATGATATTCGATATATTTCATTAAATTTGATACATTTTATTAAATTCGATAATTATATTAATTTTGATAAATTTTATTAAATTCGAAGAATTGTATTCATTAATTTTGATAAATTTGATTATATAAAAATGAATTTACAAAAATTACAAAAAAACACATAAAATGAAAACTCTCCTCTCTGCTTCGTTTGCGATTTACCTATTTCTTCGTTGATCGCTGCAGCAGAATTGCTACGAATTCAACAGGATATATGCAAGGATGTATGTGTGTCGCAGGACTTCTCGAGTTGAGCCAAATAACTGCCATTAAGTATAAAAGCTCTTGTCGCATGAATGAGTTTCAAGCATTTAAGCCAAATGTGTACGTGGAAAGCAATAAAGTGGACTTAAGCAAAGTGGTGAATGGCGAAAAATCCAGCAGCAACAGTAAAAAAAACTGCAACATTAAAAAATAAAAATAATCCAAAATAAAAGAGAAAAGTAAACTGCAAGAAAAAAACTAAATCTAAAAAAAATCCAACAATAACATGTCTGCCAAATGGCAAAAGGGTTTCGCAGGATATCAAAGGACACGCGTTGTGCAATTCATGGTACTGCATATGTTTAGCCACTAATGTTGTCTGTCGCCTGCATTGTCCGCCAAAATGCACATCCGACGTATAGTCGACATCATCATCGACGCTTTCTTCTGCATTGCATTAACACAGATAAAGTTCGTCGATAAGCGGATCCTGCAGCAGGACTTGAGCGATGCGTTGCTAACAAAATAAAAAAAAACGCGTCGACAGTTAAAACATGTTGTACGCAGAGAAAACTTGCTAGAGTCCGGGTGCTGAAGTGCTGTGTCTTTGGTTCCATTGCAGTTTTTTGCATTGGCAACATTGCCAAAAGTTACGATTGTCTGTAGATTTGGTACTACACTCGACAAAAATAAATCTGATAGAAGAAAACACTATTAATAAAAAATTTTAACAATGTAATTTCTCCCATTAATAAAACGTAGTTAATACTATTAAAAATTATAAAATAAATATATAACTGTTTAAGTAGTTTTTATTAATAGTATTGTACTTAAAAAACTATTAAACATACCATATTAGTTTATGTTAAATAAGAATTTCAATACAAAGTTAATATAATAAGAAATTACTATTAATTTTGTCCCATTAAATGATTAGTATACTATCAAATTAATAGTCGTACTATTTAAATTTCGTTCTCTACGTGTATTTTTTGTCTTTTAGTGCGACAAGTTTTGTAGAGTTTCTGTGATTTTGATATGGTTTCTACTGTTTTCGCTGCTGTCGTTACTTCTGAAGTTGCTTTTGCTGTTGGAGCAGCTTTTCCATTTGGCTGCTGCTTCCAAAACTGTTGCCTGATTGAAGTGCTTTTGGCACACATTCCAAGCAAGCGTATGTTGCGAATTTAGTGCTGAACACAAAAATCAAGTTTAGGGCACTTTCATCTCGCATGTTCGGCGCATAAAAAACACAAAGTTGTTGGCGATATTTGTGGCATATGTTTTTGTGGAACAGCAGAAATAAATGTATCAGAAAGTTATAATTTTAAGTCGTCTGTAAATTTTTTCATTTCATTTTTGAAGTTTTAGTAAAAAAAACAATTTTTAGTGAAAAATTATTGAGTTTTTAGCGAACAATTGAATTTATAGTAAAAAATTAAATTTAATGAAAAATTAATTTTTAAGTAAATAATTAAATTTTTAGTAAAAAACTTAATTTTTATAAATAAATTTAATTTTAGTGAATAATTTTATTTAAGTGAATAATTTAATTTAAAAAAAAAAATAATTTTTAGAGAAAATTCAAATTTGAAAAAATTGGAAAGTTTATTTTTAGTGAAAAATTGAATTTTGTAGTGAAAATTTGAATTTTTAGTGAAAAATTGAATTTTTAGTGAAAATTTGAATTTTTAGTGAAATTTTGAATTTTTAGTGGAAATTTGAATTTCTAGTGAAAATTTGAATTTTTAGTGAAAATTTGAATTTTTGTGAAAAATTGAATTTGTAGTGAAAATTTGAATTTTTAGTGAAAATTTGAATTTTTAGTGAAAATTTGAATTTTTAGTGAAAATTTGAATTTTTAATAAAAATTTGAATTTTTATGAAAATTTGAATTTTTAGTGAAAATTTGAATTTTTAGTGAAAATTTGAATTTTTAGTGAAAAATTGAATTTGTAGTGAAAAATTGAATATTTAGTGAAAAATTGAATTTTTAGTGAAAAATTGAATTTTTAGTGAAAAATTGAATTTTTAGTGAAAAATTGAATTTTTAGTAAAAAATTTAATTTTTATTAATAAATTTAATTTTAGTGAATAATTTAATTTAAGTGAATAATTTAATTTAATTTAAAAAAAATATAATTTTTAGAGAAAATTCAAATTTGAAAAAATTGGAAAGTTTATTTTTAGTGAAAAATTGAATTTGTAGTGAAAATTTGAATTTTTAGTGAAAATTTGAATTTTTAGTGAAAATGTGAATTTTTAGTGAAAATTTGAATTTTTAGTGAAAATTTGAATTTTTAGTGAAAATTTGAATTTTTAGTGAAAATTTGAATTTTTAGTGAAAAATTGAATTTTTTGTGAAAAATTAAATTTTTAGTGAAAATATTGAATTTTTAGTAAAAAATTGAATTTATAGTGAAAAATTGAATTTTTAGTGAAAAATCGAATTTTTAGTGAAAAATTGAATTTTTAGTGAAAAATTGAATTTTTAGTGAAAAATTGAATTTTTAGTGAAAAAATTGAATTTTTAGTTAAAAATTGAATTTTTAGTGAAAAGCTGAATTTTTAGTGAAAATTAATTTTTTAGTGAAAATTTAATTTATAGTGAAAAAGTGAATTTTTATTGAAAAATTTAATTCTTAGTGATCAATTGAATTTTTATTGACAAATTTTATTGCAATGAAAAATTTAATTTTAATAAAAAATTAAATTTTTAGTTAAAATTTAATTTTTTAGTTGGAATTTTATGTTTTAGTGGAAAATTTAGTTTTAATTGAAAATTAAAATTTTTTAAGTGATTACTAAACATGCGCATTTATTGTGAAATTTAGTTTATTTAATTAATTTTGAGTGAAAATTTGAATATTTAATGAAACAAATATTTATTCTTTATAAACTTAATTTTTTTTATGTTTTTTTAAATTTTTTTATCGAATCAATTTCTTCTGAAAAATGATATTTAATAATTAAATATGGAAACAGAAAAAACATAAATTCGATCGATTTTAAGTTTAAAGAAAATTGGAATACACCGTGCATTAAAATTAATATTAATTTATTTAAATATATAGTTTTAATTCTGTTTTTATTGCTTTAAATATAATTTAAATTTAAAAATTCAACAGAACTATATTGTGCTTAATAATATTTTGTAAAATATAATTTTATAGTAAATCAATATAGTATGTGGTATATTTTAAGTGTTTAAAAATATTTTTCCAAACTAAAATTTAGACAATCGATGAGTTGACGAATAAACAGTGCTTTATAAAAAATATCAAAAAAAGGCACAAATATTAGAAAAAATCGAATATAAAAACCGGAAAACTGCATTGTGTTTTTAGTGCTTTGTTTATCAAACTTGTTGAGTTTTGTGGCAGCTGTCAAAATAAAACCATTAATTACCAGAATTTTTATTTTATATTTTTTAAAATATATTTTATTATTGTTTTCTATTTTATTTATTCGTTTTTTTTTTCATATATGAAATGTTTTGTATATTGTAAAAATATTACCAAGCTTTTAGTTTTAGTGGGCACTATAGTTATATTTCTGCTTTTTGGCATTACTCTAAACAACTTTTTCCACTACCATGGATGTGTAAAAAAAATATTGGTTTAGAGGTTGGATGAACAAGTAAAGTGGATTGGAATTAATTGCAAATGACAACAAAACAGAGCTCAACACAATTTCATTTAAATTTAAAACAATTGTTAAAAACTTTTTTTTATTTTAGTAAAATATACAGTATACCTTTTTTATTATTTGTTATCATTTATTATTGTATATCCAATTTTAATAATATTAATTTTATTATGTCTTCTCTTCTCGTTTGGAATGTTTTATCTAAAGTCAATAATCTATTTTACTAACGGCCAGCATCTACCAACATTACTATAATAGGTGTGTTTTATGAAATGATTTCCCTCAAAAAGAGTCTACGAATTATAGGACGAGCACGGTGAAATCGAACTCAAATTTCAGTGTAACACATTAAAGCTGCCCCAGATGTATGCTTGCATTTCACATTAATGCTACATAGCGTAAATGCTGCATATCTTCAGGCGCATTTTATGAACGCTCGAAATGTTAAT
The DNA here is from genome assembly GCA_951804985.1 of Dryomyza anilis. Lineage (NCBI taxonomy): Eukaryota > Metazoa > Arthropoda > Insecta > Diptera > Dryomyzidae > Dryomyza > Dryomyza anilis. The sequence continues at coordinate 101,003,230 of OX638132.1, forward strand.
AAATTGAAAACAGTTTCGTTAAAATTTAAAAAAAATTCCTTTAAATTGAAATAATTTGCTTTAAATTAAAAAGCTTTATTCTTAATAATAATTAATATCATAATTTAAAAAAAAATAAAATGAATTAGTCGATTTAGTACCACTGTGCAGCAAAATACACAAATTAAACGAAAAATTAATTGGTCAGTACAGAAAAATCAGAAATTTTATAGAAAACTGCATATGTAGCACCCATAGCAATTGTAAGAGCAACCAAAATGGCACCGAAGGAAGTCTGTCGAAAAACAGAAACTGGTGTTAAATGCGGTCACAACAAAAACAACACTTGAGGCGTTGTTGCATGGATGCATTGAATATCATTGGGGCACAGGTGGCAACGCTGTTCGCTGTTCGAAGCCAACACAAAGTTTGACTTTATTAATTGAGTTGAAAAACTGCAATCGATGGATGGATGGATGGATGGTTGGTTGGGTAAATGAAAGCATGAGTGGAAGGATATATGGAAGGATGTGTGTATGTGTGAAATAGATATGCGTATGTTTTATGCATAAACAACAATGAATTGTTGTTGGGTGTGTTCGTGTGTGAGTTTGATATTTTTCCATTCAATTAATTTGCATCGATATGCGAAAAACTTTCAACGAACTTTTGAAATTTTTTTTTTGTTTATTATTTGAAATTTTTATATGCTGTGCTATGCAATATTTTTTGGGTAATATTATTTTGTATGCATATTTTTTAGTTGACTGCACAGTAATTGAGCTGCACATGCGCGCGCGAGCGCCATAAAAGCAGCAAAGCGGCAAAAATTGCAGATTTTTGCAATTTTTTTTTTAGGTACTCGCGTTAATTGCATTAAAAAGTTTGAACTGTAAGTTTGAACTAAAGGATGGTGTGAATAGCATTGCTAAAATAATCCAATTTGTGGCCAAGTTGGACATTTATTTGTTTAAAAAAAATAATAATAAATAAATAAATAATAGTTACAAATTTTTAAAATAAATTTTTTCGATTTAAAAAAATTCTAGCAGTTTTACTTCCAAAAATGAAACTTAATTTTTAATGAACATTTTTTTTTTTAAATATTATTATTGATAATCTTATTTTAATGAAAAACCTCATTTTTCAATAAAAGTAAAACCTGATGAAACCCAAAAAAATATGTTAAAACAAAGAACCTTCAATCTAAAAAGTTTGTTTTGAAAAAGCTTGTAATTGGCCACATTCCACTTTTTTTTTGCCGTCCAATTAGCTGTATATTTTAGCCAGAATACAGTCTCGAAAAAACACACAAAATTTACCACAAGCCACAGTGCGCCTAAAATGAAATTTGTGCCAGTTCTTGGCAGGACTTCGCGTTTTCGCCAAAAATTAAAAAAACTGCGGCCGAAAACAGTGAAGCGTAACGCCAAAAAAAAAGACAAATACATTTTTATTGATTTTCAAAAGAAAAATGCAATCAGAATTTCAGAAATTTTAAGCTATTTTTAGAAAAAAATAATTAAAAACTTTTTAAAATAGTTTTAAATTAAATTTTAAAAGGATTTTTGATTTTTTTTATTGCTACCATCTAAATATTTTGAATTTGACTATCTTAATAAAAAAAAAACTTCAATTTTGAAACGAAAGTTTTCTAAATAAATCACTTAAAAATCTTATGCACCGATAAATGTTATATATTTTTTTTTAATTTTGAGAGTTTTGTCATACTGTGCAGTGATGCTGCCAAGGCTGTGCTTATTATAAACGGCGCTGTTTTTAATTGTTGATCGTAGGGTTTCTGTTTTTCTTACTGTTGCCACTAATATTTTTTAAATTTCACAGAGAAATTTAGAAAACAATCCAAGAATAAAATCATATATTTAGGCATACTACAATCTCAGAATTATATTTATAAAATCAAAAAACATAGAAAAGTAAAACATCACAATATTTAACTGTTTCATCGGGAGTTTGTGGTATATATTGTGTTTTAATTTAAACAGTTTTTGTTTCTATTCTGTCACAGATTGTGGCGCATTAAAATCGCCAAACTTTGAGGTGCACCTCTGCATCCTTTAGGAGTCCATTTTAAACCACAACCTTGAGTACTATTTTGTATTTTTAATGCGTTTTTCTCGGTTAACGTGATGGCAAAGTTTTAGTGTTGGTTTTTATGTGATTCCGGTTTGCTTTTCTTTTCTTTTTTGTTGAGTGTTTTATTAAATGTTGCAATTGCAACTTTGTAAAGTGTATGGCAGTTTTACAATGAAAGTTATGACAGTTTTAATTTCTGAAAATTGTACTATATAACAGTATTATTGTATAACAGTTTTACAGTTCTACTGTATAACAGTTTTACTGAATAACAGTTTTACTGTATAACAGTTTTACTGTATAACAGTTTTACTGTATAACAGTTATTTTTTTTTTTGAAATATCTACTAAGATCCACAGCACTAAGACAGATTATATCCATTGTACTGTGAAATCTATTCCCTACAATTTTGTGGTTAATATCACCACGAGCGGCCATGCCCAAGCCGGGATTCGAACCCGAGACCTTCAGAATGCAAGTCCAGCGCGCTACCTCTGAACTGCTGAGGCCAGTATTACTGTATAACAATTTTACTGTGTAACAGTTTTACTGTATAACAGTTTTACAATTTACCAAATTTAGTTTATAACAGTTTTAAGTATAACTAGTTTACTGTATAGCAGTTTTACAGTAAACAGTTTTACTCTATAAACATTTTACTTTGAATGGTTTTAAATTATAACAGTTTTACAAATATAACAGATTAATTTTATAACAGTTATAAGTATAGCTATTTTACTTTATATCATTTTTACTCTATAACAGTTTTATTCTACAACAGTGTTACTGTAAACAGTTTTACAAAATAACTGTTTTACTTTAAGCCGGTTTTAATGTTTAATAACAGATTTTCTGTATACCAGATTTCTTGAATATCATTTTAACTGTATAACAGTATTAGAGTATAACAATTTTATTTTATAACTGTTTTACTTTATAACGGTTTTACTTTATATCAGTTTTACTCTATAACAGTATTATGTATAACTTTTTTAATGTATACAGAGTTTCACTGTAGAAACATTGTTTAACTGCTTGTTTAACATTTCAGCTTTCTATTTCAAATAATTAAAATTTAATTTAAAAGTCATGAAATTTCATAAAAAAAATTAAATTTTGTCTTTCTCATTTTCAGATCAATGCCGGCGAAGCACAATACATTCGTACCGTCGACAACTTGATAGCATCACGCATTAGTCTCAAATTGGAATTGCAGGCTGTACATTTTTCGGGCGCAAATCCTGGACAAATGAACGTTCATGGCTCCGGTGGTCAGATGATGAATTCGCTAGCACATGGTGCCGTGGGTGGTTTGGTACTGCGTTGCACCGCGCAAATTGACGATTTGTATCAGGAGTACAAAGAGCTAGAGTTGGGAACACCACAGAGGGATCCGGTGCCAGCTAGAGGTGGGTTGAAACGAAATTATTTGAAGTTTAAATTAGGATTAAAAATGCTGAAACTCACCACTTGACTCATTAATCTTAAACTAAACACAATTAAACGTGTCATTATTAAATTCGCCACACTAACTTTTTAAACAAAAAAAAATCCTCAATTTGAAATTTACTACATATTAACTCACACACTTTAACTTTAAACACTTCAACTAAATATATTATTACTTATCTTACTTAAACTCACCACATGTAATTTCACCATGCTTATATTTCAGCACTAGAACTAACTACACTTTTATTACTGACTAACTAAAACTCACCACATTGAAATTCATCACAGTAAAACTCGGCACAGTAAACTCGCCACAGTAAAACTCAGCACAGTAAACTCGCCACAGTAAACTCACCATTGTAAACTCACCACAGTAAAACTGACCACAGGAAACTCACTACAGTAAACTCACCACAGTGAACTCTTCACAATAAAACTCACCCCAGAAAACTCACCACAGTAAAACTCACCACAGTAAAACCCACCACAGTAAAACTTACCACGGTTGAACTCGCCACAGTAAAACTCAAAATACTAAAACTCACTACATATTACACTCACTACTACTAAGCAGACCAAATTTCAGCACCGCATTTTAAATTTTTAAATAATGATATAAAATTTAAATAATTAATTTTATATGACTTTTAAATATTAAAATTAATTTCTTTTTTACAGTTACACTTTCATCCGGTTCTGGCGTAAAGGGCTTCTTCAGCTCTTATTTCTCTTCGCACGGTGTTGCTGCGGCTCGTCAGCTGCCGCTCAGTCAGCTGTTAGCGATTTGTGCAATTGCTGCGCTGCTCACGAGCGTCATGCAATCCTTTGGACTCTTCGAGCAGCTTGTGTTCGACAGCAGCAACAAATGCAACAATAAGAACAGTAGCAGCAACATCAACAACAACATGCATTCCCGCAACGCAGCAGCAGCAACTGCTGCCTCCCCCGAGATGTTGATGGTATCTACGAGATAACTAACTAAATGTGTTAAATTAGGTTAATTATATTTTTTATAATAATTTTAAGAGCCAAAAACCAAAAGAAAAACAGCAGCAAGTAAAGCATATTTAATGCAAATAATTCAAAATATGCAGAAAAATAAAACTATAAAAAATAAATAAAAAAAATAAAGAATAGAATAAAAACAAATGTGCATAAACTAAAATTAATTAAAATAAAATGAAAATATTGTTTATAACATATTTTAAAAAATGTGAGCAAAGCAAAATATAAAAAACTAGTAATAAAAATAAATTAAATATTATTATTAATACTTAATTATTATTACTTATTAATTAATTAAAACCAAAGCAGAGATTAAATTAATTATGTAAAATATGTGAGGCAGAGGAGTATAAAAAAACAAAAGTGCAGTGTGTCGTATATAAAAAAAGAGTATAAATAACAAATTAATATAATTAATAAATAAATGAATAAAATGAACGTTAATTTTAAATCCAAACAGGAAATGTGTTTTATTTAAGGGAACGTAAAGGCATTATTTAAAAGATAAAATATAATAATGAAAAGGTAGTTTTGGAGATAATTATAGTGTTAAATAAAATACAAATACCGAATACCAATTAAAATATATTACGGTTTAGTAGTACGCATTATCGGTAGAAAATAACAATGTATTTAAAAAAATAATTAAAAAAACAATCTTGATTTCAATTGAAATCGAATTCAAATTCTAATTCGATTATATTTGTATTTTTCCTGTTCTACAATTTTATTAAATATGAATTCTAGAAAATGCTCTATTGTACCGTGAAGCGAATCCATTTCAAATATTTCTATTATGATCGCAAATCAATTTTGCAACATGAAAACAACATTCTTTTTTAGCCAATAACTACATATTTTGGTTGTGATGTTAATGTCAACTATAAATGGTAAAAGTTCTATTAGGAGAATCTGATGGATGACCTTTTTTTGGTGGGAAACACCTTCAAATTAATGAACAGCTCAATTAATGTATAGCTCTATGATCATAAAATATAAAAAAAATCTGAAATGCATGTAATAAATTTAAATCATTATTTATTTTTCTTATGAACAAATTCAACAACGTTTACTTACTATTAAAGTGTATTTATTTGACTTGATTTTACTACACAATGCAGATATAGTTACTCGTTTTCTCGCATGTCCAGGTGTTCCGAACAGAACATACCTCCCCTTATAATATTAATATCTCCAAGAAAAATAAATTAAATTTCTATATTTTTTTTTTAATATTATTGTGCTATTATAAAAAAATTATAATATTTTATGCGCTAGATAAAATGATATAAATTAAATAGTACTCGATCTGGACGTGAAAGAAAACAGAAGTGCAAGTGGAGGTTCAAATGGAAATTGCAAAATAGTCAGTGACGTTTGTGTGAAATTTATTTTTTTGAACTAATTTGGCAAATAGTTGTGATAATGTACTTAATTATTTGTTTATATTTTGCTACCTATTTTTAAGAATTCTTAATAATAAATCACAGAAGAATTCAGGACAAGACAAAAAGTTTCCCATGGAAACTTTCACTACAATTTTTTTCAAAAATATATTTATATCTGACAATAGTAATAACGAGTTTGGAAAGTTAGGTCACATGGGTAAGTTCGGTCACATGGAGCGGATTTTTATAGTCGGTCGGGCCCGACTATGGAATACCCTACACCTTTGGTGGGGATATTAATGTGGGATATTTAATTGCATACCTTAATTTTAAAGTTTTTAATTATGCTGAACCTCCCCACCCTCAGAATATTATTCATAAATCAGAAATTTACGTCTTATATCCCCATAAATTAAAAAAATTATATAAAAGTATAAACAACTAAAAATAATTTTAAAAATAAAAGTGAGCGGACCACGCTTATATTTAAAATTTTGTAAGGCAAATATTTAAAAGATTTGATTTTAATAATTTACGGATCAGATTTCCACTATGAAAACCCGGGAAATAATGAAAAAAAAGTGGGCGTATCACGCCCATTTTTTAACCACATATTTTTAGGTGAATTATAACAATATGTTTTAAATTTCATACCTATACCTTGAATACTTTTCGAGTTATTAGTTCCGAAAGAGTTATATAAAAGTGACTTGTATGGGAGGTGGGCGTGTCCGTTGACCGATTTGGCTCATTTTCAAACTCAGTTCCTACTTTTGCTAAAATATATTGAGACGAAATTTCATCGCATTCTGATCAGTATTTCTCAAGTTATTCTGTATTCGGACGGCAAGACGGACAGACAGACAGACAGACAGACAGACAGACGGACATGGCTAAACGGACTCGGGTAGTGATGCTGATCAAGAATATATATACTTTTCCACACCGGACACGCCTCCTAAGGGGCGTTACAATACATGCACAAAGTTAATATACCCTGTACCTCATAGGTGTAGGGTATAATTATTATAATGTGAAGTGTGATTTAAATTCTCTAATATTTTTAATACTTTTTGCGAATGTAAAAAAAAGGTATATATTTTACTTATTTAATACTCAATGTTCCGGAGGGTACTGATTTCAATGGGCTTTAAAAAATATTTTGCAATTACAAGTAAATCAAAGTTTACATTTTTGAAAATGACGAGGTAATTCTAATTCTAAAAAAAGCGACGCAATTTTTCATCTTTTTTTTTAGTTATTATTATTCCGAACTGGACAATAGAACAGCCATGTACAAAAATCAAAATTTGTACGTTATTCGTAATTACATCATTATTTTTAAGCTTTAGAAATATTAATTAAGGTTTCCGAAAAAAACAAAAACTAATATTTTATATCTGTGTGTCTTCAAAGTTAGAAAATTTGGTTACTCAAAGTATATGGAAAATTTGGAATATTTACAAGTTGTATTGTAACGTATTTTTTATTATGTATCGTTAACGAAATATAATTTTCTATTTAGATATTTTAATTCACATTTTAAGATTCCAGAACCAATGCACCACTGCAACAACGATTTGACCATTTTTAATTTTTCGGTCATGGTTGATATTCCAAATCTGCACAAATGCATTTAAAACCCACTTCAAGACATTTATTTGATTTCAAAACATTTACTGACGACGCTATGTTTGAAAATCAAATGAATTTGTTGCACCAAGTACTGTCAAAAGAAAACACAAACAAAACATAGCTGTAATGAAGAGGTCTATAATAATGTGCCATAAAAATTCAAATACTGAGTTCTTTTTTTAAAATTTTTTTTTCAATCTTACTCTAAGGAATTTTCATTAAAATTAAACTATAGGAAAAACATAAGATTTTTTCAAAAAAACATTTTTATTTGCATATACTGTTTTTCGACCAAATCCTTGTTTTTGTCGTGCAAAATTTTTTTTTTACTAATGTTTGTTGTATTTATTATAAACCTACAACAACAACATTATGGCCGACGAACGCCGAGCGGCAGATTTGTTGTTATTTTCAATATTCGTCTTCTCAATCATTACTCGTTTGCGCACACTCTCTGCACTCACTATATTCGTTGCATGTTCAGCGACAGTATTGTCATTTGGTTTTGTTTTTCAAAACCAAAAATGTGTAAACATTACTTGACACCAATGAGACAAATACTACAGTGAAGTGTAGAGACTTCAATTCACTGCAATATTGATTGCATTCTGCCATTGTAAAATGCGCTCAATACAGTAGAGTGCAGTAGTGCATATTTTGTAGAGGAAACTTCAAATATATTTGTGAAAATGTTTAGGTGATATATTCTGGGTTTTCTTTTCTGTAATTTAAAGTATTTTGGACTGAGGATGCACTTAGAGCGTACGTACTGTGAACTGTGAGCAGTTACATACGAAACCCAAGTGACTGAAAAAAACGCGTAGAAAGCAGTGTTTTCTGCTAACACAAAATCTTTATATATATTTGGTAAAGTGAAAAAACAATACTTAAATGTTATGATGACTTTGAGTCATCAGAGTAGAATATGATGATAAATGTATTCTATTTAGTTAAACTTTCATTTTCAAAATCAGGTAATGGTATATTTGTTTTACACAACTCTTTATAACAATACTTTTATTAGAGAATACATAATTTTTCTTGGATTTTAAATAAAAACTATTAGTTTAATTATAAATGTTATGACTTAATTTGAAAACAATTTCATTGATTGAAATAAAGAATTTCGAATATGGTTGAATGGTAGTTTTTATAGAAAGTTGAATAAAAATTGAATCGGAAGCTGGAAGATTATATTATGTACTCTATTTATCGAATCAATTATTTGTGATCCTTAGAACTGCACACAGAAAAATCCATTTTTTTGGCATGAGCTTGGAAGTTAGTTAGTTGAGTTTTTAATGATTATATTGTATAAAAGTATAAAAATTAAAATTCAACAAAATATATAGAAAAGAATAACAACAGAATAATTTATATAAATAAAAGGATGGTAATTAAGTATTAAAATGTATTTTTTTTTTAAACTTCTAGTTAAATTCTAAAGCCGCAATAATTACACATTTCTCAACAAAAAAAACACGTACGACGAATATTTTCTTAAGTATTTAAATTACAAAAGTTAACAAAAATTTACGTAAAATAACTCAAATCCCTGGCTTAATTTTGCTTCTTTTTTTTACATAAAAGGGTGCAAAAATGCCTGGCACTAAATGTGGTTATGTGAATACAGTTGGAGGTAGCCTTAATGAGTAAGGGTTCCACACATTAATTTACATTACTTCAGAGTGAATTAAGTTTTAATGCCATTTCGTAAATTGAATTGCGTGTAAACATTTAATTCCGGCAAATAAATCAAAATTCCACACAAACTCATTTGTCGTAGAGCCACGTACCGCAGCATTTGAGTAGGGAGTTTTGAACCACTTTCACACAGCACATGATGCGACTGGACGGCGGACTCGGAACGCCAAGGACATCGTCAAGTGTGGAGCTGTCAATGGTGGAGAAACTCAACGTGATATCAAATTGAAATAAAGTTGAATTACACAAAAAAAAAAATTAAATTGATTTTATGACTTTTTTTAAATCTGTATTCAAGCATAATTAATTATTTATAATAGTTTCATCAATTTAAACAACTGTTCATCAAAGTTATTTTAATTGATGAATGTATTTAGAAAGCTATCAAATTATTTGTTTTAATACTTTTTATAACTTAAAATTCTTCATACATAATATTTATCAAGTTTATGAATAATACATTAAATTATGAAATTAGTTTTTGACACAGTACAACTCAGCAAAATGATAAGACATTACTGTTTATAAATATCATAATTAATTTGAAAATATTAGAAATAATACATAAATATAATGAATTTGTAAGTGAACCGAATTCCTATGCACAAATTCATCAATACTATGTATAAATAATGCTATTTATTATCTTGTACTGTGAATAAATAAAATATTTTTTCTTCTTAGCAATTTTTTAGCTTAATTGTAAAAAAATTATCTATAAATAAATTTATTTAATTTAATATTCATTACATTGGTATGAATTATTCGTAAATTTAATGAATAAGTGTGCAATATGCTCAAGCAGTTGTATTTATTGAACAAATTCATCTATATTATGAATAACAAATTTTGAATAATTCATAATTTGTATGAATTTGAAAATTCATAAATTTTATGAATTTGAAAATTCATAAATTTTATGAACTTAAAAATTCATAAATATTATGAATTTCAAAATTCATAAATTTTATGTATATGAAAATTTAAAATTATTTATTTAAAATTGCACACAAAAAAATATCACAAAAAATTTCACCAACTACCAGTATTCATAATATTGATGATTTCATTCATTGAACTAAAATCGTATTTTTTAAATGTTTTTCATTTTCAATATTTTTTTTTAACATAAAATGTCAAACATAAATTTGACTCCATTTACACATTTATCTATATATATATATATAAAACTCTTGGTCCGTCCGTCAGTCAGTCTGTCGGTCTGTCTGTTTGTTCCAGCATCACGTCTAAACCGCTGAACCGATTTAACTGAAATTTTGTCACAGGATACTAAGGAGTCCGGAGGATGTCATGGGCGGGATTGGACAAAGTGGCGTGGTACCTCCCATACAACCTAAACTTTCAAAACGACATAACTCAGCACATACACAATCTAAAAAGATGATACAAAAAAACTAAAATTCACCACACTAAAACTCACCACACTAAAACTCACCAAACTAAAACTCACCACAATAATACTCACCACGTTAAAACTCACCACACTAAAAATTCACCATACTAAAACTCACCACACCCAAACTGAACCCAATAAAACTCACCACACCAAAATTCACCACTCTAAAACTCACCACACTAAAACTCAACACAATAAAGCTCACCACACTAAAACTCAACTCACCACACTATAAATTTGCCATACAAAAACTCACCACTCTAAAACTCACCATACTAAAAACTCACCACAATAAAACTCACCACACTAAAACTCACTACACTAAAAATTCACCACACTAAAACTCACCACACGAAAACTCACCACACCAAAACTCACCACGCTAAAACTCAGCACACCAAAACTCATCACAGTAAAACACACCACACTAAAACTCACCACACTTAAAATTCACTAAACTAAAATTTCAACACACTAAAACTCACCAAATTATAACGAACTACACTAAAATTTCTACTGGGAAAAACTCTACGGGGAAGAATTCTACCGAGAAGAGTTCTACCGGGAAGAATTATACGGTAAAGCGATCTATGGGGAAGAATTTTACGGTGAAGATTACTACTGGGAAGAATTCTACTGCGAAATATTCTATTGTCTGAATTGTTTTTGAGAAAAGTTGTTTTGGCGGAGAATTGTTATTTGGTTACTACATTTATAAAACCAATAAAAACTTCCACAGCGAAGTACGGGGCCCTGATATAAAAAATAATAATAATGTTTTTTTATATTAATAAAATCGCTTTATATCTATGAATTCACAAAATCTTGGCACTAGTCGTGCACGGGTCCAGCTAGTGTATTTATAATTCTTATACAATTTTAGTTATAATAGAGTTATAATATTTAATTGCTAATTATGCGAAGACTCCATTTCGTCATATTAATGAATAATGTACTTCATATTGAGGAATTTTGCTCATCAAACCACATTAATTTAAATATCATAAATCTTATAAGAATTATAAATACAAAAATGTGTAAATGGAGACAATTTTTTTGAAAAAAATTGATTTTATAAAATTATTAAATTGAAAAACTTTGAAAAAATACGATTTTAGTTCAATGAATGAAATCATCAATATGATGAATACTGGTAGTTGGTGAAATTTTTGTTGATATTTTTTTGTGTGTGTATTTGACAATATTTTAATGTCATTTTTGTCTTATGCAGTGCAATAGAGAAAAAGAGAGCGATGTTTATAAGTGAGAGCGAAAAATTACAAGTGTGTGGCGAACAAAATTAAGAGTGCAATGGCGACAGAGAACAAAAATCAGTTGAAATGAAAATCACGAATAAACATTTAATTATCGCCAGTTTTTGTTGCAGTCACACACATGCATATGTTTTTTTTTTGTGCGTATGGGTGAGTATTTACAAGTGTGTCTATTTTTTTTTCATTACACACACACACACAGAGAGAAACTCACGTACCGACTACTATTTAATTTATGTTCATTTGATTAATTTTAATGCTTTTTTGTTTGTCTTTGCTTTTATGCGTAAATGTGTTAGTGCATGTGTCTGCCACAAAATGCGTGCATGTGTGTGCGTATGTGTGCTTATGTATGTATGTGTGTGTGTATATATGTATTGCCGTTTGTAGTATGCATTACGCGCTGTGACAGCTGAAACCTACTTAAAACAAATAGAATGAAGCGCAATAACATTTTTACACTAATGCTTTTAATTTCATTGCATGGCCTTGCGTCCATCAACTAGTAACACAGAGGCACATAAACACACACATACAACAGACACACACACACAAAAACGCACACGGCACCGCGTGATGCTAAAACATGTGCAAAATATATGTCAGAAAAGTCACTAATTAAAGTCACAAAATCAGTAATTAATGCAAAGTGGCAGAAAAAAATATAGGAACATTTTTTTTCAGCTTTTGCATACAGTTTTTTTAGTTTTAACAAAATTTAAATTATATAATTAATTATTATATTAAAATCCATTTTTGCATTTAATTAAAAGAAAATTCATCATAAAAAGAATTTTTGACTTAAACTTAAAATTATCACTAAAAATTCAATTTATAATTAAACATAAAATTTTTCATTAAAATTTAAGTTTTTCAAAAAAATATCAATTTTCACTAAAAAAAAAGGCAATTTTTCATTAAAAATTAAATTTTTAACTAAAAAATTCAAATTTTAAACCAACATTAAATTTTTAAGTAAAAATAATATTTTTAACTAAAATTAAAATTTTTAACTAAAAATTTAATTTTTAACTAAAAATATAATTTTTAATTTTTTTAAACTAAAAATTCAATTTTTAACTCTAAATTAAATTTTTAACTCTAATTCATTTTTTAACTCTAAATTCAATTTTTCACAAAAAATCCATTTTCATTAAATTATTAATTCACTAAAAACTTAAAATTAAATTTTAACAAAAAAATTCAATTTTATCTCCAAATTCAATTTTTCATTAAAAATTAAATTTTTCACTCAAAATTCAGTTTTTCACCAAATATTAAATTTTGCACTAATTCAATTATTCACTAAAAATTGAAAATTTGACTTAAAATTCAATTTTAACTAAATTTATTTTTTAACTAATTTTTTTTTAACTAATTTTTTTTTTAAATTTCAATTTTGACTGAATATTCAATTTTTCATTAAAAATTATAAAATAAATTTTCCACTAAAAATAAAATTTTTAACTAAAAATAAAATTTTTAACTATAAATAAAATTTTGAACTATAAATTTATATTTTAACTAAAAATTTAGTTTTTAATTTTTTTTAACTAAAAATTCAAATTCAACTAAAAATTAATTTTTTAACTCTAAATTAAATTTTTAACTCTTAATTCATTTTTAACTCTAAATTCAATTTTTCACAAAAAATCCATTTTCATTAAATTATTAATTCTCTAAAAACTTAAAATTAAATTTTCACAAAAAAATTCAATTTTATCTCCAAATTCAATTTTTCCTTAAAAATTCTATTTTAACTAAAAATTTAATTTTTTACTAAAAGATCCAAATTTCATTAAAAATTCATTAGACACCAAATAATACAATTTATCACTAAAAAAAGCCAATTTTTCATTTAAACTTAAAATTTTCACTAAAAACCAAATTTTTTAACTAAAAATAAAATTTTTAACTAAAAATTAAAGTTTTCACTAAAAGTTCAATTTTTTTTACAAAAAATTATATTTTTCACTAAAATTCTGTTTTTTCCTATAAATTTAATTTTTCACTAAAAATTAAATTTTTCACTATAAATTAAATTTTTTACTAAAAATTCAAATTTTCAATAAAAATTCAATTTATCACTCAAAATTCAATTTTTCACTAAAAATTCAATTTTTCACCAAAAATTCAATTTTTCACCAAAAATTCAATTTTTTACTCAAAATTCAATTTTTCACTAAAAATTAAAATGTTCACTAAAAATTCAATTTTTCACTAAAAATTCAATTTTTCACTAAAAATTCAATTTTTCACTAAAAATTCAGTTTTTCACTAAAAATTTAATTTTTCATTAAAAAATAAATTTTTAAATAAAAATTCAAATTTTAAAACAAAATTAAATTTTTAACAAAAAATTAAATTTTTAACAAAAAATTCAAATTTTAAACCAAAATTAAATTTTGAAATAAAAAAAAAATTTTAACTAAAAATAAAATTTTTAACTAAAAATAAAATTTTTAACTAAAAATTTAATTTTTAATTTTTTTTAACTAAAAATTCTATTTTTAATTTTTTTTAACTAAAAATTCTATTTTTAACTAAAAATTCATTTTTTAACTCTAAATTAAATTTTTATCTCTTAATTCATTTTTAACTCTAAATTCAATTTTTCACAAAAAATCCATTTTCATTAAATTATTAATTCACTAAAAACTTAAAATTAAATTTTCACAAAAAAATTCAATTTTATCTTTAAATTCAATTTTTCACTTAAAGTTCTATTTTAACTAATAATTTAATTTTTTACTAAAAGAAAGATCCAAATTTCATTAAAAATTCTTTAGACACCAAATAATACAATTTTTCACAAAAAAAGCCAATTTTTCATTTAAACTTAAAATTAAAATTTTCACTAAAATTCTTTTTTTTTCTATAAATTTAATTTTTCACTAAAAATTCAATTTTTCACTAAAAATTCAATTTTTCACTCAAAATTCAATTTTTCACTCAAAATTCAATTTTTCACTCAAAATTCAATTTTTCACTAAAAATTCAATTTTTCACTAAAAATTTAATTTTTAATTTTAAAATTTAAACTAAAAATTACATTTTTCACAAAAATAAAATAAATTTTCCACGAAAAATTAAATTTTTCGCTATTAAATAAAGTTTCTACTAAAATGTCAGTTGTTTTCGCAATATTAAATTTTTCACTAAAAACTTAATTTTTCGCTGAAATTAAAATTTTTTTTTTACCTAGAACTCAATTGTGCACACAAAATATAAAATTTCACTGAAGATTTAATGTACCATGATAAGAACTAATCCGTATTTTCTATTTTTACTAATAATGAAAATCAACAAAATCACCTGAAAAGTCTTTCAGGTGATTTTTTGAATTTTTAAGAATATCATTTAATCATAAATCAGAAATTAAGTATTTATTATGTAGCTGTTCCACATATCGCGTGTATGCACAACTAATTTGAAATTTAATTTTATCTCGCCGAGCGCAGACTGCCGACATAAATTTCAGCACAAATACCAAAAATAAGTAGGATGCAATTTTCGGTGGAATCTAAATATTTAATGCGTTTGCAAATTACGCAAAATCCGGTACAAGACGGTGTAATATTTAAATGTTTGGAGACGTTGAACTTAACGGTAACATGCAGCTGTAAATAAAAAGATGCCGCCCAGAGTCGGCGGTACCCTCAACACTGTTGACACCAAACATACCTCGACGACGAAGGACGACAACATCGAAATGAAATGTTGCCTTAGGTACGAAACTTAGGTTACGAGGTGCCTCTTAATAAGTCCATAACTCTGCGAGATGGCGTGACATTAGGTGTCACTTGGAGTGGGTGGTGAAGGGGAGTTGGGTTGGACTTACTTCATATGGGCACCTTTGGCACATATATAAATTTCAACTTAATTTCTAAGTTGTGGAAAATTAAATTAATTTTCTACACATGCCTGTTGGCAGGACGTGTGCGTGCGCCTCTAAGCCTGAAAAGCCCATTAAATTTGCAAAACTTGGTTGTGGGAAAAAAAAAAATGAAAATGCATAAAAATAAAAGTCGAAAATATATTTTACATTTTTCTGTGTATTTCGAGTGGCAAACGGCAAAGCGCTAAAGGTTATTTAATAACTTTGGTGTTGTGGCAGGATATTTAACTAATTGTATGTTGTAAATGTGAAATTCAAGGAAGCATGTGCAAATTAAAATATTTCTTAAAATATTTCAAGGAAATTGAATTTCTTTTTTATAATTTACATTTGTTTCAGTGTATTCTATTTAGATTAACCCGAGTACGTCGAAAAAAATCCAACTTAAAAAGGTAATTTGGACCAATATGGTCATTTCAATTCATTTCAATTCATTTCAATTCATTTCAATTCATTTCAATTCATTTCAATTCATTTCAATTCATTTCAATTCATTTCAATTCATTTCAATTCATTTCAATTCATTTCAATTCATTTCAATTCATTTCAATTCATTTCAATTCATTTCAATTCATTTCAATTCATTTCAATTCATTTCAATTCATTTCAATTCATTTCAATTCATTTCAATTCATTTCAATTCATTTCAATTCATTTCAATTCATTTCAATTCATTTCAATTCATTTCAATTCATTTCAATTCATTTCAATTCAATTCATTTCAATTCATTTCAATTCATTTCAATTCATTTCAATTCATTTCAATTCATTTCAATTCATTTCAATTCATTTCAATTCATTTCAATTCATTTCAATTCATTTCAATTCATTTCAATTCATTTCAATTCATTTCAATTCATTTCAATTCATTTCAATTCATTTCAATTCATTTCAATTCATTTCAATTCATTTCAATTCATTTCAATTCATTTCAATTCATTTCAATTCATTTCAATTCATTTCAATTCATTTCAATTCATTTCAATTCATTTCAATTCATTTCAATTCATTTCAATTCATTTCAATTAATTTCAATTCATTTCAATTCATTTCAATTCATTTTAAAGTAAAATTATAATTGTAATAATTATTGTTATTAGTTAAAATGTGTACAACTATTATGCATTACATCTTTTATGCAATAAAATAATTTGTCTGCTAAGTGTTATACAGTTAAACTGTTATACATTAAAACTGGTATACAGTAAAGCAGTTATACAGTAAAGTAGTTATACAGTAAAACTATTATACAGTAAAACTATTATATAGTAAAATTTTTATACAGTAGAACTATTATACAGTCAAGCTGTTATACAGGAAATCTACTATATAATAAATTTGTCATACAGTATAAATGTTTTACATCAAAACTATTATACAGTAAAACTGTTATACTATAATAAAAAACTATAATAAAAAAACTGTTATACAGTTAAATTTTAATACAGTAAAATTCTTATCCAATAAAACTGTCATACAGTTAAATTATAATAAAACTATTAAACATTAAAATAATTTTCAGAATTGTTAAATATTATAATAATAAAATTAACTAATTTTTGAAAATATTAGACTTTTTTTTTGTGTATAATTTATTCTAATTCAAATTTTTAATCTCAGCTTGTATATTTTCTTAGTTAAAACTTCTTCAGTCTCCTGTATTGTTTCTGCTAAAACAATCAACGTGCAAACTTTGGCACAAAATCTGCATCTTCAGTTTGCTAAGTGAAGTTTACGCCAAATCAAACAAGCGACGTCGACAACTTTACGCTGTTTCTGATGCTTACGACATATGGATTCAAGGAAATGTTTTACAAGTGCGCTAAAATTTGCCAAGGACCCTCTGAAGTGTGCCATTCATTCAGTGCGCTAAAGCAATTACATTGCACAAGTCATCAACAAGAGCGACGCCTACTTCATCATCATTCGGGGTGGTGTTAGGAGGTTCCGAAAAGAATCTCCAACCATCCCAGTACACTTCATAGAACAACTAAAGTGTGCCCCGAAATTAATGTGCGAAAATGTCAAATGCACAAAATTTTTAATGATTTTCAAAACTATTTTGCATGGAAACAAGAGAGACCTATAATGGGTGGGATGGAATCTATAGTAAAACAGGCGGGGGGTAAGAGGTCTGTTATGATGCTGAATTTAATGTATGTTGTAAGGTTCTTTGTCAGGATCCTCAAGCAATGATTTGGCGTTTAAATAGTTTTTGTTTCAGATGAGGCTAAAGGCAGACGGAGAGATGCATTGAAACCCTCTTGCGATTCAAACTGATTTATAATTCATACCGTGGTTGATATCCAAAGTCTTCAAATTTATATATTTATTTTTTTTTTTAATATCTTAGAAAACAAAATAAAACACTCAATTTTCACTATTTGTCCCTTACATGCAGGTATTAAAACCCTTTGGAACATCGGTTTCGGTTCCGAGATTCTTCCAATATCAGTTCCGGTGACTACCAAATAATTATGTGTTTTCCGATATAGGTTTTTCATTAAAAATACCATTTTTCACTCAAAAAAATTCAATTTATATAGATTCAATTTTTACCTTAAAATGCAATATTCACTAAAATTCAATTTTTCACATTAAATTCAAATTTTTACTAAAAAATTTAATTTTTACTAAAAAAATCATTTTTTCACTCAAAAAATCATTTTTTGACAAAAAAAAATCATCTTTTCACTAAAAAAATAAATTTTTCACTAAAAAATTTAAAAAATCAAATTTTCACTAAAAATTCAAATTTTCACCAAAAATAAAATTTTTCACTAAAAAATTCAATTATTCACCAAAAATTCAATTTACACTGAAAATTCAATTTTTCACAAAAAATTAAATTTTTCATTAAAAATGAAATTTTTCATTAAAAATTTAGTTTTTCATTAAAAATTCAGTAAAAATTAAATTTTCACTATCTCTCTATTTTTCACTAAAAATCTAATTTTTTTACTAAATATTTAATTTTTCACTAAAATTTAAATTTTTCACTACAAAGTAAATATTACACTAAAAATTAAAATTTTCTTTAAAAATTCAGTTTTCACTAAAAATTAAAATTTTCTTTAAAAATTCACTTTTCACTAAAAATTCAATTTTCACTAAAATTTCAATTTTTCACTAAAAATTAAATTTTTCACTAAAAATTCAATTTTTCACTAAAAATTCAATTTTTCACTAAAAATTCAATTTTTCACTAAAAATTCAATTTTTCACTAAAAATTCAATTTTTCACTAAAAATTCAATTTTTCACTAAAAATTCAATTTTTCACTAAAAATTCAATTTTTCACTAAAAATTCATTTTCACTAAATTTCAATTTTTCACTAAAAATTCAATTTTTCACTAAAAATTCAATTTTTCACTAAAAATTCAATTTTTCACTAAAAATTCAATTTTTCACTAAAAATTCAATTTTTCACTAAAAATTCAATTTTTCACTAAAAATTCAATTTTTCACTAAAAATTCAATTTTTCACTAAAAATTCAATTTTTCACTAAAAATTCAATTATTCACTAAATTTCTATTTTTCACTAAAAATTTATTTTTTTTTACTAAAAATTTAATTTTTCACTAAAATTTAAATTTTTCATTACAAAGTAAATATTACACCAAAATTTAAAATTTACTTTAAAAATTCAGTTTTTCACTAAAAATTCAATTTTCACTAAAATTTCAGTTCGTCACTAAAAATTCAAATTTTCACTAAAAATTCCCCAAAAATCCAATTTTTCACCATATATTATTTTTTTTAGTAAAAAATTCAAATTTTCACTATAAATTCAATTTTTCACTAAAATTTTTCACAAAAAATTCAATTTTTCACTAAAAATTCAAATTTTCACTAAAAATTCAATTTTTCACTAAAAATTAAATTTTTCACTAAAAATTAAATTTTTCACTTAAAATTCAATTTTTCACTAAAAATTCAATTTTTTACTAAAAATTCAACTTTTCACTAAAAATTCAATTTTTCACTAAAAATTCAATTTTTCACAAAACAAATTTTCACTAAAAATTAAATTTTTTACAAAAAAAAAATTTAAACTTTCAAACAAATTCAATTTTTCACTTAAAATTATATTTTTCACAAAAAATTCCAATTTTTAATTAAAAATTAATATTAAGAATAAACTAAATATATTTCTAAAAATGTTGATTATGCTAATTTTTAACGGTTTTATTCCATGGTATAAGTTTATTGAACTCATTTCTATGGCAACCTTAAACATTGTTTCAGGCGCTATTGAACTCGTTTGAATTGCGCGCAAAATTTAAAATTATTTTTTTTTCTTTAGATATTTGAATTTTTATTTTTACAATGTTGACATTTTGTTCTCAGCGCCGCTATTGTCACAAGCAACGCCACAGTTCCTGACACATATTCCTTCAGTTATTCGCTCCGTCACCTCGTCACTCAATCATTTATGAAGTCATTCTTTTATTACGACGTCGTCGACGTCGTTCTAGTCGTTGATGTCCTCGTCACACGCATTCACGTTGTTTCGCGCACATGAGTTTTTCCACCATTAGTTCCATGTAGTGCCCTTGGAAACAATGATGAGTTTTTAATTTTTCAACATTGAGTTAATTCCACGCCTACATTATTAACTATTAGTTGTAGTCCTAAGTAATGCCTGCAAATTAATGAAGCAGTGACTGACAGAAACCAATGGCGAATGGGGAAACTAAAGAATGACTTGACAAATGTTGGTTGGTATTAAAAGGAAAAAGTTGAGATTTTGAGCTGACATCGGAAATACATTTTCAATGTCAGCCACTATATTTATTGAAGTGATGGGGGGCGTTAATAGTAGGCAGTAGTTTTGATAGGTTGTATTTTGGGAAGTTAAAAGTGTTGAATTAATTTATTGTATAAGCCATTTCAATGAAGTTCTTACAAAAGATTTACATATTCAAAAGATTTACAATGCAAGGACATTTGATTAAGATTGATGGGAAACGTTGATTTAATTTATTGAATTTTTTTAATAGTACCTATTCTTTATACAAGCTTTTTAAGAAATAGGTAAGAAAAACAGTTCTAAACTGGCTTTCATAGTTATAGCAGGTAGTTCAACAAAATAGTTTTGTTTAAAACACAATTTAAATGCTAAATGGTAAAAGTTATAAAATATAATATTAAACTTATAATATTTTTTAAATTTGTATTTTAAATTATATTTTGTATATTTAACTACAAAATATAATTAAAATATTTCTGGAAATGTTTATCTTCGACATACAAAAGCACATCTTAATGATGCGCTACACAAAGAAATTAAAAACATCTTCATTAAATATATATTTTTTAATGGGCACTCATGCTATCAAAAAGCCATCACAAAATCAAATCAAAATCTGACCACATCAATTCATTGGCTCATTGCGAAAAAATAAAATATAACGCAAAAAATTTAAAAATGAAATCAGTACGAACAAAGGCTGTCATTATCTGAACGCAGTATGGCGTAAACAGAAAAAATCAAATGATACAAGGAGGGAATAAATATAAAATAATATTGCGATTTGGTGCCAAAGACACGCGCACACATGAAGATATAGGAACCCAGTGGAAAATTTCAAATACGTAAGAAATACTTAAGAAGTTCTTTCGAACTTTTAAAGAAACTCTGTCATTTACGTTTCAAAAATCTTCGCATAGAATATGGAAATTTTTAAACTTTATGTATCAGTAGATTTTTAGTTTACACCCAGAAAAAAATACTATATAAATAATAGTTTTTTAATATGAAAAATAGTCAATAGGATAAATTATTGTTTTAATCGGAAAATACCATTAAATACTAGAAAATACCATGACATTGCCATTAAGTTTATATGAAAAGATTTATTTTTGGTGTACTATTAAATCAATAATAGTCCTATTGACCAAATTTAATGGGATTTGAGTGAATTTTTTTCTGGGTGTAGTAGTTCATAATAACGAATTTAAATTAAAGGAAAATCTAAAACATTCGCTTTGATGCCAAAACACGCGCAAGCAGGAAGATATTGAAATTCAATGGATTTTTTCAAATGAGACAACCTTAAGATACAATCAAGAATCTATTTAAAATAGCTCTAAATCTCTATAAGACATATACGAACATTTTGAGTACTTTTAAGCTAGAACATGGCAACTATAAAAGATTTTGCTTTAGTAGTATGTTTGAATTGTTTCATCAAAAAAATAAGTTTTCTAAAATAAAATTGGAAAATAAAAAACCATAAAATAAAATTCGAAAAAGAAAAATGTTCCTTAAAAACATATTGTTACGATAATTCAGTCTACGAAAAACTGCTTAACAAGTTCGTATTTCTGGATTGTGTACAAAATAAAAAAAACTCTTTTGTTTGGTTTAAATTGTAATAATTAACTTTATTAATTCACTTTAATAAACAAATTTACTAATAGAAAATTGTAACAACTGCTGCATGTCCACTATTTAACTTGACTTGTTCTCACACGAGATGCACTCGACCACTTTCCAATCACTACTGAAGTGCTGTGACTCATATGCGACGCCCTTATATACTGCATGCATCAGTTCGATACGTTTCGACATGTACGTGAACCTTCTAC
Source organism: Dryomyza anilis (assembly GCA_951804985.1). Lineage (NCBI taxonomy): Eukaryota > Metazoa > Arthropoda > Insecta > Diptera > Dryomyzidae > Dryomyza > Dryomyza anilis. The sequence goes on from OX638132.1 coordinate 101,025,676, forward strand.
TCGTTTCGTGAATGACGCATGCTATTGGCATCTCATTCGCACTTAAGTGTATTAATGTGCTGATCTTCAATCTCTTTCTCGCACAATTTCTCAGTACGCTGAATGATCTTCCGTCTCTTTCTCACACAATGCTTAGTGCGCTGAATTGTGTTGTGTCTCATTTATTATTGTTGATTGCACTGTGGGCAAATTACATCTTTTTTAACAATATTAAAAAAAAATCTCCGAAAAAATACATTAATTGTATTTTGTAGTATTCAATAGTATTTTTTATGTACAGGTTGAATGAACAGCTGCAGAACTTTTTGAATTCCATACTTTTGTGAAAAGATTTTGTGTCAAATGAATTTCCATATTGTAATTTAGGTGGTATGCCCGATGTTATGTAATCTGTATAGTTCGTCAAAAACTAAAGTGATGACATTTATTCAATACAAATATGAATTTATAAATTAAGAAACGCTAAATTTAAAATAATTTTCTGTTACCTTACATCAAATTTAAGGCAGTGTCGAAGCAGTTTAGAAACATTATCACAATAGATTTTGAGCAGACAAACGCAGTGTTTGTATTAAAAGCTGCATATTTTCTTGTCGTGTCCAACTTATGCTGGGAACCCTAGCTAATCTTTTTGACAGGTTCGAGTCGGTTAAGTAACCGATGTCGTATGATTTGAAGTTGATAAAGATGAAGTTGATATCATCTGCTTACAGCCCGTACCCGAAATATGCCGCAAATCTGCTTTCAAAAACCAATGCCTTTAAAATTTGACAACCATGTAATATTTTTGATATATTCCTCAAAATGCCACGAATTGTATGGCGGGTCTTTAGAATTCTTTAACATTCGATAATCTCCCCAGAAACAATTTTTGGCAGGGTCAGGTCAGTTTAGAAAATTTTTCGATATATTTCAAATATACAACAGAGGAGGTTGTATCTAAAGCTGTCTGTTTTGTCTGCCTGTTTTTAAATATACCGGAAATCTACATTTAAAATTCCATAATATTTAATAAACTGCCATACAAATCCCTCAAAATTCCATTTAACTGTGTGTTTGCTTGAAATGTTACTAAAGACTGCCAGAAGTTTTGTCTTTGGTCCCAAGACAAAAATGTTAGCAAGCTCAGGTCAGTTTAAAAACATTTTATTGATAGATTTCAAGCAGATAAAGGTGCAGTTTATATCAAATGCTACTAATACCTAAATCTCATACCGGGATTCTGTCTAACAAATGATGACCTATCAAAATCTTCCAATTTCATGTGTGTTTGCTGAATTTATATTATAAACCTAAACTGCAAAGAACTGAAATCAGAATCATTTGGTTATTTAGAATCTCAAAAGTTAATTGAAAATTTATGATATCCCGCTTATTCCACATCAACAAGAAATTTTAGAATTGCTTTTAGCTTGTTTTATATATAGAAGTATGACACAGCTACCTCTGGACAGCCGGCCTCAGCAGTCCAGAGGTAGCGCGCTGGACTTGCATTCTGAAGGTCTCGGGTTCGAATCCCGGCTTGGGCGCTCGTGGTGATATTAACCACAAAATTGTAGGGAATAGATTTCACAGTACAATGGATATAATCTGTCTGAGTGCTGTGGATCTTTGTAGATATTCCAAAAAAAAAAAAAAAATAACACAGTTTTCTAGTGTTATATTTTCGTAATAAAATTAAACCTCTCAATTTTTCTACTAGTTTTTGTGCAAATCAATAAAAAATCATGAAAAATTATAATTGAATTCTTGACTTTATATTTCGTTGAACCTCATGAGTTGAGTTTTCTCAGAAAAATAATAGAAAATACACTTGGCAGATAGACTTTCCATTGGTGCAGCCATGCAGCTCATACAAAGTCGTTATATGCGCACAAAAAAAAAATAAATAAACGAAAAAATAATATAATTAAATAAAAGAAAACATTTATATATCAAATAATGTTTAAAATAGAGAAAACCACGCATATAAGTGAATAATTCAATTCGAGTTGTACAGATAACTTGATTGATTATTGGTCATTTCACAATTTAAACAAAAATTGAATTTTGATAATGTGTTTTTACAGATTTTTCTCTTATCACTTCCTTCCGTTTTGAATTAATTAAAAAAAAAAAAAAATGTTTCGAGGGGATTTAAAGTCGTTGAACGTGAGGTCATCACCATTATAAATATCTTAAATTTTGTGCCATAAGTTCTATTGTTTGTTTGTGTAAATTGTTTATAAAAGCAGCCGCAAGTCGCAATAAACAAGCAGTAAAATCGAATGTATTTGCATTTTATTGAATGCCATATGTTCACAGCCGGTACTGCTGGTGCATAAATTCGACTGATCGGCATTTTGAAATAAATTTATTTACATGGTTTTTTTTAAAGAAAGTTTTACAGGTTTTTGCAATTCTAGTAATGTACATTTTTATTCTTTTTTTAGAAGGGGTTTTAAGAGGACACATAGAGCTACATTACAATGCATAAATATAAAATTTAATTTTTTTTACTAAGGGTGTGTGCGAGTTCGACTTAATTGTTGACTTAACTAAATTGGAAGGGTTTTTATTCGATTGTCAATTGGTAACCGGTAATTGTTAAAGTCCCTAATAAATCGATTATCATATGCTTCTTTGTTGTCTTCCAATTTAGTTGAATTTAGTTTGCTCACAAATTTGCCGAATTGAAAAGTAAACGCTGCATTACCGACAAAATTTAGTTTAGTCAGAATTTTAGTCAAACTCGCACACACCCTAAGTAATAATTTTATTCATAAAATTTTTATTTTTTGAAAACTTTAAAAGCATCAATGCATCGAATAGAAGATTTCATTTTTTTTTGTTGGAATTTTAAAAAGAAAAGATTATTAAAATAATGAGATATTGAATAATAGTCTATATCTCAAAAACTAAAAGCAATATATATGTTAGTATTGATGACAAAAAATATATTAAAACAAAACAATTAAAAAAAAATATGTTTTTCATTAGTTGTGTTAATTCCCTTACTTTTTATTCAATTAATTATTTAATTAATATAATTAAATTTTTAATAAATACAATTAAATGTCGTATCGGTGATAAAAAAATCAAAAATTAATTGTATTGATAAACAAACACATTTTTCACGTCTAAAAGAAAAGTATTGTATTGTATCGGAAGGTTTTCTGCAACTAATGTTGAAAAAAAGATTTCATTCTTTTAAGTATTTAGTTGGAATTGTCTGCATCTAATATCGAAAAGAAGATTTGCAGTTTTAAAAATAAAAGAGGCCCAAAAATATGGAAAATGGAAAAATGGTCTATAGAGCAATATATATGGCATTTGTATATATGGCGATAAAATAAAATAAATAAAAATACCAAAACAAATAAAAAAAACGGTCTTTTTTCATCGGGTGTGTTAATTTTATAAATTTTCGTAAATTTTTAACCAACTAATTTATTTATTAATATAATTAAATATTTAATCAATACAATTAAATATTTAATCAATACAATTAAATATCGTATCAGCGATAAAACAATTAAAAATTAATTGTATTTATACATTTTTTTGCTATGTGTAAAACATTTATTTTTTTCTGTGTAGGACTTGCAATTTAAATCTAAATCCAAAGAGTGCGTCGTGTGAGAGTTATTTCAAGCCAACGTTTTACTCACGGATGTTTGCCATACGACGCTTCGTATAGAACAACCACTTTTATTTTTGGCAGTCACGGCTGTTCGAAACCGCAACCACTCTGCTCGAAATCCAATGCACTAACCACTGACCTACGGAAGCTAAATATTTTATAATGAGACAAAATATCTGCTATGCAAAATATGTTATGTAGTGGAAATATTTAATTATGATAGGCCTACTTATGTTTGAAAAATAGTGAATTTCTTAAGCAAAGAAATCTCCCTTTTTCATTCATATCATTTCGATATAATTTTAAAATGCTGAGTCGACAGTTATGTAGGACAGTTATACATTTTAGAGCAGTTATACATTTGTACCATGCAGTAATTGTAGACATAAATTAAATGAACATCTTCTGCAAGAAATTATATAGTAAAAAATAAAATTTTACGACTTTAGTACTATACAGAAAAAATATATGTGTAAATATAGCAAATAATTTGATAAATAAAAATAATTTTAAATTGATCATCTCCGATACGACCATTAATTGAATTGATTAAATATTTAATCATATTAATTAATAAATTAACAGAAAAGAAACAAAAAGTTACATCAATACAATTAAATAATTTGCTGAAACGACTATTGAATTTTTTGTATTAACAATCGCCGTTGCTGAGCACACGATGCGGCGTCAGATACGAGCTTGAAGCGTATTAACGCCGCCAAACAAGCAAACGATGGAATTTTTGTTTCAAACTTTGTTGCGCGCATATTATTCCCATTTGGTATATGCCAAGATATACATTTATAGAGCTTGATCATTCTCTAAGTGTGTCGTCAAAAATGCTGATGAAGGGCTATTTAATTATGCTTCCAACTTATGCTTCCAACTTATGCTTCCAATCATCAGAGAAGTATATGTTATGTACTTTTACAAGTATTTATAAAATTGTTTTTTAATTAACTGAATGAGAATTATAAAGACTGTGAATATAATGAAAATACTTTTAAAATGTCGACCAAACCAATTGAATAGTTTGCTATTTATGGAAAGTTCTTAATTAGTATATTTTTGAAAGCAAATCACATTTCTAGCGAATGTGTTTGCTAAATACATTAGAACTCTTTGCTAGACCAGTCCAGGGTACATAATTATTTATCATTGCTGTATTTACGTCGATTATTTTTTTCTGTGTACGGACATCGTTATAAAATTTCGAAAAATATTGGTTTTGGCAACCTTCGCAAGGAGTTACAATGGTATAAAGTAATGCTCTAAACTAATTAACTAGAAAGCTTCTCTGCATCGAATGTACATTTTTTATTTTTGTTGTTAGTATGCGCTAATGTTGTTTTTGTAATACAACGTTTTTGTTGTCTTTTAAGACATGCAAAATAATAAAATTTATGCGAATGTTTACTTGCATTTGAAGCGAATAACGTTTTGGGTTTGGTTACCATTTTGGAGACCATGAAGTCTACGAGATATGCTATTGTTGTAGTGGGGAAGTTGCGCGGAATGTTGCGAGGCATGTTGTCGTTATTGTTGTTGCACACGACAACAACTACTAAAAGGAATCTTAAGAATGCGCCGAGCGCACCTTCGAACATTGGCAACGAAGCACGAAGGCGCGCGCAATTTAAGTGCAAGACAGAGTTCGTTGCTAGTTTTTCATTTATGTGCAGCATTTTGTGTTGTTGCTGTAGTTAATGTTGTTTTTGCTGTTTCTTTTCTTAATGTGTTGTTGTTACTAATATTTGTGTTATGTTACAAACACATGCAAAGCATGTATGCAACTTATTCTGTGAGTCTGTGAGAAATGTTGGCGTTGTGTCGCAGACATAAATTCATCAGGTGTGTTGTTGCTGCTACTGCTCGCTACCTTGTGTTGGCGACAAAAGACTTGGTGTCTGTAAATGCAGTGCGGTCTGGTGGCAACACTGGCGAATGTGAAAATAGCAGCATTTGAAGGCTACATGTGTCACGTACGTCTTGCAAAACATGCATAAATTAACCAAAGTTGACTTGAAATTTTATGCATCACAGTTACTATGTTAAAGCATGGTTTTATTACATATAAAAAAAGAAATGTTTACTATTTATTTACCATGCATCAAAGTGTCTTTTGCTGCATATATACGAAGCCTAAAGTGAATGGCAACTATATTAAGTGTCTTGTTATTTAAAAGCTACATTTTTTTAATTTCGAATGATGGCAATAATATATATGCGTCGTTTAAAGTCACTAAAAAGCATAACCACTTTTTTAATATCAAATATAAAAAAGTCTAAAGTTTAAATAGTTTTGTAAGATTTTTGAAATAGTTTTGTAAAATTTTTATAATAGTTTTGCAATAGTTTCGTAAAAGCTGTGTAATAGTTTTGTAAAAGTTTTATAATAGTTTTGTAATAGTTTTCTTATACTTTTGTAATACTTTTGTAATATTTTTGTAATACTTTTGTAATACTTTTGTAATACTTTTGTAATACTTTTGTATTACTTTTGTAATACTTTTGTAATATTTTTGTAATACTTTTGTAATACTTTTGTAATACTTTTGTAATACTTTTGTAATACTTTTGTAATACTTTTGTAATACTTTTGTAATACTTTTGTAAACTTTTGTAATACATTTGTAATACTTTTAAATAGTTTTTTTAATAGTTATAATAATTTTTGTGTTACGGTTTTGATATTATTTTGTATTTGTTCTATAAGTGTTTTTATTTTTATATTTTTATTTTTTTTTAAATTTAATTATCAATTTATTTATTTATTTATTTATTTATTTATTTATTTATTTATTTATTTATCAATTTATTTATTTATTTATGTATTTTTTTCTTTACTTATTATTTTATATTTTAGGATAAATTCATTTTGAATACTAATTCAATTATTTAAAACGAAATTGGTTCCATTTCAACCTCAGAATTGCAGAATATTCAGAATAAAATTCATCTCGTATCCACTCTATGATTTTAGGAAGTTCTTTGTAAAATGTTGTAATAGTTTTCTAATTGTTTCGCAATAACTTCGCAAGAGTATTGTAATAGTTTTGTACTAGTATAGTAATAGTTTGTAAATGTTTTTTAATAGTTTTATAATCTTTTGTAATAATTTTTAATACTTTTGTAATATTTTTGTAATAACTTTGTAATATATGTGTAATACTTTTGTAATCCTTTTGTAATACTTTTGTATTACTTTTGTACAATTATTGTAATGCTTTTGTGATACATTTGTGATACTTTTGAAATTGTTTTGTAATAGTTCTGTAATTGTTTAGTTCTAATTTTTTTTAAGTTTTATAATACTTTTGTAATTGTATTGTAATAGTTTTGTTAAATTCGATGTAGGTTTTGTAATGGTTTTGAAATATGTATATATTATTTTCATAAATGTTTTGTTATTGTTTTCAAATTCTTCTTTATTTTCTAATAGGTTTTAATTGTTTTGTAGTAGAGTTTTTATAGTTTTGTAATAGTTTGGTTATATTCTTGTAAACCTTTTTTTTATAATTTTGTTATTGTTTTGTAATTATTTTTTATTTGTTATAGTTTTGTAATATTTTTGTAACAGTTATACAATAGTTTTGTTATGGATTTGTAATATATTATAATAATTTGATAATTTGATATGACTGTTCGTTACCTAATTATAAATTTATGTGTTATTTTAAAATATGGCATTTTTATGGTATCATTTTATAAATATTTAAATATAGATCATAGATACAAAATTTTTCATTTGCATTTTTTTGTGTCGATTTGGTGCAGAATGTCTAATTTATGTATTTTTCATTGTTTAGTAACAGTTTTGCAATTTTTTCAAAAAAAAAAAAATCCATTTAATGCAATTTATGTTATTTGCCAACTTTTGCCGTCATCTTCAATTAACGCACGACCCATTTTGAGCAGCCAGCAGCAATTGCTCCCGCTTCTGCTGCTGCGGCTTCTTGTTGCCAACAATACATATTTAATGGTAACCTTGCAATAATGTTGTGCTGTGTGGTTGCCGCTGCTAAGTTGATGATGATGCCACGTTATCATCAAGCAAAGTTGTAGTTGCAATTGCTTTTTTATTGTTGCAACATTATCATCAGCAACATGCAACAAAAAAGGCAAATAAAATAACCACGAAGGCGGCGGCAATAATAAAACTTAAGAGTGAAAGCAACCAAAAAGACAACGAAAAAAGTAGCAACATTTAAAGGGGCAGCATCAGTATTGGTTGCAAAAGTGCAGGCAGCAACTGTAGCAGCAACATTCGCGCACTTAGTCAGCAACTTTAGCTTTTCTGTGTGTAATCAAAAATTAATTGCAGTTTGCTTAATTTTTGCTGAATTACTGTGTTCTGAGTTGATTTTCGTTGGGCTGAATTGAGGACGATGACAAGAACAACATTAGTGGTAGCAACAACAGCGGCAACAAATCACTGGGGAGTCATGTTGCTGACGAGCTGACGTTGTAAATATTAACTGCATTCACTTTCGTTCGGTTTATGCGATTTCGGTAGGAAAGTTTTTGATGACCAGTTCATTTTTTCAAGGTTTCCATAAAATGTATAGACTTTGCTTAGTATTTAAATTTTTATATCTGCTTTTAATTGAACGAAAATTAGAAATGAATGAATATACAAAACCGTTATAAACTATTAAACAGTTTTTTAAATGTTTTGTAATAGTTTTGTAATTGATTTATAATAGTTTTTTTTTAATAGTTTTGTAATATTTTTTTAATAGTTTTATAATAGTTTTGTAATAGTTTTGTTTGTAATCATTTTGTAATAGTTTTCCAAAAAAAAATTAACAAAAAAAAAAAAATTACAAAAATACATTATTTTTGAAATGGCCAATAAAAACTTAAAACAAAAATGCTGCAATGTAAACTTTGAGCAACGGGAAAAAGCACAAAAAACGGAAATTGCAAAATGTTTATTGACAACTTCCGGTGAATTTCATTGACGCCACTGACAATGTTCACAGACGACAAAAACAAATAACCCACAAACGAACAAATGTAAATGCGGCAGACAGGAAGCGTATTGGAAAGCTTTTCTATTGGAAGCAAATGCAGCGCGAACCAATTTTTGAGTGTTAAAAATGCAAAAAGTTGTGGTTTTTATTGTTTGTGATGCAAAAAATAAGCTGAAAAAGATTTAGAAGTATAGGAAAAAGGAAAGAAAATATAACAAAAAATTAAAAATAAAAGAAAATGATAAAGTAATAACAAACAAAGCAAGAAATAAGAAAACCTTACGAAAATAAAACAAAAATAAGAGCAAATAATATAAAAATTGATGAAAATATAATTATAATTAGACAAAATAAAACAAATATTGAGAAAAATTTGAGACATTTGTATTTGTGAATCAGCTGCAGTCGAATAATTGTTTTGTAATAGCTTAGAAATATGTTTTTAAAATTATTTTATTTTATGTGTTTTTATTCATTGTTTTTAATGATTTATAAACATTTAGGAATAGTGTAATTTCAGTATATTTTTTAAATAATTTTCAGTAGTTTTGTAATATTTTTAGGAAAGTGAAAACAAATATTATTAAAAAAATACAAATATATTAAGTATTAAATATAAGGACAAAAGTAAGTAAACAAGTAATTAAAACAAATATTTATTTGCAACATTTTTATTTGTGAGTGTTTGTTTTCTTAATATTTTGTAATAGTTTTGTAATAGCTTTGTGAACGTTTTTTTTATTAGTTTCTAAATAGTTTTGTATTAGTTTTTTGTGTATATTTATAGTATTTAAATACAAATAGTTATGTTATAGTTTTTTAATTTAAAATAGTTTTGTAGTAGTTTTGTAATATTTTTGTAATAGTTTTGTAATAGTTTTGTAATAGTTTTGTAATAGTTTTGTAATAGTTTTGTAATAGTTTTGTATTAGTTTTGTAATAGTTTTGTTATAGTTCTGTTATCATTTTGTAATAGTTTCTTGATAGTTTTGTAATAGTTATGTAATAGTTATGTAATAGTTTTGTAATAGTTTTGTTATAGTTTTGTAATCATTTTGTAATAGTTTTTTAATAGTTTGTAAACGTTTTGGAATAGTTCTGTTAAAGTTTTGTAATAGTTTTGTAATAATTTTGTAATAGTTTTGTTGTTTATTTGTAATAGTTTTGCAATAGATTTGTCATACATTTTTAAATTTAATAATAGTTTTATAATAAAAAAAAAATTAAAACTAAAATAGAAATAGAAATCGAACAATATAAAAAACTAAATGTTAAAATATACAAATCCTTGCAATAGTATAAAATATGGCAAGTAATATTGTTAAAAAAAATATACACAAAAAACTTTGTAACCGCGTGAAGTTCGCATTTTTGTCGCCATTTTATTTCGACATTTGCATGTGTGAGTCTGAGTTTTTCTGTATTTTTTATTTATTTTTTTTTATATGCGTTCATTTTTGTACATGTATGTGTGGGTATTTGCATTGCTGTGTAGTGAAGCGCATTTGTTTATTTCTTTGCGAAATTCGCTTCGTTTTCCGGAAAAACACCCAGCGCACATAACGCCCTTCGGCACCCTTCAGCGCAAATGCATATTCATGGTTTTATTGTGCAACAAAACGGGATTTCTTTTTTCAACAAGAAAAACACCAATTCAACGACAGACAGTCAGACGGACAAACAGAGAGACAGCTAGGAAAACAGACGGACACTCATACATATGCGCATTCGTTTGGGTGACATTTCGCTGACCCCGACCTCGAAATTGTTATGCAACAAAAACAGCTACCAAACAACAATACAATAAAAATACAAAAATTAATAAAATAAATATTTCAACGAAATAGTAGTAGAAAAAGCAGTATAAAGTAGTAGAACTAGTAGCAGAAGTTTGAACACGAAGAAAAGCTAAAGTTTTGCTCACTTGAATTATTGATGATGAGTGGAAAACTTTTGACATTACTTTTATTGTACTGGTTGCTAGTCGTATATTTTGTTTTTGTATTTTATTCTATTTTTTGATTCCGTTTGTTATGAGAGACAAATTGGTGGACTCTAAAAATTTCAAGAAAACAAAAAAATAATGTTATTGGTGTTTCACGCAAAAATTATTGATGACATGTCAAATGAAGTAAATCCTCGACAACCGATGGCTCGTGTAATAATTACAAGCGTCTCTTTCGGTGAACAGATATCTAAAAACCCAGAGTAATTCAAACGTTGGCTTAATATTTTTTTTCTTGAATTTGAAATTGTTGGCTCAATTCAATTCACTATGATGAGGCGCTAGTCTAGTTTTGTATTATTTATGTAGTTTATTTCTTATAGTTTTATATTGGTGTTGTAAATGTTTATAAATGGAATTGTAATAGTTTTGTAATAGTTTTGTAATAATTTTGTAATAGTTTTGTAATAATTTTGTAAAAGTTTTGTAATAGTTTTGTAATAGTTTTGTAATAGTTTTGTAATAGTTTTGTAATAGTTTTGTAATAGTTTTGTAATAGTTTTGTAATAGTTTTGTAATAGTTTTGTAATAGTTTTGTAATAGTTTTGTAATAGTTTTGTAATAGTTTTGTAATAGTTTTGTAATAGTTTTGTAATTGTTTTGTAATAGTTTTGTAATAGTTTTATAATAGTTTTGTAATAGTTTTGTAGTAGTTTTGTAATAGTTTTGTAATAGTTTTGTAATAGTTTTGTAATAGTTTTGTAATAGTTTTGTAATAGTTTTGTAATAGTTTTGTAATAGTTTTGTAATAATTTTGTAATAGTTTTGTAATCGTTTTATAATAGTTTTGTAATAGTTTATTGTTAGTTTTGTAATACTTTTGTAATAATTATATAATAAATTTGTAATAGTTTTGTAATGGTTTTGTAGTAATTTTGTAGTAAGATTTATAATAAAAACAGTCTAATAATTAATGTAATCTTATTATGAATCAACTATTTTGTAATATTATATTGAAAATATAAATTTAGTTCAAACATTCTTGTAAATTAAAAATATAAATTTCGAGTTTAAAAATTTCCATTTTTTCTCATTTATTAAAAAAAAAAAAAAGGAAATTTGTAAAATTACCAAAATACCCCACCTCTATTACAACTGAAAATTTAAATTTATCAATAACGTCAATGTCCCCAAAGTATCTACTGCCTTCATTCTATCAGTCTGTCCTGCATAGAAAGGATATCATTCAACAGCCAACACGATACTGCAGTTGGATCCTGAAGTGATTTGAATTTCAAATTTCTATTCAACTTCTCAAATTCCCTACAAACGACATAATACAGTTACATATAAAATTCATACATAGCTACACAAAGTCATAAAGGTACCAGAACGACTTACAGACCGAAGGACCTACTGAAAGACAGCCATATAGAAAGCCTGCAGCCTTTTTAAATTGCATTTGACTCAAATGTTGACCGCTTCAGCAAATCTACCCTTTAACTCTTTAATTTTTGCAGCAACACTTTAAGGCTATTTTGGGAGATACTTAAATTGAATCATCTAAGATGCTGCCATATATATTTGTCGACATGTAAATTGGCAAACCAATTGAACCCTTTTTTCGACAGAATTTAGTTGTAATGAAATTATTTAATTTTATAAAACTTTGTTTTATATTTATTTGCAGTTCATTTATAGGGGCAACTGTGGTAAAATGGGGCATGGGGTAATGTGGGAAATCGTAATTTTTGGACATGCACTTAGAAAAATATAAACAATTGTCAAGTGCTAATTAATATCCATAAATTTTTTCATCTCTGGTTATATCCATCTCTGGTTATATCTGGTCTTTTTATTGCATTTCGAAAACAAGTGAAAAATATATTTTTTAATTTTGTTGGTGTTTGCTATCAAAAAGTGAACATTTTTATCGTTTTTAAGTAAGACGTTTATTGTTTTAATTTTAATTAAAATGATCGCATATTAGAGTATATCTTTTGAAATCCAAACGGGGTTTGAAAATAATTTAACATTGCTAAATGGTGCTAAGTTATGTTGAAATTTTGATATTTGGGTAAAGTAGGAAACATTTTCTGAGGTAAAGTGGGAAACGTAATTTATGCAATATTTGTTTAAATTTTAGTAAACAAAATATGTTATATGAATTATTTAATTGGTTTACCCAAGAAAAAACTTCAATCTTGGCGACAAATCAATGAAAAGGAAAATTTTGGTTTCACCTGATATGAGATCTGAATTTCAGAAGAAAGTCGAGAAAAGAACTTTTAACAATAGCAATATTATTCTGTTAATGCAAAAAGTTAGATCAGGAACTGGTCTATGGAATATACCCTTCAAAAATTTTTAAAACGTATCCCAATTTATCCCAGGTTCCCCTACATGTAGGAACCATAGGACGTAAATATATTCGGAAGGTGATATATACGAAAGGTACTAAGGTACTAATTTATTAAGGTATTAAGGAACAAAGATACTAAAGTATTAAGGTACAAAGGTACTAAGGTACTAAGGTACTAAGGTACTACGGTACTAAGGTACTAAGGTACTACGGTACTAAGGTACTAAGATACTAAGGTACTACGGTACTAAGGTACTAAGGTACTAAGGTACTACGGTACTAAGGTACTAAGATACTAAGGTACTAAGGTACTAAGGTACTAAGGTACTAAGGTACTAAGGTACTAAGGTACTAAGGTACTAAGGTACTAAGGTACTAAGGTACTAAGGTACTAAGGTACTAAGGTACTAAGGTACTAAGGTACTAAGCTACTAAGGTACTAAGGTACTAAGGTACTAAGGTACTAAGGTACTAAGCTACTAAGGTACTAAGGTACTAAGGTACTAAGGTACTAAGGTACTAAGGTACTAAGGTACTAAGGTACTAAGGTACTAAGGTACTAAGAAACTAAGGTACTAAGGTACTAAGGTACTAAGGTACTAAGGTACTAAGGTACTAAGGTACTAAGGTACTAAGGTACTAAGGTACTAAGGTACTAAGGTACTAAGAAACTAAGGTACTAAGGTACTAAGGTACTAAGGTACTAAGGTACTAAGGTACTAAGGTACTAAGGTACTAAGGTACTAAGGTACTAAGGTACTAAGGTACTAAGGTACTAAGGTACTAAGCTACTAAGCTACTAAGCTACTAAGGTACTAAGGTACTAAGGTACTAAGGTACTAAGGTACTAAGGTACTAAGGTACTAAGGTACTAAGGTACTAAGGTACTAAGGTACTAAGGTACTAAGGTACTAAGATACTAAGGTACTACGGTACTAAGGTACTAAGGTACTAAGGTACTAAGGTACTAAGGTACTAAGGTACTAAGGTACTAAGGTACTAAGGTACTAAGGTACTAAGGTACTAAGGTACTAAGGTACTAAGGTACTAAGGTACTAAGGTACTAAGGTACTAAGGTACTAAGGTACTAAGGTACTAAGGTACTAAGGTACTAAGGTACTAAGGTACTAAGGTACTAAGGTACTAAGGTACTAAGTTACTAAGAAACTAAGGTACTAAGGTACTAAGGTACTAAGGTACTAAGGTACTAAGGTACTAAGGTACTAAGGTACTAAGGTACTAAGGTACTAAGGTACTAAGGTTCTAAGGTACTAAGGTACTAAGGTACTAAGGTACTAAGGTACTAAGGTACTAAGGTACTAAGGTACTAAGGTACTAAGGTACTAAGGTACTAAGGTACTAAGGTACTAAGGTACTAAGGTACTAAGGTACTAAGGTACTAAGGTACTAAGGTACTAAGGTACTAAGGTACTAAGGTACTATGGTACTAAGGTACTAAGGTACTAAGGTACTAAGGTACTAAGGTACTAAGGTACTAAGGTACTAAGGTACTAAGGTACTAAGGTACTAAGGTACTAAGGTACTAAGGTACTAAGGCACTAAGGTACTAAGGTACTAAGGCACTAAGGTACTAAGGTACTAAGGTACTAAGGTACTAAGGTACTAAGGTACTAAGGTACTAAGGTACTAAGGTACTAAGGTACTAAGGTACTAAGGTACTAAGGTACTAAGGTACTAAGGTACTAAGGTACTAAGGTACTAAGGTACTAAGGTACTAAGGTACTAAGGTACTAAGGTACTAAGGTACTAAGGTACTAAGGTACTAAGGTACTAAGGTACTAAGGTACTAAGGTACTAAGGTACTAAGGTACTAAGGTACTAAGGTACTAAGATACTAAGGTACTAAGATACTAAGGTACTAAGGTACTAAGGTACTAAGGTACTAAGGTACTAAGGTACTAAGGTACTAAGGTACTAAGGTACTAAGGTACTAAGGTACTAAGGTACTAAGGTACTAAGGTACTAAGGTACTAAGGTACTAAGGTACTAAGGTACTAAGGTACTAAGGTACTAAGGTACTAAGGTACTAAGGTACTAAGGTACTAAGGTACTAAGGTACTAAGGTACTAAGGTACTAAGGTACTAAGGTACTAAGGTACTAAGGTACTAAGGTACTAAGGTACTAAGGTACTAAGGTACTAAGGTACTAAGGTACTAAGGTACTAAGGTACTAAGGTACTAAGGTACTAAGGTACTAAGGTACTAAGGTACTAAGGTACTAAGGTACTAAGGTACTAAGGTACTAAGGTACTAAGGTACTAAGGTACTAAGGTACTAAGGTACTAAGGTACTAAGGTACTAAGGTACTAAGGTACTAAGGTACTAAGGTACTAAGGTACTAAGGTACTAAGGTACTAAGGTACTAAAGTACAAACGATATAATTTACTAAGGGTTTTAAGTTATAAAAATAAGTAGTTAATTTTCAAATTTATTTCGTCGTAACAATCATTTTCGTGCACTGTATCTGACATTAGGAAAATTTCAAGAATTCATCGGTTAAATATTTTTGACAAAAAGGACATTTCATTTTTGACCATAACAGATAACTTCATCTTCAACTCATTAGCAGTTGCTTGTGGCTAACAAACACCCCCGAACAAACAAATTAACCCCGAACCTGTGACTCTCGACTTGTGCAAAAGTTAATTTTCTACAGCGCTCTATAAGAACGTGGAGCACTCTGACTGGTTGTAGATGAATTAATATTTATTATATACACAGACATAAATGTAAGTAAAAATGTGTGTGTGTGCCATAGAATTCTATAGGACTGCGTGTCGAAATATGCTATGTCTAAAGTTTTTCACATATAACAAAACTTTTCGATAACTTTGCACTGTATTAAATTTTATTATTTTTGGGTGAATGCGACGTCTTCGACGATGTCCTCTTTTTGTGTGATGGAGCCAACCTAAGTTCGGACGAACATTTCTTATTGAATTAGCAGCTTTTCGGATTTTTGTGTGTTTTTCTAAGTTAGAAGTTACTCGTGGCACCACCTAACATACACACTCGATGAAGGATGTATTTGTTGGCAACTGTGCATGTCCTGTGTCAGAATATGTGCGACGACTATGCTGTTTATATGCCTTCCTAATTGTAGGAAGGATGCTGCTACTGCCGCTCTTACAGCTGCTGGCGGATGAATGGACTGAACAGCAGCTGCAGCGCAGAATTTTGAACTTCATTGCTTTGAGTAGCAAAAGTTTTTCGTTTCGTTCCTTTTTTTTCTGTTAGATTTCATTTCGCAAAATTATGATGGAGCGCCCGCCGATGCAGAAGAGTAGCAGAAAACTTCGGAAAATTGAATTTATAATTGAGACACTCTTGAAGTTTCGTTCGTTCGCTGCATGGACGGAATGGAACTATTGCAGTTGTGCAGAAAACTGAAAACTGTGGGTGCGTGTGGCATAGAAACATAGAAATATTTGGTAAATTGATTAGAGTACTTTGTGTATTAACTAATAAATCAGATGTTGCTGAATTTTTCGAGAAGTTGAAATTTTCAGAATTTGTTTGTAATAATATTTATAAAAAATTGTCTGTATAAAATGTTTTTTGGAAGTGATTTAAATGTATGTTTGACAGCAAATCAAAGCCTATTTTTTTAATTGAACACTTTCGCTTTCATTTTAATTGTATCCGCATTCAAACCTAATATGTGCCTGTTTAACTTTGCGCATAATTAAAATAATTGTTGGCCGTTTTTTCATATTTTACAAAGCAACGCTTATATACCGTAGAACGCCTTTGTCACGGCAATTTATAAAAATTAATTTATATTAATTGTGCCAAACATGCAACATTTTTTATTCTTTTTTTTCTGCATGTCACGGCAACACCAAACGACAACGTCATAAATTTATCACAAATTAATACCTTAAAACAACAAGTAACACAATCAAAATAAATAATAAAAAAAAAGTAAAAAATACTGTATGCCATGCATAACGCAATATATCGTAATTTTTATCACATAATCCTGCAATTTATTGCTTTAAAATGATTTCACCAAACAGCTAGCAGCAGTCGAGACACATTCCAGCATATGTCAGCCCTCAACCTGCACCGATTACGATTACCACTATTATTTTGCCACCCTCAACTCAGACAAAACTCCAAGGATATTATTCATCACGTGAGCACGCATCAAGCATATAAAATATCCATTCATAGAAAAAAAATATGTAGAAATTAAAATTTATATCAACTCTGTGTGTGGCTCAATATTGCATGTTGTATGCAGAGTTGATTCTGGATTTTTTTTTAACCAGAATTTATAGTGGGTTGTCCTATAATAAAGTAATTAGTTTTAGCGCTTAAAATTAACGCGATATGTGGGAGATTACTTAAAACAAACTGAATCGTGCAGATGTCGTCCTTGACGTATTTTAAAAATTCATGCACTCAAAATAAAACATGCATAAAATACACGAAAATGTGAGTGTATTATACACGAAAATACACGAAAATGTGAGTGTATTTGACGAAACTGTTCGTACATTGACGAATAAACTTTCGTAAAGTTACGAAATATATTTATACTTAAATTCGTATATTTTACGAAAATAATCCACAAATTAATTCGTACATTTGACGATTAATGAATAATGAATTCATTCTCTCTCTCTCTTATATTCTCACATATATTTGTTCTCTTGTAATAAATGGAAATATTTCGACACCGTGAAGGTCGATTCCAACTTTGGCATACATACAAAATAGTAAAATTTTTATATAATGATTATTTAAAATTTCACACACACTTATTACACACGCGGTTGATTTACAAATTAAATTCAATACATTTACATAAATAACGATGCTGAAATGAAAATATGATCTGATCTGTCTTGTTTCCTGCTTGTTTTCTTTTTTATTCTTTTTTTTATACGTTTACTGCTTTCTTTTGCTTTACAAATATAAAATTGTAAAATATACGAATGGATATGAGGTTAAAAATGACGAATGCTAAGTTGTATATATATATATATATATATATATATATATATATATATATATATATATATATATAAAACTCTTGGTCCGTCTGACAGTCAGTCGGTCTGTCTGTTTGTTCCAGCATCACGTCTAAACCGCTGAACCGATTTAAGTGAAATTTTGCACGGGATTGGACAAAAGGGCGTGGCACTTCCCATACAACCTAAACTTTTAAAACGACAAGCTAAGAAGATGAAACAACAAACTAAAATACAAAAAAAAAAAATTCAAAAACAAAAATTCAAAAACAAAAGCAAAAATCAAACACAAAAACAAAAGTAAAAGCACAAAACTTAAGCAACAACTCAAAAACAACGGAAAAATAAAAAAACGATAGAAAACAAAATCAACCACACTAAAATTCACCACACTAAAACTCACCACACTAAAAATCACCACACAAAAACTCCCCACACTTAAATTCACCACACTTAAACTCACCACACTTAAACTCACCACACTAAAATTCACCACAAACAAATTCGCCACACTAAAATTCAACACAATAAAATTCAACACAATAAAATTCACTACACTAAAACTCACCACACTAAAACTCACCACATTGAAACTCACCACACCAAAATTCACCACACTAAAATTCACTACACTAAAATTCACCACAGTAATACTAAATATACTAAAATTCAACACACTCAAATTCAGCCACTTAAACTCACTGCACTAAAATTCACCACACTCAAATTCAACACACTAAAACACACCACAATAAAATTCACAACACTAAAACTCACCACACTAAAACTTCTACTGGGAAAAACACTGAGGGGAAGAATTCTACGGGGAAGCACAGTCTGCGAAAAGTGGTTTTAGCGGAGAAATAATTTGGTTTTGGTTACTACATTTATAAAACCAATAAAAAAAGGCCACAACGAATCACGGGTCCCTGATATAAATAATAAAAATGTGCTTTATATTAATAAAATTGCTCCGTATCCTTGCATTCACAAAATCTTTGCACGAGTCGTGTACGGGTCCAGCTAGTTTACAATAAATCGTATATATTACGAAATTTATATTTACGAAAAAGTATTTCGTTAATTCCCGCATTGATTATTTTGAGTGTGTCATTTAATTTCAAAACAATTAATATTTTCACTAGAAACACAAATTTGCAATAAAAATTATAATTTTCACTAAAAATTAAAATTTTCACAAGAAATTAGTTTTTTTTTACTAAAAACAAATTTTTTCATTAAAAAATTATATATTCTCTAAATATGTAATTTTTCACTAAAAAATTTATTTTTTACTAATAATTTTTCATTAAAAATTCAATTTTTCACTAAAAATTCAATTTTTCACTAAAAATTCAATTTTTCACTAAAAATTCAATTTTTCACTAAAAATTCAATTTTTCACTAAAAATTCAATTTTTCACTAAAAATTCAATTTTTCACTAAAAATTCAATTTTTCACTACAAATTCAATTTTTCACTAAAAATTCAAATTTTCACTAAAAATTCAAATTTTCACTAAAAATTCAATTTTTCACTAAAAATTCAATTTTTCACTAAAAATTCAATTTTTCACTACAAATTCAATTTTTCACTAAAAATTCAAATTTTCACTAAAAATTCAATTTTTTACTTTTATTCAATTTTTCACTAAAAGAAATATAATTTTTAGTGAAAAATTATATTTTATTATTATATTTAAATTATATATTTCACTAAAAATTATGTTTTTCACTAACAATTAAATTTTTTACTAAAAATTCAAATTTTCCCTAAAAAAATTAGTTTTTCACAATAAAGTGAAATTTTAAAATTTTTTACTTTGTAGTAAGAATAATAGATTTTTAAAACAGTTTATATACTCTAAAATATATTCTCGTAATTGTTTTTTATCGGGCACCACTACCCGACGTTTTGTTTTCATTATCATTGTCATTAAGATAGGATGGGATGGATGTAAATCGATCTGAGAATTACAGGTAAAAAAATCCCAGAAAAAACTGCAGGACCTAATAAAACCCTTTAACAATTTTAAAACACAAATGCAAAACTGAGATTTCCAATGGAAGAGTTGAATACACTAAAACTGATATTTTCGCATAATAGGTCAAATGAGCTAATGAACATTAAATGAAATTTAATGAAAAAATAATAATTAAAATAATGAATTAATCACTATAAATAATAAATAAATGAAATTATTATAAGACTAAGTTAAATGTTATTGTAATATAGTAAAACTAAGCTGTTTAAAATCTAAATATTCCTAAATTGTGTTTACTACGGTTGATGCAACGATTTTCTCTTTCAATAATTTAAATTTCAGTTGCGATTATAAAACTGTTACAGTTAGCAGTTCATGTTTTAAATTTTATATATAAAAGTTCTATTCTATTACAATGGGTTTGGTTACGATTTCATATTGAAAAAAAAAAAATCATAAATGTTAAAAAAATTATATGTTTCCATTGCGATTCGACAAAGCCACCATAAATCTGCAATTAAAAATAAAAAATAAATAAATTACATGTAATTCTAAAAAAATGTATAATGTGCTTTAATAATTTCTTGCCTGTCACACCGTCACATTTATGGAAATAACCAACTACATTTTGTTGAAATGCTGATGATGATGACTATGACTATGAGTAAATCTTGTTGTTTTTGTCAGCTTTCACAGTGCATTTGTTTTAAGTTGCTGGAGTTTTTGAAAAATTCATCTGACTGCCTGTCGTCGTCGTAGTCGACTGGAGAGATGTCATTGCAGCGATAAGGATGTTTGTAATCAGTAGTAGCAGCATCAGTAGCTCGTAGGACACAGGATATTAAATGAGGAAGCTTTTTGAAATGCAAAGACATCAACCAACAACTGCGATAAAGACCTTTGTAAATACCTGCTGCTGCTGCTTATTTATGACTGTTGCTGTTTTACGAGTTGAAATCTGAGCCATTCTAAAAATCCTTTCAGTCCAAGCTGTGTAAGCTGCTCAAATGGAAAACTGCTTATGTGATATGTTTTCTTATTTGTTTTTAATTACTTTTATTAGAAAACATATTTGTTTTGTATTCAAAACCATTTGAATGCATTGCATTTGATGCACATGAACTTTTTGCGGAAGTGGATTGGTGCTTTCTTCATTGCAGTTCTTCATTATAATTTCAATTTTTCACTAAAATATCTAAAAAATTCTAAAAAATCAAATTACCCTAAAAATTCAATTTTTCACTAAAAATTCAATTTTTCACTAAAATTCAATTTTTTACACAAAATTCAATTTTTCACTAAAAATTCAATTTTTCACTAAAAATTAAAATTTTCAATAAAAATTGTTCACTTAAAATTAATTTTTTCACTTAAAATCAAATTTTTCACTTAGAATTAGATTTTTCACTAAAAATTCAATTTTTCACTAAAAATTCAATTTTTCACTAAAAATTCAATTTTTCACTAAAAATTCAATTTTTCACTAAAAATTCAATTTTTTACTAAAAATTAAATTTTTATTAAAAATTCAAATTTTCCTTAAAATTCAACTTTTCACTCAAATTAAATTTTTAATTCAAATTAATTTTTTCACTAAAAAATTCAATAATTTCAAAAGTATAATTTCACAATAAAAATTCAATTTTTCATTAAAAATTCAATTTTTCACTAAAAATTAAATTTTTCATTTCATTTTCATTCAATGTTTCAGTAAAAATTAGATTTTTCACTAAAAATTCAATTTTTCACTAAAAATTCAATTTTTCACTAAAAATACAATTTTTCACTAAAATTCAATTTATCACTAATTTTTCATTAACAATTAAATTTTTCACTAAAAATTCCATTTTTCACTAAAAATTCAATTTTTCACTAAAATTCAATTTTTCACTAAAAATTTAATTTTTCATTAGAAATTCAATTTTTAACTAAAAATTAAATTTTTCATTTAAAATTCAATGTTTCAATAAAATTTAGATTTTTCACTAAAATTTCAATTTTTCACTAAAATTAAATTTTTCACTAAAAATTTAATTTTTCACTAAAAATTAATTTTTTCACTTAAACTTTAATTTTTTACTCAAAATTCAAAATTTCATTAAAAATTCAATTTTTTATTAAAAATTAGTTTTTCCCTAAAAATTCAATTTTACATTTTTCACTTAACATATAATTTCACAATCGAAATATCTTTCCATAACTTTAATTTGTTTTTTTTTTAATTTTTACTCAAAATTTTATAAAATATAAAAATTTCTTCCATTTGTTTTCACAATTTAAATAACATGCAGCTACTCTTTGACTTACCGATTTGCAGTTTTACCTTACCGTTGCTTGAACCCAACGTATTTCAAATACTCATCTCATCTTTTATTCAGCATATCAGTCAAATTAAATCGATATCCTTGCGTTTTACATACATTTGCTTTGTGATAGATGACAATAACAATCGCATCAAAAATACGTTTGGCTGTTTGAAAAAAAAAGTGCGAGCGCTTTGACGTGATTCTTAGTATGGGAAATGTGTCATGATTGATACTAGTTTTTTTGTACATTTAAAGTTTATGCAAATGCGTTATTCTTATTACAGCAAAGGTATCAATGTTTAAACCGCTATTTTTCTGATTCTCACTGTGTAACATGAATAAATTAAAAACATAGATCAATCAATGGACGTTGCCTCTGCTGTATTTAGGTCGTCCAGTCGTCAGTCAGTTAGAGGTGCTCACATCAGATTCTCTATGTCTCCCAGTATTTAGTATGTGCGTCCATCAGTTAGTGAGTCTGTCACCTCACAAAATTTACTCACGCCTAAATCAATATTTGTATTCGTGAGATCAAAGCTTTAACCGAAGACAGTAGCTGCATCGGTTGTGCTGTTGTCTGCACCTGCAGCACTCGTCGCCGCCGGCTAGGGTTATTCCGTCCATCAAATGTCAGTTCAGCGAACGATTCTCAGGGGTGTGTTTGGCACTTTCAATGCTGCTGACATGCAAGCTGTGAGCTGAAGGAGTCACATTTAAAATAAATAAATTTTCAATCAGGGACTGCAAAGAATTCGAATGTATCGGTGCCGTTTCGATTTTTGAAACCGGAATCGGATTACATAAAATATATTTGTTGAACCGGGTTCCGAATCGGAACATCTATTTTAAAAATTTAAATATCTAAACCAGAACCGATATTCCCAAGGGTTTAAATCCCTTATTTTAAATGCCGATATTTTTGGTTAAATTTTTACTTTTCAATAAAATTGTTGAGTTTAAGTAAAAATACAAATTAAAATTATGAATATAATTATAATGTTAATTTAAAAGTTGACTTTTGGAGTTAAAATAATACATTCGTTGAACCTTTTTAAATGTTATTATGCTGAAAAATATCTTAAATTATCAAAAATACAAAATTTTAGTGTAAAATTCAAGTAATATGCAAAAAACTAATTTTTATATTTAATAGTTTAAATTATTTTATTTTTGGTCAAAATTTGTTTTTGGATGATAAAAGGTACTTTAAATGAAAATAGAAAATAGCGGTAGCTCAGTGGTTAGTGCGTTGGACTGCGAGTCGAAAGGTCCCCGGTTCAAGCCTGGACTGGGGCTAACAACATCTTTTCATAGAAACATTTTTCTATACCGCGATACCTCTCGGCAGTAAATGGCAAACCTACGAGAGTAAAACATTGCCTATGAAATGCTCTCACCCGCCGTTCGGATTCGGAAATAAACTGTAGGTCCCACCACTTTGAGTACAAATATAACACGCACAGCTCAAAATGGTGAGAGAGCTCGGCCGAAGTTCAATAAAGGACTGTAGCGCCAAACTATTATTATATATTATTATAATGAAAATTTGAAAGTGAAATGGTGTATTAAATTTGATAGGCCGCTTCTTACACTCGGAAGGAGCCATATACGGTATATATTTTCTTGAAGAACATGATCTCCTGAATCCATCTGTCTGTCTGTTGAAATCACGATTACGAGAAAAATAGTAAAGCTAGAGTAATGAAACTCAAAATTTAGATTACGTATATAACTACGCAGTTTGGTATTGGAAATGGACATGATTGGTTGATTGTGACATTTGAACCGACCATTTATGTTCAAATATGTCAAGTAACACTAAGATGTACGGCTGAATTTTCTTCATGTCGTCAGAAGTGAACTATTTTTTGCTCAAATATGTATTAACTTTATCTTAAAATATATGAAAATAATATTTTTACGACAAATAAGTATAATTTCGGTACACTTACATATTCGTACATATGGGATAAGCTTGAAGTTATTTTCAGAATACTGGTAACATGTAAAAGGTTATCGCAGACAGTATTACATATGTTTAAGGGTATCTATGTCCGATTGTAACTTTCATAATTGTAATTATCAAAATTGCCCTATTGAAAAATTTTACATTCGACCTAACCTTCCTTGCTGGTTTTTAATTTCCTTTATCATAAATTTTAAATTTTAAGCAAAAACTCAATTGAAATTTTGTTATTTTTAAATGTAAATTTGAATATATTTTTAAATAAATGGACAAGAATTCGTTTTCTTTTGATAAAAATAATTATAAAATTAAACTTTTCTTATCTTTGGGGTTCAAAGTTCAATCATCTTTAAAGTGACGTTAAAAGGATTCAAATCAAAAATAAACCTCGAAAACCTATTCAGCCCTTTTGGCGTTAGTGATAACCCTAGCTTGGGTTAGTTGGCTTCTTGCTATGCATTAAAGTAGTTGGTTTTTTATTTGTGGTCTTTTTCTTTTTTATAATAAATAAAACAATTTGTAACAGGATACTCGCCGCTAATTGATTTGAATGCCAACTCATGCGCTTGACTCACGTGCAGCCGAACAACGTTGTGTTGCTGACATTTTGCTGCTGCTGCTGTTACTGTTGTTGCTGCTGTTGTTGGTGGTATTGTTAGTCTAGCTGTCTGTGTTTTGACGTTGAGCACTCTGATTTTATGTTTATTTTTCGATGTATGCAAAACTTTGATGTGCAACATTTTGAGTGAATTGTGATGTGCGTCGTCCTGACAGTCTGTCAGTCGTTCGGCCTGCCTATGTGCCTTTCATAAACCAATGACTACAACAACTGCTAATATTTAATTAGGCGCATTTTATGGCATCGCCAAACAAAAGTTAATTAAGCGTTATAAATGTATTAAATTACTAAACAAACTAATTAATGCATCAATATAAATCTGCGGGTTTAAAAGACTGCAGTCGGTTGGTATTTTTATTTTTAATATATGCAAAAATTAGGCTGTGACAAGGTTGTGTTGTTTGGACAAATGTTGTGGCTTTGATTTTACGCAAACATGTCTGTCACAAATTTTAATATAGGTATTCAAATTTAATTTTATTTATAACAAATTTAAGTTTAATAGAAATGTATTTTATAACGAATTTCATGAACAATTTGATATGATATTGAAATATGTTTTTTTTTTTTTAAATATTGATTTAAAAAATAATTGTTTTGTTAAAATTTGAATTTTGAGTGGACATTTCTATTTTGAATGAAAATTTGAATTTTAAGTGAACATTTGAATTTTGAGTGAACATTTTAATTTTGGGTGAGCATTTGAATTTCGAGTGAAAATTTTAATTTTCAGAGAAAAATTAAATTTTAATTGGATATTTGAATTTTGAGCGTATATTTGTATTTTGATATTGAGTTGAAATTTTAATTTTGAATTAAAATTTAAATTTTGAATTAAAATTAAAATTTTAGTTTTGATTAAAATTTAAAATTAAAAATGAAATTTAACTCAAAATTGAATTTTGAGTGAACATTTGAATTTTAAGTGAATATTTGAATTTCGAGTTAAAATTTTAATTTCGAATTAAAATGGGAAATTTTGAGTGAACAATTTTGAGTGAAAATTTGAATATATAGTTTAAATTTGAATTTTGACTTAAAATTAGAATTTTGAGTTAATATTGGAATTTTGAGTTAAAATATGAATTTTGAGTGAGAATTTGTATTTTGAGTGAATATTTGAATTTTGAGTTAAAATTTTAATTTTGAAATTAAATTGGAATTTTGAGTGAACATTTTAAATTTAAGTGAAAAATTTAATTTTAAGTAAAAAATTGAATTTCTAGTATAAATTTGAATTTTGAGTGAAAAATTGAATTTTGAGTATAAATTTGAATTTTGAGTCAATCTTTAAATTTTTAGTCAACATTTGAATTTTGAGTGAAAATTTTATATTTGAGTGAAAATTTGAATTTTAAGTTAAAATTTATATTTTGAGTGTATATTTGAATTTTGAGTGAAAAAATGAATTTTGAGTGAAAATAGTTTTTTAGTTTTAGTAAAAATTGGAATTTTGAAACTTTTAATTTTTGGTGAATATTTTAATTTTAAGTGAAAATTAAATTGTGTGTGAAATTTTTTAATGTTGAGTGAAATTATGAATTTTGAGTAAAATTTTAAATTTTGAGTAAAAATTTTAATTTCGAGTGAAATTTTAATTTCGAGTGAAATTTTTTTTTTTCAGTGAACTTTGGAATTTTGAATTAAATTTTGCATTTTGAGTGAAAATTTGAATTTTGTCTGAATTTTTAAATTTAGAGTGAAAAATTGAATTTTGAGTATAAATTTGAGTTTTGAGTGAACCTTTGAATTTTGAGTCAACATTTGAATTTTGAGTGAAAAATTGTTTTTATTAAAAATTGTAATTTTGAAACTTTTAATTTTTGGTGAATATGTTAATTTTAAGTGAAAATAAAATTGTGTGTTAAATTTTTAAATGTTGAGTGACATTATGAATTTTGAGTAAAAATTTTATTTGACTAAAAATTTGAATTTCGAGTGAAATTTTTATTTGGAAATTTATTTGGAATTTTGAATGAAATTTTGCATTTTGAGTAAAAATTTGAATTTTCACTGAACTTTTGAATTTAGAATGAAAATATGAATTTAGAGTGAAAATTTGATTTTTGAGTGAAAAATTGAATTTTATGCAAAAATTTTAATTTTCAATGAATGTTAATATTTTTAGTGTCATAACCTTGAGTGGAAATTTGAATTTTGAGTAAAATTTTTATTTTGATTGAAAATTTGAATTTTGAGTTGACATTTCTATTTTGAATGAAAACTTTAATTTGTATTAAAAGTTTTAATTTTGATTGAAAATTGAGTGAAAGTTTAAGTTTTTTGTGACTTTTAAGTTAAATATTTCTTTTTTGTGTGTCTATCATATTTTGTCTAATAACACCCAGCTGTATTTTGAAATTATGTTGCGGAAACATGGTCGCGCACTAATTTAGTGTTCGATTAACAAAAGCAACTTCCTTACAATTCATGCAAATGTTACACTAGGGTGTGTTTTTGTGGCTAATATAGCGTGACACCTTAAAAAAAAAATGATATAAATTGCAATAACAATAACTTTTGGTCAAGCATTTGGCTGGCGTGTCTGGTACAAAAAGCAATTTATCTAAAAGCAACAATGAAGAACGCGTTTAGTACCGATCCAACAAATTATAAACAAGGATATGATGGGTGTGCAGAACGAATGTAATGGGTTTTATTTGAATAATAATAAAAAATAATACAAAATCTGAAAAAAGGGTTGGTGTAAAAGGGGTGTATTTAAAATATTATGGAGTTCATTCTAGGATTTTATAGAGCAATGATTTTGTGTTTGAATGACGTAAGAATATTGTATAAATGTAGATTGAAAAAACATAGAATATTTAATTTCATTTATATATGAAAGAAAGTTTCTGATATTTTCAGAATTATACATTTTCTGAATTATAAAACATAATTTTGTATTGAAAAAATGAAGTCTGGAACTGCGAAAATCAAATTCGCTCAAATTGAAATTTTAATACTAATTTCAACGGAAATTATAATAATATTATTCGAAAAACATTGCTCCAAAATATTTCCCCCTTTAATATACATTTTATTTTTCATTTTGTCAGTACAATTTTGTTGCATTTTTCTCTAAGGATTATTATATGCTGTACTGATTTAATTACTATATATGAAACATGTATAATTTGAAATAATTATGTATTGTGGGGTGTGACAGCAGTTAAAATCAAAGGATTCAGAAAATTCTTAATGATTTTGCTAGCTCCAACAAAAAAGTCACATTATTCATAGCACTCCTTAAAATATACAAAATACCATTTGAAATATTAAATGCGCGCGCAACAAATGAATGAATTAATTAACCACAAACAGTACAGCGCACAATCAACAACTGACAACTTCAGTGACAACTCACCTCACACCAACCAACTTGAAACCCATACCAATTACCACGCAATCTTTTCGTGGTTTCGGCACTGTGCCTGTCGCTTTAACCGCTCTTTTTATTCGGTTTGCGCCACATTTGAATTTCATTTCCGGTCGCGTGTTTGACAATTAAACGAACGCACCTTTGATGTTTGTCGGTGTGGTGTGTGAGTGAGCGAAACCGAATGTCTGTCTGTATAAGTGTTTATGTAAATATGTAGCTGCTTGCAAATATGTTTGTTGTTTGCGGAGTTTTTTTTGGTTGCATGCCGACTGTGGTTTTAATTAAGGCCCCCTTGTCGACTGCAATCAGCGGCAGTCAGTTTTGTGGCCGCATTAAATTTAATCAGCAGTTAATATTTTTTTATTTCTATTAAATTATGTATTTTTATAGAGATTACAGTGTTAAAAATTATGATAAATCTTGTTCGCGTTTTAAATTTGTGGAAGAATTTAATTTTTATAAAATTTCAAAATATTTAATTAAAATTTGAGGTGTGAAAGAACATTGAGTGGAAATTGAAATTTCAATTGTTAATTATAATTTTGGGTTAAAACATAAATTGTGAGTGAAAATAAAAATGTTGAGTGAAAATAAAAATTTTGAATGAAAATATAAATTTTGAGTGAAAATATAAATTTTGAGTGAAAATATACTTTTTGAAAGAAAATATAAATTTTGAGTAAATATATAAATTTTGAGTGAAAATTTAAATTTTGAGTAAAATTTTATGTAAAAATTAAATTTTGAGTGAAAATTTTAATTTTGAGTGAACATTTAAATTTTGAGTGAACATTTAAATTTTGAGTTAAAATATAAATTTTGGGACAAATTACATTTTTTGTGAGAATTTAAATCATAAATTTTAAGTGAAAATTTTAATTTTGAGTGAAAATTTAAATTTTGAGTGAAAATTTAAATTTTGAGTGAACATTTTAATTTTGAGTTAAAACAAAAATTTTTAGTGAAAATATAAATTTTGAGTGAAAATATGAATTTTAAGTTAAAATTTCAATTTTAAGAACACATTTTAATTTAGAGTGAACATTTTGAGTGGAAATTTTAATTTTGCGTGAAAATATAAATTCCTATATCACGTTAGATATTTTTCATACCAATCAAATGCCGTTCAACCGCTGCAAATGATGAATGAAAAGCACGGAGTGATCCTTCGTTCAGTTGCCGCTGCTGCTGTTTCTGCTCTGGCGGCTGCTGCTGTTTTTGCTCTGGCTGCTGCTGTTGACAAATGAAACGTCAAACTTGTCAAAGTTTTGGCTGTTTGTCTGTCTATCTGTATGTGTGTGTGTGTCGTTGTTTGCCGACTCTGCTCTATATATTGCCATCGCAATCCGGTAGCTATTTAGCAGATGCCCGCTGGTGGTGCTAGTGGCGCTCAGACGATATCCTGCCAATTTTTCGTGTCCACTTTAGCTGTCATGCTCGCCAATGCAACGCCATTTTTCTTTATTATATGTCCGTCCATGCGATCCCCGACAATCGTGCATCCGTTG
The DNA here is from genome assembly GCA_951804985.1 of Dryomyza anilis. Taxonomy (NCBI): domain Eukaryota; kingdom Metazoa; phylum Arthropoda; class Insecta; order Diptera; family Dryomyzidae; genus Dryomyza; species Dryomyza anilis. The sequence goes on from OX638132.1 coordinate 101,055,347, forward strand.
CTCTGCATGGTTCGTATATCATTTTTTTGTGCTTCGTTCTGTTGTCAGCATTGGTTCGACTAAACGAACGACCGACAGAACGTTCGAAATACCAACTGGCAGTCAGTCAGTTACTGCATTTCTTTGTTTAACTTGATTTTCTTCTAATGTTGGTGCTGTCACCTAGTTTTTCTTTTTTTTTCCATTTCCGCACAGCATCGCCTTCTGCTCCTGCTTTGATTTGATCGCAGTTGAGTCCTTCGAAGGCTGCAGCCACGTCAGTGCCACGCGTTCAAACATAACTGCATTGAGAAAACATATCATTGAACAGCATTTAATATTTTTGGCAATAATACATACTACGTACACTTTTCTGCGACTCCAGCCCAATTCCAGTCGTTAATAGTAACAGTTGCAACAATGGCGCTGCAATTTGAAACTTGCTACATTTCACACTCGTCGTCGTCGTCGAGTCTTTTCGACAAAATCAAAAACAGATTCCTCAACATATGACATTTCTTGATGTTGCAGCTGCATGAAATACACACAATTCTCCCATTTCCAATACCCTATATTAACCTATAAAATACCCAACCATCTTCTATGTCTTGTTTACCCTTTAAACCATTTCTCACAAGTTTTTGCATTCGACGTTGCTGCATTTTCTTCATGGCAGCAGCGCCGACATGTCAAATATTGAAAAATGTTTCTTTCGTGTGTAACGGTAATATTATAATGTGTGCCCAGAGACCGGCTGAGAAATCGGAGCACTATTAAGAAATATATTGAAATCAGTTTAAAGTAGCAGAAAATAGTGGAAAGTATAACAAAATATGGGAAAATATTGGAAATTATTGGATATTGGAACCATTCTCGTAACGATATCGAGCGTCTAAAAAACGCAATTTTGAACGTTTTTCTTGACTCCGAAGAAAAGCGCCTTCGTCAACTGCTCGAGACCGTCAGCGCTGGAGACAAGAAACCAGGCGATCTTTTGATGACACTTTGGTTGCATCGTCTACCATCAACAACCAAGGCCATCTTATCGATCAGCAATGACGACATTGACAAACTGGCAATCATGGCTGACAAGATCTATGACCAATTCGACAGTATTGGCATTAATTCCGCCGCATCATCAGTTTCCGACAATCGCATGGATGCACCTGAAAACCAAATGCAAAAGATTTTGGTTCAAATTAGCGCATTAGCTGCCGGAGACAAAAACCGCTCTCGCAGCCGCAATCGCAGTAGTGCAACCGCACGTACCCGATCTAACACCGCAAAACCCCACTGCTGGTATCACCACAAATATGGTGCCCTTGCTACGAAGTGTCGGCAACCGTGCAGTTTCAAGTCGGAAAGCCGTCTCGTCTCTGGTGACAAACGAGGTTGGCCAGCGAATATGTCGCCTGTTTCTAGTTGACAGAGGATTAAAAAATAGACTCTTGATCGACACTGGAGCAGACCGTTTTTCCTGCTACAAATCGGCAGAAATCGGGTCCAGCGCACACGCTCGTTCAATTCGTGGCCAACAACACAAAAATTCGAACATTTGGTGATATTGTTTTAAATTGTAATCTGGGTCTGCGACGCAAATTTCTGTGGTCGTTTATCGTTGCTGACGTCACGCAACCTATTATCGGCTCAGACTTTCTCCAGCATTACGGTTTGCTTGTCGATATTAAGAACAACCGCTTAATTGACAGCACAACCAAACTCAATGTCGTGGGCGTTATTTCAAAGGATACAAGTTCAAAGCTGACTTGCATTGCTGATGGAAATGGTTTTAACTCCATGCTTAAGGAGTACGCGGACATCACGACGCCCAGCTACAAGATTCCAATGGTCAAACATGCTGTAACACACCATATCGAGACAAAAGGACCAACAGTGAGAGCCAAACCACGACGGCTGCCTCCTGAGAAGCTCAGAATCGCCAAACAAGAGTTCGAGTTCATGATGCAAATGGGAATATGTCGACCATCGAAAAGCAGCTGGTCAAGCCCCCTTCACTTGGTATCTAAGGCTAACAATAATTGGCGTCCATGCGGAGATTATCGGGCGCTCAACAAATCAACCGTTCCTGATTGCTACCCTGTACCGCATATCCACGACTTTGGACACATGCTTCACGGTAGGACGGTATTTTCCAAAGTGGATTTAGCCAAAGTCAAATCAATTGGAGAAATTAATCAAATTAATATTAAAAAATAGTCAAAATGAGTATGAAATAGTTGAACATTTTTTTAATTAGTTAAATGTAGTGGAAACAAAATACATTTAATATTAGAGAATAAAAATGTGCAAACAATATTAGTAAAACAAAAGCATAAAGTAATAAAAAGAGTTATTAAATATTAAAAACTATGATATTAAAAATATATAAAAAACTATGTTCCTACTAGACGTTTTAACGGCTGAACCGAATTGAATAAAATTTTGGCACAATATGTATGTTGGGTCCGGGCAGAGTATAGGCTATATCACGGTGAGTTTGGTGGACTGGGCGTGGCACCTCCCATATAACCCCAAAAATAAAAAACACATTTCAGCAATTAGGATAGCAAATTTAATGAAATTTTGGTCTAAACGGTCTCCCGGAATGTGGGCGGGATTAGACCACGGAGGGTGGCACCCCTTATAGAAGGTACAATGGTACAGATGGTGTATGTCAACAGTTATTATATTGATCTCAAGATATTTCACACCAGGGTATACCAACGATCCCAAATTCTTTAAACTCACCACAACGAAATTCACCACACTAAAACTCACCACTCTAAAATTCACCACACTTAAACTCACCACACTAAAATTCACTACACTGAAACTCACAACACTTAAACTCACCACAACAAAATTAACCACACTAAAACTTACCTCACTAAAATTCACCACACTAAAAATCACCACCACAAAATTAACCACACAAAAATTTACCACACGAAAATTCACCACACTAAAACTTCTACTGTACGGGGAAGAATTCTACGGGAAAGAATTCTACCGGGAAGAATTCTACGGGAAACGTTCTACGGGGAAATTTATTACGGGGAAGATATAAATAATCAAAATGTTCTTTATGTTAGTAAAATCACTCCATATCCTTGCATACACAAAGTCTTGGCACGAGTCGTGCACGGGTTCAGCTAGTTTTTTATAAAGGAGGTAAAAATAAAGATTATAATATATGACTTGTGAATGTGCTTCTAACACCAAAAAAATAGGACACGATGGAACGTGATTGGTCTGAGCATTTTTTCTAAGACACATCTGCAATTCCATCTTCAATTCCAATTCCAAAGATTTTAAAGTATGCCACATGAATGTGCCCATTGGTTTCAAAATACAGCAACACTTTAAATGTGAGTTTTAGGTTTAACTGTTCAAAAAATCAACATTTCATAAATATAACTTTTAAGATATTATTTAAATTTGATTGGATTATAATTTGTTTGAGCCATATAATTTTTTCATCGCCACAAAATAATTCTTCAGCATAATTTAAACAACTACAAAATCAATTCCATAGTATTTTCGAAATGAAAATCCAAAAATATACAATTTTGCAACTATCATCAAACGTGTGAGGAGCGGCTTTTGATGAATTACTTGTTTGATTATGATAACATAATATAATAGCAATGATTTTAAGGTACGTCACTTGAATATGTCCCTAGTAAATAAAATACAGAAGAACTTTATATTTTAAAATTCGCCAAAAATGTTCAAAAAATGTCAATTTCTTCATAATAATTGTTTCGTTATATATGTACTTAAACTGAAATATATTTAAATGCCATGTCGTTAAAAAATAATTTTACTTCACTAATTCAATAAATATTTTGTAAATAACCATATCAATAATTTTGAACAAATATAGCGTTACCAACGGTAAGAATTCTCTAAACAATAGTTTAAAAATTTTTAAAATCGGTTAAGTGGTTCCGAAAATAATGAATGTCACAGCGTTTGGGTGCAACGTACTTTAAATTTGAATTATATGTTGATGTTTGTTTAAATTACCATTTGAATTTTTAAAAAATATATTCCAAAAAAAATAAATGCTAATTTTAATAAAATGAAAATTTAAAAAAAAAGTAAATTTTTCCTATTAGGTACCTGCCGGTTGTATAGTATGCGTACTTATTGCAATAGAGTACGTTGCTGTTTCCATCGATTCGACGTTTTGCTCTTATGTTGTAAGTACTGCTAACAATGAGGAATATTGCAAATGTTCGATCGTGTTCGCACACAGTGCATGTGTGCAATATCCGTTCCATTGTTGGCACAAGAAATTAAAAAGGAAAATGAAATAAACTGAGTTGAAGATGAAGAAATCTATATGTGCGAAGAAATGTCGAGGTATGCATTTCACTTCAAAAACTAGGGGGACAACGTAGCACGGATGCGCCTTTTGCAGGATGTTTGAAGAAACGACGAAATATCGTTGCAAATAAAAAGATGCAGTTGTAGACAAAAGTTTGTTTGAGCACGGATTGTATGATGCAAACAATATGGAAAATCTTTTGATATTTTTGGGTAAAAATATTTGAATATAGTGTGCTTGTTTATTGCTGTCGAAGCGAGATGAGTACAATTGTTTGTATTGTAAAATATAGTAGGTCAATAGAGATTTATCCAATATTGACCAAATGTAGACAAACAAAATTTTCTCTGAGCAAGGTATTCGCAAAATCTTTCTCAGAAGACAATTAATAAACTTTGTTGAATTTTAGTAAAATAAAGCTAAATGGAAACAAAATATAATAAGCACGTTCAATCTTTTGCTTCAGGGAAATGTGAGAATTTTGTTAAAATTAAATTTTCCTTTTTTAACTTTTTATTTATTTTTATTCATTTTTGCATTTCGCTTTTTTGTCTACCTTGTCTCTCTATAATTAGCTGAGTTGGGGGAATTAAGAATCGAGACGCAATTAACTTGTTGTCTTAGAGTAGAGTCAGTCCAGTGGATATTCAAGACGATTTTTATTTTATTTTTTGTCTTGTTTGATTTCTCTTTCGAATACGCTCAAATTATAGCCAACTAATTATAAAGTTACGTTCTTTTGTGTATTTTGGAGCCGGTTGAACGTTTACAGAGTAACATTTTATTTTAAGACAGTCAGTTTTTGTGCAAATACAAAAAGCAGATGAACATTTTACAAAAAAAAACCTTATATATAAAATAAAAATAAAAACACTTGAAATATATTTTTATTATAAATATTGTATAAATATTGTATAAATATTGTATAAATATTTTATAATTATTGTATAATTATTGTATAAATATTGTATAAATATAGTATAAATATTGTATAAATACTGTATATATATTGTATAAATATTGTATATATTTTGTATAAATATTGTATAATTATTGTATAAATTTGTATTAATATTGTATAAATATTGTATAAATATTGTATAAATATTGTAAAAATATTGTATAAATATTGTATAGATATTGTATAAATATTGTATAAATATTGTATAAATATTGTATAAATATTGTTTAAATATTGTATAAATATTGTATAAATATTGTATAAATATTGTATAAATATTGTATAAATATTGTAGAAATATTGTATAAATATTGTATAAATATTGTATAAATATTGTATAAAAATAAAAACACTTGAAATATATTTTTTATTATTTTTTGTACAAATATTGTATAAAAATTGTATAAATATTTTGTAAATATTGTATAAATATTGTATAAATATTGTATAATTATTCTATGAATATGGTATAAATATTGTATAAATATTGTATAAATGTTGTATAAATATTGTATAAATATTGTATATATATTGTATAAATATTGTATTAATATTGTATAAATATTGTATAAATATTGTATAAATATTGTATAAATATTGTATAAATATTATATATATATATTGTATATATATATACATTGTATAAATATTCTATGAATATGGTATAAATATTGTATAAATATTGCATAAATATTGAATAAATATTGTATAAGTATTGTATAAATATTGTATTCATTTTGTATACATATTGTATACATAATGTATAAATATTGTATAAATATTGTGTAAATATTTAATAAATATTGTATAAAAATTATATAAATATTGTTAAATATTGTAAAAATATTGAATAAATATTGTATAAATATTGTATAAATATTGTATAAATATTGTATATATATTGTTTAAGTATTGTATAAATATTTTATAAATGTTGTATGAATATTGTATAAATATTGTATAAATATTGTATATATTTTGTATTAATATTGTGTAAATATTGTATAAATATAGTATAAATATAGTATAAATATAGTATAAATATTGAAAAAGTATTATGTTTAAGTAGTATTAAATATAATGTACTATTTTTGAAATATATTTTATAAATACTTCAAAAAGCTGCATAAAAGTTGGAATTCATCATAGCCACATTTCTGAGTGACACTTGAGCTTGAGTGGGTTCTTTTGCGCTCCTTGTATCCTTTTGCGTAATATACAGAACAAAAAAAATATTATTTAATCTGCATGTAAAATTTATGCAAACCCTATTTATTGCCACACTCTGTTGCCACGCATTTATTAGTTGCTGCTTAGTTGCTGGCAACATGTTTGCATTTGTTACGAGCTCACTCGATGCTGTGAACGACATGCAGGCTGCGGACGGTCTTATCACATACTAACGTTGTTCGTTTAAAGGATGTTTCTTATTTTAAAAAATATATATTTTTTATTAAAAAAATTATACATATATTCAACATGACACTTGGCTTTGGATTTAAAAAAAAATGTTTTAACTACATACTAAAATAAAAAAATACAAAAAATTTAAAGATGATATTTTTAAATAAATCAGTTTTAATGATGGACAAAATAATTACACTATACATATGTGACAATGTGTGTGGTTGCTATTTAAATCCATCAATGTTTACGAATCCAGAATATAACTTCAAACTTGCAATTGGTGAAAAACTTCCATTCATTAGATATCCATATGTACAAAAGGGTAGTTGTACCGAATTTCGACTTTTTCTAAACCACTTCTACTATACTAAATAATGGACAAGGGTTTCTTAGATTTTTACCAAAACAGACTACTACGATACATGTTATTCTAAGGCATATGAAATATCTCAGAACTGGTAGCTATAATGCAATTTTACAGTTTAGGAAAATGTACAAATACTCGAAAAATGTAGATGGTGGACCTAGGCGTTGGACCGGCATATTTTTGCAATGGACCGTATTTTTCTCTTTGAAATATTTTAAATTTGAAATGTTATAAATTGTCTCGAGCCTGGCCTTAAATGATTTTGTGAGTTGTGCATGATTTAATTTTGTCCTGATAAAAATAAATAATAAGATGCATTTATGTAGAGGGAAAATTAAACTTATGATCTTTGCTAAAATAAGCCGTGAGACAGCACATCGACCGATCATACCCATTTTTAATACCAGACAGCGCTGTTATATAAGTATTTTAACACCAGGGTTTCATTAAACTATCTCTTCTAGTTTTCATGTAATCGTGATTTCCGCAGACACACAGACGGACATCGATTCAGGAGGTCAAGCGAATCAAGAATATACATATATGCTTTTCCATACGGAACACGCCTTCTTCTGAATGTTTAAAACGGGTGACTAAACTGAATATACCCTTGGTATAAAAAAGTTCATTTTATCGCACAGTGCAATAAAACATTTGTGATTGTCATACGGTGTGAAAAATTACTAAATTTCAAACAAGTGATAAATGAAAATGGCTTAAGAACAAACACTAAAATATCATACGCGAAAAAACTATCAACAGCAAATAGAACTGAAAAATATATGAACTGCATATAAAGTGTGATGTTGCATATTTTAGACGTTAAGCCTCAGGCTTCACTGGCTGCAGAGTAGTTGTAGTTTTAAGCAGTAAACGCGGCACATTTTCAGGTTTTCTCTTTTTTCGTTTTTTTAGAAAACAGCCCCCACTATAAGCTTTAGAAGCACTATAAGTTTGAATACAAAAATATTTATAAAGAAAAGTAAAGATAAAATTCAGGCCTGCCCAGCGGATTACAAAATAAAAATAAAATAGAAAAAAAACCTAAAAACAGCTGTAATTGTAGTTTTGCGAAACAACAAAAAAAATAAAAGTGGTCCTTGAAGCGCCGCCAACGGTGCATAATTAAAACGAGTGCACTTTGCTGCATAGAGTGTGCTGTTTAAATAATGTTAGGCAGCAGTAAAACATGCACCATATCTCTGTGTATGCATAGTAAATGCAATAAAAGGACCTTGAGATACTTTGTACATTTTTTTTTGTATTATTGCTGTTGTTATTTTATGATTTTGCAATAAATTGTAAAAGTGAAATGAATTTGTAATTCATGCTCTGCATAAATAAAACAATTTACTGCGTCATAATTTTGCCTTTTGAGCAAAACAACATTGTATGAACATCCCTCAACAAATTCACCACGTGTGTCTGTCTTACCTATGCGTTGGGCATTGTTATTCCTGACGCGTCGCTGCTGTTGCTGCTTCGGCTGCTGACAAATTATGTTACTTAAGAACGACGGCTGCAGCACACGCACAGGTCCTTACAACAAAAACACCGTCAGAACCACAAGAAATATGTGCAAAAAACACATGTAGCATTTCATGCAAAAAGTTGTTAATATTTTGAGTACTGCTGGGCGACGTTCAAGATGTTGCTGCTACACTGAGGAAATTATGATACAAAAAACTGCCAACGAAATTGTTTGTTTGACAAACAAATTTGTTAAATATATAATAGAAATATTTCAAAATTTATAACAAACCAACTTTCAAATCAACCATTTTGCTGAGTTTTTAACAAACTATTTTTTTTAAATGTTTAACAGAGAGTTCTAAATGTATTTAGTGAATATTTTTTCTATATTAAAAAAAAGTTGTATCTGTGTAATTTGTCCTCTCTACGACGCTCCGTTTTTATACTACAGCTATTTGATGTTAAAGATGTGATATCTTGACTCCTACTAATTCGATTCCTATAACTTTTATACCAAAGAATCAAATTTAATATAGGATAAAAATTGCAACCTTTGACCCCTCCATGACGCTCCGTTTATATTTTACACCCATTTTAAGTTAGGATAAAAGTGCAAAGTTGGCAACTATACGGCTTAACCGATATGTAGTTTTTATATTTATTAAAAAACAAATTGAACCGTATATACCATTTTAGATTTAGCACTTAATTGTTCATATAACAAATTGTTTTGTTGACATTACAAATACTGTTAATAAACTAGCAACACATTAAATTTATATTACTGTACTTATTCAGAATACATATCATATGTATTTAACAAAATGTTTAAGAAAATATTAAGAAAAGTTACAAATTAATAAAATAATTTTTATCTATGAAGCATTTCAGTTAAGTACTTATTGATATAACAAATATTTTTGTTATCTTTACGCAATATTATTTTTAATTACTAAATTCCTAAATATAATTAAATGCTTTTGCTGCATTTAGCCAAATATAAATCGATTGAAAATCTGCTTTAATTAATTGTTCATTGATAATATTTTATAGTGAGCTTCATATTTTTTCGGTGTACAATGTTATTGCTACTGGCAAAAACAAAAATAGACAGGGCTGCAAAAACAACGAAGAATTGACAGCTTATAAAAATGTCGACGTACTGACGCAGCATACGTGTGATGTGTGTGTTTGTGCTCTGGATAAGAGCAGGACATTCCGAAGATGTTTTGCTCCTTGGGATGCGCAAAAGGTGGCAATGGACCGGCAAAAAAAAGAAATAAACAGTTTCTTTTGGCCAAAACGACAAATTACTTTATACCAAAGTTGGCGCACGTTTTACTGCTGCATCAGTTGGTTGACGGGGGGTAGGATGAGGAACGAAAATTAATTATTAACAAGTAGGACGTGCGCATAATGCGTTATTTTTGTGGCACAAGTGATGGTTATTGCAGCAGGAAGTAAAGGTTAAATTAATAAAAAAAAGTAAATATATATTAAATAAATAAACTTAATCTTCAAATAATTTTCTAATAATACTAAAAATACTAAAAATACTAAAAATACTAAAAATACTAAAAATTCTAAAAATACTAAAAATACTAAAAATACTAAAAATACTAAAAATACTAAAAATACTAAAAATACTAAAAATACTAAAAATACTAAAAATACTAAAAATACTAAAAATACTAAAAATACTAAAAATACTAAAAATACTAAAAATACTAAAAATACTAAAAATACTAAAAATACTAAAAATACTAAAAATACTAAAAATACTAAAAATACTAAAAATACTAAAAATACTAAAAATACTAAAAATACTAAAAATACTAAAAATACTAAAAATACTAAAAATACTAAAAATACTAAAAATACTAAAAATACTAAAAATACTAAAAATACTAAAAATACTAAAAATACTAAAAATACTAAAAATACTAAAAATACTAAAAATACTAAAAATACTAAAAATACTAAAAATACTAAAAATACTAAAAATACTAAAAATACTAAAAATACTAAAAATACTAAAAATACTAAAAATACTAAAAATACTAAAAATACAAAAATACTAAAAATACTAAAAATACTAAAAATACTAAAAATACTAAAAATACTAAAAATACTAAAAATACTAAAAATACTAAAAATACTAAAAATACTAAAAATACTAAAAATACTAAAAATAATAAAAATACTAAAAATACTAAAAATACTAAAAATACTAAAAATACTAAAAATACTAAAAATACTAAAAATACTAAAAATACTAAAAATACTAAAAATACTAAAAATACTAAAAATACTAAAAATACTAAAAATACTAAAAATACTAAAAATACTAAAAATACTAAAAATACTAAAAATACTAAAAATACTAAAAATACTAAAAATACTAAAAATACTAAAAATACTAAAAATACTAAAAATACTAAAAATACTAAAAATACTAAAAATACTAAAAATACTAAAAATACTAAAAATACTAAAAATACTAAAAATACTAAAAATACTAAAAATACTAAAAATACTAAAAATACTAAAAATACTAAAAATACTAAAAATACTAAAAATACTAAAAATACTAAAAATACTAAAAATACTAAAAATACTAAAAATACTAAAAATACTAAAAATACTAAAAATACTAAAAATACTAAAAATACTAAAAATACAAAAATACTAAAAATACTAAAAATACTAAAAATACTAAAAATACTAAAAATACTAAAAATACTAAAAATACTAAAAATACTAAAAATACTAAAAATACTAAAAATAATAAAAATACTAAAAATAATATAAATATTGAAAATACTAAAATAACAAAAATACAAAAATATTAAAAATATTAAAAAAAATAAAAATAGTAAAAATACTAAAAATAATAAAATGATAATAATATTACACAATTCTAGAAATACTGTACAATACTTAAACAACTAAAAACACAACAAAATATTGGAAAATACTACAAAATATTACAAAATACTACAAAATACTACAAATTACTACAAAATATACTACAAAATACTACAAAATACTACAAAATACTACAAAATACTACAAAATACAACAAAATATTACAAAATATTACAAAATACTACAAAATACAACAAAATATTACAAAATACTACAAAATACAACAAAATATTACAAAATACTACAAAATAATGCAAAATACTACAATATACTACAAAATACTACAAAATACTACAAAATACTACAAAATACTACAAAATACTACAAAATACTATAAAATACTACAAAATACAACAAAATACTACAAAATACTACAAAATACTACAAAGTTCTTCAAAATTCTACAAAATACTACAAAATACTACAAAATACTACAAAATACTACAAAATACTACAAAATACTATAATATACTATAAAATATTACAAAATATTACAAAATACTACAATATACCGCGAAATACTGGAAAATTCTACAAAATACCTCAAAATACTACAATAGACAGAAAATAATACCAAATACTTCAAATTCTACAGTATAAAAATAAAGTCATATACAAAATGTTTTAAAATAATAAAAAAATACTACAAAATTAATTAAAATATATAAAATAATGCAAAATTAAAAAAAATACTATGAAATAGTAAAAAAATATCATAATAATATGTCAAAATATACTAGATAACACAAATTATTTTCATATTATCTACCACAAATGTGATCCTTAAATGTAGACTTAATTTGTTGAAAATTTTACATTTATTCTGCTGTTTTTTGGTTATTTTTTTTTTGTTTTTGTGCTACTCATTTTTGCAATTATCTGCTCATTTATTATGAAACAATGAAAGGAATTCAATTTACGCGATGAAGCATAAATGGTTGAAAATGAAGATAGTAGGCTTTTGCCGGTGCGCTCACTGAGCACAGAGGACGATGAAATAATGTAAAAAAATACGAAAAAAAACCGTGTATTTTTATTACTACATGAAAAAATATTTTTTACAGGTAGTCGCTGCGGCATTGAATGTGTGTTTGTGAGTTAATAATTGCTAAAATTAAGCGAAAATAAATTTAATTTCCAACATTAAAAACTTCATCTTGCAGGACACATGCACGACGCACGTATTGCGTATTGCGAACGTTTTTATTTATCGTACGAAAGTTTCATTTATGCTTAAATGGACGTTATACAGGGGGTTTATATTTAATTTAACACGTAGAGAAATTAAAATTCATGTTTACATGTAAAATCAAAAATTTCTTCACCAATAAATATGTCCCAAGAAAGAAATTCTTCAATTATTTTTTATTTAAATTTTTGCAATAAATTCAAAAGTTCACTAAAAAATCAATTTTAATTTACATTTGATTTAACACGGATTCAATTCACTAAAAATTTGATTTTTCACTAAAAACTCAATTTTTCACTGTAATTTGAATTTTTCACTAAATATTCAAATTTTCACTAAAAATCAATTTTCACCATAAAATTTAATTTTTCACTAAAAATTCAATTTTTCACTAAAAATTAAATTTTTCACTAAAAAATTAATATTTCATTAAAAAAGAATTTATTCACTAAAAATAATTTTTTTCATTAAAAACTAATTTGTTCACTAAATATTCAAATTTTTACTACATATTCAATTTTACTCTATAATCAAAAAAGTAAATTTTACACTAAAAATTTAAATTTTCACTAAAATATAAAAATCGTTTTATATTTTGAAAATTTGAATTTCTACCAACAAATTAAATTTTCTTTGAATTTTTAATTTATATTTAGTATAAAAATAAAATTTAACCGAATTTTTTTTAATTTTCGTATTTTTCTCACAGTGTAGCAATCTGTGTGCATGCGAAGGTTCGACGCGCTTTTCTCTGCCTCCTTTTTATTCATACTTAATAATAATAAATTTTAAACAACATTAACTGCACACAAACCGCTCGAACTCTCTGCCATTTATATGCTTCGAAATTACAAAAAAAGAGCATTTAAAGACCATTAAACACCTGACAATATCAAAGGCAGCGTCATTGATGAGACGAACGAGGCGGCTGCTACCACTGCGGTTGTTAAAAAATCCCCGATGTATTTTGTGCTCGCACTTTAAATCAAAGGATTGCAATTATTCATTCGAAAAGAAAAGCATCAACGTAAATCGTGCAAAAATGTGGCGAATAATGAGAGAATAACTGTAATGAGTCGGTCACATGATTTCATATCATTATTATCTGAATATCATTGTCATAATCATTGGCATCCTCGTCATAATCATCATCATCAGAGGCATCAATGTGCAATTGTAATATTTATTGCAATCATAATTAAAAGATTTTAAATGCGTAAATCGTTGAATGGAATTCCTTTGAATTTTTGTGCAACATATTTTTTTAACTGTTCAAAGAATTAAATTTTTTATTTATTTAACATTTAAATAATTTAATTTAATTTTTATTTAATGTTGTTTAAATGTATTATTAATGAAAATTTTAAATTGTAGTGAAAATTTAATTTTTAGGGATACACATTTTATTTATTATGCAAAAAAAAAATAATGTTATTTAAAAATTGAGTTTTTATAAAAATTGAATTTTAAATGATCATTTGAATTTTTAGTGAAAAATTTAAATTTGAATAATTGCATTTTTAGTGAAAACTTGAATTTTTAGTGAAAATTTAAATTTTTAGTGAAAAATTGAACTTTTAGTGAAAAATTGAGTTTTTAGTGAAAAATTTTAGTAAAAAATTGAATTTTGAGTGAAAAATTGAATTTTTAGTGTAAAATTGAATTTACAGTGAAAAATTGAATTTTTAGGGAAAAATTGAATTTTTAGTGAAAAATTGAATTTATAGTGAAAAATTGAATTTTTAGTGCAAAAGTGAATTTTTAGTGGAAAATTGAATTTTTAGTGAAAATTTGATTTTTTAGTGAAAAATTTAATTTCTAGTGAAAAGTTTAATTTTTAGTGAAAAATTGAATTTTTAGTGAAAAATTGAATTTTAGTGAAAAATTGAATTTTTAGTGAAAAATTGAATTTTTAGTGAAAATTTGAATTTTTAGTGAAAATTTGAATTTTTAGTGAACATTTGAATTTTTAGTGAAAATTTGAATTTTTAGTGAAAATTTGAATTTTTAGTGAAAATTTGAATTTTTAGTGAAAATTTGAATTTTTAGTGAAAATTTGAATTTTTAGTGAAAATTTGAATTTTTAGTGAAAATTTGAATTTTTAGTGAAAAATTGAATTTTTAGTGAAAAATTGAATTTTTAGTGAAAAATTGAATTTTTAGTGAAAAATTGAATTTTGAGTGAAAATTTGAATTTTTAGTGAAAATTTGAATTTTTAGTGAAAATTTGAATTTTTAGAGAAAAATTGAATTTTTAGTGAAAAGTTGAATTTTTAGTGAAAAAGAGGTTTTTTTTTTGTGAAAAATTGAATTTTTAGTGAAAAATTGGATTTTTTAGTGAAAAATTGAATTTTTAGTGAAAAATTTAATTTTTAGTGAAAATTCGAATTTTTAGTATAAATTTTAATTTTTAGTAAAAAATTTGAATTTTAGTAAAAATATTAATTTTTATTGAAAAATTTTAATTTAAAAATTCACTCTAATACCCAGAGTCAAAAGAGAAAAGGTTACAGAATTAATGAGAATGGTAACTTTTACTTCATAATACAATTTCCTCGACTAATTGAATTATATCTTCTTTGAATCAAAATAACACATCCACATTGACTTTATATAATTTTAATGAGGCCACTTGAAATAGAATATTAACATATAGTATACAAATAATTAGAGAGTTTTCTTTGTGGTCCTTCGAGGCGAATAAAATAAATATAAAAAAGACAAAGGAAAGCTAAATTTCTTAATTATAGAAAACGTTATTATTTACACTGAGTGTGTTTTAATAAAAAGAAAAAAAAAACATATAAAATAAGGATACATTTAAGGAGATGCCAAACACACACGAAATACACACTCGCTGACTTGTAATAAAATCACGCACGAGCGCACATGTACACGAAGACACGAACGTGCATTTCAGATGTAAATTTAAATAGTCTTTAAAATGTCTTCGATGTTTTTGGGTGTTGCTGTAAGTATGTCTGTCTGGTTGTCTGTCTTAGTATCTGCCTGTTTGATACTTAATATATATGAAAGTGTATTAACATATAAGCTTTAATGTGTTGAAGTAAATACTCTCCAGGCAAATTTATACCCACTTTAAAAGCCCTCCCACTTTATGTGTGCTTGGGATTTTTTTTTATTATGTAATATTTTATTTTTAAATTTTGCCTTGCGGTGAACACATTTCAAAATTAACACACACACAAAGCAGGGCCAATCAAACGCATTGACATTTTTAATTTGATTAAGCATTGAATGCAAATGATACCAGGCTTTATTAGCTGAAATCGTTTGTCAAGACCTGGGTGGAAATTTCGTGAAATGTAAAAAAAACAGCAAATAAACATAAAAAGTACTAAAAAGAGCTGAAGTTACTAAAAAGAGTTAAAGATACTAAAAAGTTGTAAAGAAACTTAAAAAAAAGCTTAAATTACTAAAGTATTAACAAAAATACAAGAAGTACAAAAAGTACAAAAAGTACAAAAAAGGAAAAAAAGTACAAAAAGTACGAAAAGTATAAAAAGTATAAAAATACTAAAACTACCAAAAGTACAAAAATTAGAAATAGTACAAAAAGTACAAAAATTAGAAATAGTACAAAAAGTACGAAAGTACAAAAATTAGAAATAGTACAAAAAGTAAAAATAATACAAAAATTACAAAAAGTACAAAATGTACAAAAAGTACAAAAAGTACAAAAGGTACAAAAGGTACAAAAGGTACAAAAGGTACAAAAGGCACAAAAAGTACAAAAATTACAAAAAGTACAAACAGTACAAAAAGTACAAATCTACAAAAAGTACAAACAGTACAGAAAGTACAAAAAGTACAAAGAGTACAAAAGTACAAAGAGTACAAAAGTACAAAGAGTACAAAAGTACAAAGAGTACAAAAAGTACAAAAAGTACAAAAATTACAAAAAGTACAAAAAGTACAAAAAGTACAAAAAGTACAAAAAGTACAAAAAGTACAAAAAGTACAAAAAGTACAAAAAGTACAAAAAGTACAAAAAGTACAAAAAGTACAAAAAGTACAAAAAGTACAAAAAGTACAAAAAGTACAAAAAGTACAAAAAGTACAAAAAGTACAAAAAGTACAAAAAGTATAAAAAGTACAATAGTACAAAAAATACAAAAAGTATAAAAAGTACAAGAAGTACAAAGAGCACAAAAAGTACAAAAAGTAGGTACAAAAAGTATAAAAAGTACAATAGTACAAAAAATACAAAAAGTATAAAAAGTACAAAAAGTACAAAAAGTACAAAAAGTACAAAAAGTACAAAAAGTACAAAAAGTACAAAAAGTATAAAAAGTACAATAGTACAAAAAATACAAAAAGTATAAAAAGTACAAGAAGTACAAAGAGCACAAAAAGTACAAAAAGTAGGTACAAAAGTTCAAAAAGACAAAAAATACTAAACTACAAAAAGTACAAAAATTACAAAAAGTATAAAAAGTACAAAAAAGTACAAAAGGTACAAAAATTACAAAAAGTATAAAAAGTATAAAAAGTACAAAAGTAAAAAGCACAAAAAGTAGGTACAAAAGTTCAAGAAGACAAAAAATACTAAACTACAAAAAGTCCACAAAAGTCTACGTAATACTACAAAATACTAAAATATATAAAACCATATATTACAAAATACTACATAATATTAAAAATACTATAAAAAATACATTAAAATTACTATAATACTATAAAGTACAAAATAGCCAAATATATAATACAAAATAGGTAATCCACAATTCTACAAAATGTTAAAAATGCTACAAAATAAATTGCAATTCAAAAACGTAGTACGTAATTCTAAATCATTTAAAATACTACAATATACTACAATATACTACAATATACTACAAAATACCACAAAATATTACAAAATACAAGAAAATAATACAAATACAATAAAATAATAAAAAAGCAGTTGGGAAGGTTAGATCACATGGGAAATTCTAAAGTAGGTGTAATTATGATAGTTTGGATTATCAAAATTATAGTCGGTCTAAGCCGACTATAAATACCCTACACATATGTGTGGTTACCATTCAAATTGGTATATAGGTCACCAGGGTATACAAATCCTGAAAATAACTACAAACATTCAATCGCTGAAGAATTTCCATTCATTTGATACCCATATTTACAAATGGGTAGGTGTACCGAATTTCGATTTTTTTGTGAACCACAAGTCTTTTCGCCGGAAAACATTATTATCACGTACTTGAGCATGATGTCAATATATATTTGACCAAAAAAGTTTACTTAAGCACGTATACATAAAAATTGATCTTTATATGTACATTTTATATGAGGTATTTGAACATAAGTGGTCGGATCATAGGTCACAATGAACCGATCTCGCACATACAGCGTAGGTATATTCGTAATCAAAGTTATAAGTTTCATGTATCTAGCTCTTTAATTTTAAAAGTGGTAGGGATTTCAACAGACAGACAGACAGACAGACAGACGGACAGGCAGACGGACAGACGCTAAATCGACTCAGGAGGTCATGCTGATCAAGAATATATATACTTTTCCATACCGGAGATGCTTCCTTCTGGGTGTTACAAACGGCGTACCAAACTGAAAATACCCTTTCACTCTTAGTGCATGGTATAATAATACTACAAAATACTACAAAATACAAGAAAATAGTACAAATACAATAAAATAATAAAAAAATAATACTACATAATACTATAAATTACTACAAATTCAAATTATAATAATAATTATTTTATGCCCATCTTGCTTTTCTACCGGCACCTATGCAATTCTACACTTCAAAAGGGTGCCTAATTTAGAAAAGCTTTAAGCAAAATTGCGGTTAACATTCAGTCAACATTTGGGCTGCACAAACATTTTCATTAATTTATTGTTTAAGACTTTTAGCAACAAAAGTTTGCATAATAATTCAATGAAATGGATTTCAGTAAACTTAATTAGCAAAGTTGAGAAGGTTTAATAATTGTTTTGTTATGGAAACTAAAGCAAAGCATTAAAATATTGAAAATAAAATAATTTTGTTTCGTAAATTTTAACTAAAAATAGTTTTAAATTTGTTTCTTCTTAACTCATTTATAATATGAAAACTGTTTAATAAAATACTTTTTCAACTACTTTAAATTGTTCTTTGACTTGTTGAAAACTCAAAGTAAAACCAATGAATGTTTGAGTACTACTCGACTAAAATACTAGTAAATCACTTAATAGTTAATAGTTTAGGCCTGCTTAAAAGCTTAAGTGCTATCAGATACGTTAACAACTGAGTTCGCACTAAAGTCAGTCGATACTGTCGTCGTAGTCAACGCTATATGGATCGGCACAGCAACAGAAACACGTGGCACAACCCATATCAAAAGTTTTCTCGACAGAGTGTCAGTGTTTTTACAGGGGGTGAGTATTGGGTTCGTGGTAAAATTTGTTGTTGTAAAAGTAGATGCCACTTAAGTAACTAAGCAGCCAAAATACACATAAAACTGAGATCAAAATGTTATTGAAAAAGTTTTTTTACAGCATTTTTCATTAAACTGTAAAAACGAGTCTTCTTCTACTCCTACTTCAAATCCGCGTGTGTCGCTGATGTATCCAAAAATTTTGTTTGGCTATATAAGTGGGTGTCGTTCTAGAAATAAAGATTGTCTTCTAAAAAAAAAAAGCCTAGGCGTAGATATTTTTCAAGATTTTATGCACGTTTTCGTGTTGCGTATTTTTATTTTTTGTTTGTTAATTTTTTGTTTGCAACAAACATAAAACATCAGAAAAGCAGCATGCAATGCGAAAACTTTCTAGTCCTTGTTATGGCCGTTCTAAAGTTTACCTTAACGGACAATTTAATTTTATGGTTGTCACTTTTACAAAAAAGTCAATACTGCGTTATATTCTAAGTGCATTAATATCACACACAGATTAATGCTCATTTGGCATTCGGTTGGAAGAAAGAAGAAGTTAGTTGTAACAACCAACTTTATTCGAAAAAAAATGCCAATTCTACAAGTTGGTTGATAGAACCACCATATTCGAATTATACTTAAAATCTTATCCAATACAGGCACCACATTATTCTGAATTGGTTGCAGTTCATACTATAACCGTTTTTGTTTTGGTTATAAGAACCGAATTTACAGTGAAGAGAATAAGTTGGCGCACACAATGTCTTTTAGGAATAACTATTTGTCTTATATAAAACTCAGCTATTTTGTACAAACCTTGCAAATTTTCAGATATAAAGCATTTTATAATAATAATTTATATTAGTTGGGGAAAAAACTGACAAAACTAAAAAAAAAATCCCAAGTAATTTCCATTTCCCGTTGCGTCTACATTTAAAAGCTCAAAATTCGAAAACCAAAAATAATCGAATAATGATTTTCCAGCAACAATCAACACACAACAAAACAAGAACATCAAAATCAACTCATAAAATAAAACACTGAAAATAAAATAAAAATTAAATTAACTGTTAGAAAAATGAAACACAACAAAGTTACAAATACCAAAATTAAATTTTGGTTTCATTAAACAGTATTTTATTTATTTTTTACATATTATAAACTCATCAAATTGGCAGCTATTTTATTTACTGCCACATTCTGTCGAAGTTGGTTTTTTTTTGGTTATTACTGCGAACTTTGATCGTAAAAAAATTGTGCAATTTATTTAAAAGCGTTTATTTACTATGTAGTTGGCGTACCAAACGCATATAGAAAGCAGTCCGTCTCTATAGGATATTGATTTGTATGGGTGCGTGTAACATGGGTCTGTCCGGGTGGGTGGGGGTTCTGTGAAGTCGAATGGAGGTCTTTGCTGTTTTCACTCTGAATTGCCAAGTAATTTGAGCACGTATATTATTTGTTGTTGGCATTGCTCAAAATTAAGAGCGAAAAAGTCCTTTTTTATGACTTTATTTTATACATAATAATAATTTGGTGGTAAATTGTTCAAGTAAGTTTGTTAATGAAAACTTTTTGATTTTTGATGTTCAATATTTTCGACGCATAGAATATGCAATTTATTTGTGATTTTTTCAAAAAAAAAAGCGGATGTGGTATTTGGGGCTTCCGTTGCGTTTGTCATATAGATTTCAATGTTAATCAACCGATCATTGTTTGCTTGAGAGATGCGAGCACCGGAAGTGGTGGGAGGTATTGTTGCTGGCAAGGATGCTTCTGATTCGTAGCTTCTTTTTGGCATTGATGCTAATGTGAATTTGTAGAGCATGGTAATGAAGCTGTTTTTAATAGGGACGAAAGACAGTCTGGTCAAAAGGATGGTATCATGTTTGTTATTACTATGCAAATTAAATTTGCAAAATTATTCAACTCAGTGCTTTTTGAGAAAATGAGCTAATGAGTTGAGACTAGATTGCTTTTCGAAATATGCAAATGGTTAAAGTTTGCTACTGAAAGCGTCAATAAACAGAGTAAAACTAAAAACTAGTTTATGTGAAAAAAAAAATTCATTTTAAATAAATTATATAGAACTTTACGACTCAAAACATTTTTAAAACATAAATAAATTATAGCTAAATTTTCAAATTGAAGAATATTTAAAAAAAATACGAAACGATACGAAACGATACGATACGAAACGATACGATACGAAACGATACGAAACGATAGGAAACGATACGAAACGAAACGATACGAAACGATACGAAACGATACGAAACGATACGAAACGATACGAAACGATACGAAACGATACGAAACGATACGAAACGATACGAAACGATACGAAACGATACGAAACGATACGAAACGATACGAAACGATACGAAACGATACGAAACGATACGAAACGATACGAAACGATACGAAACGATACGAAACGATACGAAACGATACGAAACGATACGAAACGAAACGATACGAAACGAAACGATACGAAACGATACGAAACGATACGAAACGATACGAAACGATACGATACGAAACGATACGAAACGATACGAAACGATACGAAACGATACGAAACGTACGAAACGATACGAAACGATACGAAACGATACGATACGAAACGTTACGAAACGATACGAAACGATACGATACGAAACGATACGAAACGATACGAAACGATACGAAACGATACGAAACGTACGAAACGATACGAAACGATACGAAACGATACGAAACGTTACGAAACGATACGAAACGATACGAAACGATACGAAACGATACGAAACGATACGAAACGATACGAAACGATATGAAACGATACGAAACGATACGAAACGATACGAAACGATACGAAACGATACGAAACGATACGAAACGATACGAAACGATACGAAACGTACGAAACGATACGAAACGATACGAAACGATACGAAACGATACGAAACGATACGAAACGATACGAAACGATACGAAACGATACGAAACGATACGAAACGTTACGAAACGATACGAAACGATACGATACGAAACGATACGAAACGATACGAAACGATACGAAACGATACGAAACGATACGAAACGTTACGAAACGATACGATACGAAACGAAACGATACGAAACGTTACGAAACGATACGAAACGATACGAAACGATACGAAACGATACGAAACGATACAAAACGATACGAAACGATACGAAACGATACGAAACGATACGAAACGATACGAAACTATACGAAACTATACGAAACGATACGAAACGATACGAAACGATACGAAACGATACGAAACGATACGAAACGATACGATACGAAACGATACGAAACGATACGAAACGATACGAAACGATACGATTCTAAACAATACGAAATTATACGAAACGATACGAAGAGATACAATACAAAACTATACGAAATTATACGAAACGTACGAAAAGATACGAAACGATATAAAAGGAAACGAGACAAAATGATAAAGTAAGATTCGAATTGAAACGAAACTAAACGATACGATTCCCAACTATAAAAAACGAAACGATATTTTTGAAATTGATAATTTTTGCATACATTTTCTCTTGTACTAAAAATATATAATCAAAATATTTGAATTTTGAATATCGATTTCTGGAGATACTTTCCCAAAATCTAGATTATGATAACCTTTAGAAACAAAGTTGATGTTTCATATTAACTGTCATCTCAATACCTTTAAAAAGATGCAATGCGCACCTTTGAGATTTTTTTTATATTATTTCTAGTTTTTAAACCTCCATATTTCGTGCACCATAGAAACTATAAATTTAAATTATGGAATTTTTCTTAGTTTAAAACGGAACGACAATTTTTACCAAATTTTATATATTTTGGAGGGTGTAGAAAAAATTCGTTCATTGGTCACACTTTATTTCACCCAGATATAGCAATCGCAAAATTTGCTATATTTTTCACTCAATAAGTACTTCATATTTATATATATCTAGAGTACCTCACATTATTCTGAAAATGATAAAAATTAAATTTTCTTAATGCTTACAAACCATGCCTAATGTCTGCACTTAAAACCATAGAATACATAAAGTATTCATAAATTTTAAAATTTTTTTATTATATATATTTTATTTACAATAAATAACAATATTTTCCGCAATGTTGACCCTTTTAACGCATAAATGTTGAGCATGAACATTTTACTTTAGTCTTCTTTTAATATTTTGTATTGTGAAAGGAGCAGCTTAAAATCACTCAAGTGTTAAATGGAAAATGCAACGAAAGTGGGAGCAAAATACTAAAGAGCAACGACTAAAGTTAGTAGTTGCGCTGGGTTTGGGGAGGACAAGCAGTGGGGCATTTGAGGAAAGCAGACTTTTTCTTACAATACACAATAATTGCTACAATTCAAGTAAATATGAGGCAACATGATAAAGTAACTCCAGTAAGTAGAACAATCAATAGACGAGTCAAAGCTTAAATTTTCCAGAAGAAGTCTTAGACCCAGTAAAAGTAAAAGAGCAGATTATGTATTGTTAATTTTTGAAAATGATACAAATTAAATTAAATATATTCAAATTAGAAATACATTTTATGAATAGAATGATGTAACTCAGAAAACCATACGAGTTAAATTAATTTAAGTATTATTTTAATTCTGTGCTTTTTTAAATTCTGTTGAAATAGTTTTCTGGGTTATGTTGTACTTGTCGTTGTAGTGCCTGAAGTTGCGCTGGCTGGCATTTTCATTATAATTTCTATATACCTTTATTTCACTTGTTAATTGTTCGAATTCATTGCATTGCATTGTAGTGGTTGCCAATTGTTAAACGAACGAACGAATGAACAACAATAATTGCAAGGCAAAGCTAATACCTCTTCTTCTACTTCTGCTCGAACAATATTTGTGAGTATTCCTTACTTTCTTCCATTTCTACTTATAGCATTGCTTTGAATACGTTTTGTGGTCTTATGAGCTTAAAATTATGTAAGCCGATTAAATAAAGTAACTAATTGTGAGGATTTGGGCGAATGCTAATTCTTCGGAAATGTTACGACATAACAGAAATATGTTTGTTTCGTGCAAACGTTGTATTTAAATCAAAATGTATTTGTTTTGCGGAAAACAATAGACTTAATGAAGTGTTATTGAATTTTTAATGAGTGTTAAATGTGGGAAATTAACCGAGCAGACCTGACAAGCACAGACATTTTGAACAATTACTATACTGTCGAAAATTTTATTTGTTATCTGGAATTGAAGCAATTTTAGTATTTTCTCAGTCATTTTTGGTTCTGCAGAGCTCATCAGGATGTACTATTCTTAATAATAATTGTATTTCAGAAATCGCTAGACAATTTCCTTTGATTTTAGTAGCCATATGTATACTCAGAAACAAATTTCACATTAATGACTATATTGCTTGGGTTTTTTATTCTTCATGATTGATAAATATTTTTCATTCGAAATAATAAAAATATAAATAATAATTGATATATGAAATTTTCTAGTTGCAACATGTTTATGAATGGCAAAAGGTGGAAACATACGTTCAGTTATGCGCAGATAATGTATTTTTCTACAATTATAAAATTTTGATTGTACATAAATGCTTACATATGGCACGCATACGGCACTGTATTTACGTCCCGCTTTCGTGCCGTATTTACGTTCCTTTTACATGCCTTTTATACGGCCCGTTTACGTGCCGTATTTACGTTCCCTTTACGTTCCTTTTATACGATCCGTTTACGGGCCGTATTTACGTGCCTTTTACGTTCATTCATTGTTTTAAAATACCGTAAAGAAGCTCCGTTTACGTCCCGTAAATACGTTCACTCATTCACGTTTTATTGCCATAAATACGGGTCATTTTCGGAATGGGCCGTATTTTAAATGTCATTTCATATGTAAAACGTGTTGCTTTACGTTCCTTTTGGTTTATTGGGATAGCATCAAATTTTTCATCCACAGTTATAACCAAAATAATACATTTTTATTGTATTTCGAGAACAAGTGAAAAATAATTAAGACGCCTCGTTTAAAATGAGCGCATATTCTATATCTTTTGGATTACAAATGGGTTTTGTAAATAAGTTAACTTTGCTTAATCTGTGATGAATTATGATTAAATTGCGTTATTGGGGTAAAGTGGGAAACATTTTCTGGGGTAAAGTGGGTTGATTTAGCCAAGAAAAAACTTCAAGCGTGGCCAAAGACTAATGAAAATCAACATATTGACTTCATTTGGGTAAAGTGGGAAACATTTTCTGGGGTAACGTGGGAAACATATTCTGGGGTAATGTGGGTTGGTTTAGCCAAATTTGAATTAGTAGAATTTCTTTGTAAAACTTGAAACCGTATCCAAAATGTTCGTTTGGATTTCTATCCTATTTCAATATTTTGATATTTTCCCATTAGAAAACGCGATTTTTAAATGCCCCATAATCATTTAAGTCCTAAATCTTGTAATGATCTTATTGCTTATTCAAAATCTCAAACTCAGATGGATACAGCAAATATATAAAAAAATATTTATTTGTTTTACCTAACAACTCAATAACTTTAGCTAATACTAAAAAGCTAAGTACGAGGTCTTAATTAGAATCTCGAAGCACATCGGAACATCGTCATATGTTACATATTTCCATTTAACAATTGTTAAATAGCATAAAGTATAACTTAAAATTAAACTAATTATAACTTTTTACAAAATTTAAAATTTTATTTCCGTTTTTAGCTGTTACCTATTGAAAATATTTAAATATTTGGAATTAACAACAATTAACAACTATTTTACTGCTTTTCTAAGCTCTAGATCCGATATCAGAATTACAAAATATTATTTTAAACTGCCCTGAAATACAGTCCTATAGCCAAAAATTCAACATTTTACTAATAATCGCTTTATTTTTGGCATATAGCACAAGTTGAAAAACAACATATGCAACAAAATCTGCCCAAAGCAATTGTTAAATTACCGCAACCAATTAGAGTTTAAAACATTTATACCTGTAACCTAGGCAAAGCCAAGAAAACGGGCCACCAACTAAATTTGTAGCGGTACAAGACACAAGGCAGCGACATGAGCCAAAAGGGTCTATGATACAGTTCAAACAAAATAAAGTGGGGAGTGGAGGTGAAGTAGACCCGTAAACGATACATGGCATACATGTGTGGGAGGTAGGGTTTTTTGTACAAATATGTTTGTGTTGTATGTTTTAGTGCTGGCAAAGACACGACAGCCATTAAAGCAAAGTTTTTATTGTGCTAATTATAATGCTGCCTACGGCTAAAATTCAGACAAAATAACGATGTTTACATTACAGGCAAACTACTCAACAGAAACAACAAATAAACTACAAAAAAAAAACAACACGGAGTAATAGCCAAAAACCTTGCATTTGTTGTGATTGTTATATTTTATATGTGAGGCAAATAAAATAAAAAAAAAACATTTATTTTATTTGGGTAACATTTTGTTAACCATTAAAAAGTAGTTTACAGCAAAAACGAAATGACACTCTACAAATGGTCTAGTTGGCAATAAGTTTTTGATTTTGAAGAAAACTTATTTAAATGAGGAATATTAAAATCCATAAATAAATGATGCTCGTTTAATTATTCTATACGCTGCAAACAAAAGGACTCTGCCAAACATATTATTACAGTTTTGCGTAAACATAATTATAATTGTCTGATTGTAGCCGCGGTAGCTTAGTGGTTAGTGCGTTGGACTGCGAGCCGAAAGGTCCCCGGTTCAAGTCTGAACTGGGGCTAACAACATCTTTTCATAGAAACATTTTTCTATACCGCGCTACCTCTCGGCAGTAAATGGCAAACCTACGAGAGTAAAACATTGCCTATGAAAAGCTCTCACCCGCCGTTCGGATTCGGCAATAAACTGTAGGTCCCACCACTTTGAGTACAAATATAACACGCACAGCTCAAAATGGTGAGAGAGCTCGGCCGAAGTTCTATACAGGACTGTAGCGCCAAACTATTATTATTATTATTATAAAAGAAAAAAAATATCATCATATTGATGAATTTCGTTCTTCAAACCCTGAGTCATGGTATGGAAGAACTATTGATGAATGTTGATAACTACAAAACATCACTGTTATGTATTCATTATCAATTTGATGAACGACCCAAAACGTTCTTCAAAATGATGAAGTGTATATGAAGAATACGTTTCATCATATTAATGAACAAATACATTAAATGCAATATATATATATATACAACATATTAAAGAATGCTGTTCATCAAACCAAATTACAATCAAAATATTTATTTTTTGTTCATTTTTGTCATACTTCGAATATATTGCAGATTTTTATTAAAAAAAGTGTTTATAGAAAATATAAAATTTAAAAAAATAAAAATCGAATAACATTTTTTTAGAAAAAATAAATGTTTTCTAAAATTTTTCTTTGGAAGAATTTCAGTGTTATAAATTTTTTTTCGCAGATATTTTTTTTTTATTTAAAAAATTCGTAATATCTGTTTATTTTTAAAAAAATATCAGTTTTTTTTAAAATAATATTTAACAAATCAAACAAGCAGTATTTAACAATTAAATACCATAAAGTTTATAGGAAATTTAAATATATATGTGTAAACGAAAACTAATTTTTGTCTGTAAATTTGTTATTGAACATTAAAAACATTATTCAATGAATAAAATCTTCCATATGATTAATCTGGTAGTTGATGTAGTTAATATTTGAATAAAATCATCATATTGAGGATTTTTTGCTTTGCATAAATAATATCTCTCAGTGAAAAACCAAATGAAAATAGTGGTTATTTGTTATTTCTAATCACTGGTTATTATAGAAACATAATTAATTATACATCGCCCAATTTTGATATCGCAACGAAAATGTTGCGAAATGTCGAAGAATTCTTCCGATATCGATGCCATTTCTCGCAATGATAATATAGGAAAAATCCTACCAAAACGGTCGGGCAATATCGAACCGAGATAATGAAGGTTTCTCGTTACGAGAATTATTTCAGAATCGAACCGTTTTAGAAGCTATTGACGACAAAATGGGGCATTCTGATTGGTTCAAATAAATGCGTCATCTATTTATATAAAGGATTTTTAACAGGTACGCTACAAAAGTAGAGCGACAGGGACAGCAAACGACGCCATATTTCTTGCCGCTCTTTTGACATTTTTCTTTAGTAAGGTTTGGCATTTCATGATGGAAAGATATTCGAATTCGAATTTCGGTAGTAAATTTTAATAATTTCGACTCGTTGTTGGCTCGTATATCTTTCCATCATGAAATGGCAAACCTTATTGAAGAGAAATGTCAAAAGAGCGGTAAGAAATATGTCGTCGTTTGCTGTCCCTGTCGCTCTACTTTTGTAGCGTCCCTGTTAAAAAAACCCTTTATATAAATAGATGACGCCAATCATAAAGCCCCATTCTGTCGTCGTTTGCTGTCCCTGTCGCTTTACTTTTGTAGCGCTCTTATTGAAAAACCCTTCATATATGTCATCCGCAATGACAACAAAAAAACAGAAAAAATCAAAAAGAAATTTCTTTACCTATCTCTATCTATCTATTTTTTATTATGTCCTTCGCATCATGGTCGGCACCATCGTATTAATATATTTTTTGTATTCTATTGAATCTAATTTTGT
Organism: Dryomyza anilis; assembly: GCA_951804985.1. Classification (NCBI taxonomy): domain Eukaryota; kingdom Metazoa; phylum Arthropoda; class Insecta; order Diptera; family Dryomyzidae; genus Dryomyza; species Dryomyza anilis. Next base: position 101,084,038 of record OX638132.1, read on the forward strand.
AGCACAATTAGTAACCATAATCATTTTCCATTGCATTTTATTTTCTATCAGTTGCTCTCACTGGGAACTCTATATTAATTTGTCGTATATGATTTTCATATTCAATTTCAATTTTAACGAGTTGGGAAAGTTAGGTCACATGGGTAAGTTCGGTCACATGGGGCGGATTTTTATAGTCGGTCGGGCCCGACTATGGAATACCCTACACCTTTGGTGGGGATATTAATGTGGGATATTTAATTGCATACCTTAATTTTAAAGTTTTTAATTATGCTGAACCTCCCATCCTCAGAATATTATTCATAAATCAGAAATTTACGTCTTATATCCCCATAAATTAAAAAATTTATATAGAAGTATAAAAAACTGAAAAAAAATTTTTTTTTGAAAAATATAATTGGGCGGATCACGCCTATATTTAATATTTTGAATATTTTGATTTTAATAATTTATGGTTAAATTTTCCACTATGAAAACCCAGGAAATAATGAAAAAAAAAGTGGGCGTATAACGCATATTTTTGGACCACATATTGTAAGGTGAATACTAACAATACGTTTTAAACTTTATAACTATACCTTGAATACTTTTCGAGTTATTAGTACCGAAAGAGTTATATAAAAGTGACTTGTATGGGAGGTGGGCGTGTCCGTTGACCGATTTGGCTCATTTTCAAACTCAGTTTCTACTTTTGGCTAAAATATATTGAGACGAAATTTCATGGCATTCTGATCAGTATTTCTCAAGTTATTCTGTATTCGTACAGCAAGACAGCAATACGGACAGACAGACAGACAGACAGACAGACAGACAGACAGACAGACAGACAGAAAGACAGACAGAATGTATATACTTTTCCATACCGGACACGCCTCCTAAGGGGCGTTACAATATATGCACAAAGTTAATATACCCTGTACCTTATAGGTGTAGGGTATAATGAAAGTTTAAAGCTTACTGTTTTCATACATTTATTTTTAATGAAATAAAGTGAAATTAACATAAAAATATAAAAAAATAATGTCCATTCTATTTATTTTAAACAAAAGTAAATACAGCCATAAAGAAAGATCACTGGACATTTGGTGACCTTATTTTTAAAATCGGGAACGAGTCGCAATCAGGAGTTCTAACATTTATTAACAAAGAAACGAAAATTGTAGCTTTTATAATGAAATTGACCTAATTCTTGCGGACACTGACATTACTTGAACGTAAAAGGGTGTTTCAACAGTTCGAATCCAGCAGACAAAAGCAGGCATGTACCTGAAAGCAGGTACAACTGAATGCGAAAATCTTTAAAAATTAGTTTCGATATAAAAACGAGATCAATGTTTTTTTTTCGTAGGCATTTCAGAAAACTTCTAAACAATTGAATACAAAAATTATTGAAAATTAGTTTCGATATAATAACGAGATCGATTTTTTTTCTCGAAGCCACTTCGAGAATTGTTCGATAAACTAGAGTCATGGTATACTGGATTCAAACAAGGATTATGAGAAATAGCCGTGGTTATGGATGGGAAATTCTTACGCCTATAACATCGAAAGAAAATTAATTAATTTATTTCTTTTACAATAGATTAATTTAAATTCATCTAAACATGGACAAAAAATGGACGTGTTAACTGCAATAAATCAGCTAATTTAGCGTTCACTTTATTTACTTGAATTATTTTTAAATACAGCTGTGATATTGTACTTTATTTTTGTATTTACATTTTGTATATGAATTGTATAGGTTTATTATAATAAATCACAGAGCGGTACAAATTGTTCTGTATAGAAATTTTCAGTACGATTTTTTTTCTAAAACACTTTTTGCGTATACATTATTTTTGAATTATCTTTAAAAATATCTGAGATAACGTACATCATTTGTATATTAACACCTTGTTAATATATTATATAGCTTTTTTATAATAAATCACAGAAACTTTCTAGACGGAAATATCACTACGATTTTTTTTTTATATTTTTATAGGAAAATATTAATAATCACTATTATGAAATAAAAAAAAAGAGTTGAAGGTACGGGAAAATTGGAGAGTAGAAATGAGTAAAAGGGAGTAGAAATTAAAGTATTTCTAAATGGAGTAGATTTGATGTAAAAAGAGTAGAAAAATAAATCAAGGAGTAAATTTGTTGAAAAGAGAGTAGTAGTAGTCCATAAGTGAATTAAATTTCAAATAAATTAATATTTATTTTAATTTTTAACATTTTTATTCATGGATTTGGATTTTCTATGATGCTGATTTATACAGAGTGGTCTGTTCAAAATTTAAAGACCATGGAAAAATATTAGAATTATTTTACAGATAATTAATCAAAGTAATTTGGAAAATTATAATATTGACAATTTATATCGAAATTTCTCACATCAATTTATTCAAATTTAGGGTGTAGATTTCAGTAAAAGGGAGTAGACAATTAGGAGAAAGGAGTAGAAATTCTACTACCGGAGTTATATTTTTAAAATACAAATAAAATAGAGTAGCTCTACTACGATCGGAGTAGAATCAGAACACTGTCCAGCAGGAAATGGCCTCATTGACGACAAGGTCATCAATGATGAATCGAGGACATTAGCAAATTTGGCATTGATGCATATGTCTACAACAATTTCATAAATGACATTGCATTAAAGACGTCATACACCATATGTCAAATACACATATATCAATGACATTGTGAAAATCTGTCATTGATGAAATGTTATTGATGAAGTCAGTCATTAATGAAAATTAACATTCACGTCACATGCCCCTAAAGGTATGCAGCATTTACGTTGTGAAATGCAATGCGAAATGCATACAACATACGTCTAGGGGCAGCATTTACGCGTAAAATTGAAAATTTTCGTTTGATGTCACCCGGCCATATAATACATAGGCACAAATTGAGGGACCAATTTTTATAAAAGGGAGATAATAAGCAGTACACCCAGAAAAAAATACTATATAAATAATAGTTTTTTACTATTAAAAATATTCAATAGGATAAATTATTATTTTAATCGGAAAATACCATTAAATACAAGAAAATACCATGACATTGCCATTGAGTTTATATGAAAATTTTTATTTTTTGTATACTATTAAATCAATAATTGTCCTATTGACCAATTTGAATGGGATTTGAGGAAATTTTTTTTTTGGGTGTAGTAATGAAGATTGATGATGCCCGTTAGTTACTTTACATACGTTATTGACATTAGCAAGTACACATTCCATTCCAACCGAGAACAGAAAAAATAATAAAACTGATATAATAAATAAAATAAGATAAATAAAAAAAATATAAATTAAAAAATATAAATTAAATAAAATAATAAAAAAAAAAAAAAAATTTTACAACAAAAAAAAATATATATGTATGACATTCATTTGTGACTTCATTGATTAATGACGTACATGACATCGTGAATGCTACATCACGCAGGAATCAGTGGACATTGGTATGAAAATGTCATCGATGCTTTGCAGGGCGAAAATGCTATCGGTCATCAATGTTTCTGACCTGACATAGGGGAATCGTGGAGGAATCATTGGTGACATTTCCTGCTGGGTGAGTACGACTTAAGCTCCGCAATGTTTTTTAAGTTTTATAAATTTTACAATTTATGAGAAAAATATATTATTTTTCAGATATTTGTTTTTTTTTTAAATTTTTTATTTCGGGATCCCTAGAATTACTAGCATTTAACATGTCTTATTTTAGAACTTCTATAAAAATTGTAAAATAAATTGTGTCTTATATTTTTAATACATTTTAAAAAACCATTTTAAAACCGGTATAAAACCGATATCGAATACTGGTTATCGGTTTTATACCAGGTTTTAAAATCAGCACCCACGCATGATATAGAATTGGGATATCCATAGAATTTCTTTTCCTCTCTTAGGTAGTGTAATTTAGTGTAAAAAGTAATTTTTTATATACTTTTGTCTATGACTAGAATGTATAAAACATACCGACTGAAAATATTCCAACATAAGTTTTCACTAAATAAAAAATAAAAAACCCTCTTGAAAAAAATGTTTATATTTTTTAACAGCCTGCCAACCACTACACTTGAGCATTAAAAATAAACAACTACAAATTATGCGAGTATAATGTAGGTACAACTTAAAACACTTGGAACACTTTGGAAAAAGTGTGCTGAAGAACGTGCAAGGACAACCACAAACAAAATAAAATATACAAAAACCATAATTGGCTGGTGTACTTCACAATGTACTGGAAAAACTGTGCAAAGATGCAGGGGATCTGGCAAAAATATGAAGAAGCAGTACAGATGAAGATGATAAAGAAGACTCGGCATCAAAAGCAGAGACAAGGTAATAAGTAGTAATACCTACTATGCCGCAGGAGTGCAGCAGGCCACAGAACAAGGTTAAAATGTTGAACATTTCACTAAGTACAACGAGTTGAAGGCTATAACTAGAGATTACGCAAAATAAAACACACAACAGTACTTCAGAGAGCTACTTTTTAAGATGTAGGTTACTGAAACATTATACAAATGATGTATAAACTTTTAAAATAAAAAGATAAAACTAGTTGAGAAATAAAAATATAAATGATATCACTAAAATGTGCTACTTTCACACGAAAATATTTCATTCATATGGAAAATTTGCTGTGTTCATGTCAGCTTCACCTAAATTTTAACTAATTAAAATAAAGAATTTAATGTGTAAATGTCAGTTAATATATTTTTGCACAAATGTCTACCACACACATGTAAAAATGCACACTTAAATGTCACGCACACAACACAAACACGGTGTCACAACGATTTGTAGGCATTTTTGACAGTTTGTTGGCTGACTGACGACTAATGTTTTTTATGCGCAAAATGATGTAACTGCTTTTTACTGTGCTGCAGAATGCTTGTTTTGCACGCAAGGACCTTTGTACAGAAGGACACGAAATTCAAATGAAACGGAAGTGTTTAAAATTTTGACGAAAAATTATAAATTAAAAAAAAAATTACATAAACAAAAACACAAAATAAATACCAAAACACAAAGAAAAGCATATTAAAAAAACAAAAACAAACGCAAAACACAAAACAAAAGAACAAAAACCAAATCACAAAAACATAAAAGAAAGATAAAAGTATAATTAAAAAGAGCAAATCACAAAAGCCAAAACACAATAAAGCATATTAAAAAAGCAAAAACACAAAACAAAAACACCAAAACCAAATCACAAAAATATTGAAGAAAATCAAAAGTATAATTAAAAAGAGCAAATCAAAAAAGCAAAAACACGAAAACATAAATCCTAAAGCATATAAAGGAAGTAAAAATTACAAAAAAAAAAAAAACAACACAAAAACAAAATCAAAAACAAGAAAACACAAAAACAAAATCAAAAATCAGAAAACACAACAACGCAAAAATAAAAGTAAAAACACAAAAAAAAACAAAAACATAAAAATTTAGGTAAATTGCAAAGACAAAAGAAAGAAAGAGCAAATCACAAAAGCAGAAACACGAAAACATAAATCATAAAGCATAAAAATAAAGGAAAAATTACAAAAAAAAAAAACAAAAAAAGCAACAACACAAAAACAAAATCAAAAACAAGAAAACACAAAAACAAAATCAAAATAAAAAATAAGAAAACACAACAACGCAAAAATAAAAGTAAAAACAAAAACATAAAAATTTAGGCAAATTGCAAAGACAAAAGAAAGAGCAAATCACAAAAGCAAAAACACGATAACATAAATACTAAAGCATAAAAATAAAGGAAAAATTACAAAAAAAAACAAAAAAAAGCAACAACGCAAAAAACAAAATCAAAAACAAGAAAACACAAAAACAAAATCAAAATAAAAAACAATAAAATACAAAAATTAAAGTAAAAACACAAAAAAAAACAAAAACATAAAAATTTAGGCAAATTGCAAAGACAAAAGAAAGAAAAAGCAAATCACAAAAGCAAAAACACGATAACATAAATACTAAATCATAAAAATAAAGGAAAAATTACAAAAAAAAGGCAACAACACAAAAACAAAATCAAAAACAATTAAACACAAAAACGCAAAAATAAAAGTAAAACCACAAAAAAAAAACATAAAAGGACATAAGAAAAAAAGCACAAAAAAACACAAAGTCCATCTTCAAACCAAAATTAAAAGAAAACCCAAAACAAACAATAGTTCGTTAAAATAAAGTTGTTCACTTAAAATTAAATTTTTTCAATAAAAAAATTAAATTTTTTACTAAAAATATAATTTTTCACTAATAATTAAAATTTTCAACAAAAATTCCAATTTTCAGTAAAAAAAAGAAAACAAGGGACAAAATCCAAGGGAAAAGACGAGGGAAAAAACAAAAGCCAAAATAGAAATACAAAAGCAAAACATAAAAAAAATGCAGAGACAAATACAAAAGAAAAAAACTAAAAACAAATGAAAAAATACACAAAGCTAAATCAAAATAAATAAATACCAGAAACAAACAGAAGATCACTAACAATTTAATTTTTTTTATTAATAATTAATTTTTCACCCTAAATACTAAATTTTTCAATTTTGCACTAAAAATTCAATTTTTTTACTAAAAACTGCATTTATGAGTAATAGAAAATTAAATGTCTTCGTAAAAAAAAATTAAATTTTCACTAAAAATTCAAAATTTCACTAAAAATTCAAAATTTTACAAAAAAAAAAAATTTCACTAAAAAATTCAAAAGTTCACTATAAATTCAATTTTCGATAAAAAAAAAGCAATATAATTTTTCAGTATAAATTTAAATTTTAGAAAAAATACTATTTTTCACTAAAATAAAATTTATGGCTTAAAAATTAAATATTTCATATAGAAACATCAATTTTTCGTTTAAATTGAATTTATTTAAAACGAGTTGGGAAAGTTAGGTCACATGGGTAAGTTCGGTCACATGGGGCGGATTTTTATAGTCGGTCGGGCCCGACTATGGAATACCCTGCACCTTTGGTGGGGATATTAACCCTCAGAATATTATTCATATATCAGAAATTTACGTCTTATATCCCCATAAATTAAAAAAATTATATAAAGTATAAAAAACTAAAAAAAAAAAATTGAAAAATGTAATTGGGACCACGTCTATATTTAAAATTTTGAAAGGCTAATATTTCATAGATTTGATTTTAATAATTTACGGATCAAAATTTCACTATGAAAACCCGGGAAATAATGAAAAAAAAAGTGGGCGGATCACGCCCATTTTTGGACCACATATTTTTAGGTGAATTCTAACAATACGGTTTAAATTTTATAACTATACCTTGAATACTTTTCGAGTTATTAGTTCCGAAAGAGTTTTATAAAAGAGACTTGTATGGGAGGTGGGCGTGTCCGTTGACCGATTTGGCTCATTTTCAAACTCAGTTCCTTCTTTTGGCTAAAATATATTGAGACGAAATTTCATCGCATTCTGATCAGTATTTCTCAAGTTATTCTGTATTCGGACAGCAAGACAGCAAGACGGACAGACAGACAGACGGACATGGCTAAACGGACTCGGGTAGTGATGCTGATCAAGAATATATATACTTTTCCATACCGGACACGCCTCCTAAGGGGCGTTACAATATATGCACAAAGTTAATATACCCTGTACCTCATAGGTGTAGGGTATAAAAATTAATATGCCCTATACATTAAAAGTTTCAATTAAACGTAAATTTTTCAAACTCAAATTTACTAAAAATTATAAATTTCAATAAAACATAATGTTTTATTTTTCAAAATTACAAAATATTTTTTTTTTTGTATCTCTAAACGAAAATCTTCTCTAAACTAGTTCTCTTTTGCCCTTTGGCTGTTAATAACATAAATTTCACTATCTTTTTGTGTGTCATTTAGTTGTGCAATAATGTCTTTAATTGTAGCACAAAAACAAAAGCCTTCAAAGGACAACAACATATGAGGCTAGGTATTTTAGCTATGTGACTATCTAAACTAGCTATAGATACTGCTGAGATTTTGCTACAAGCTGCAAAATATAGAAGCCAAACAAAAGACAAGAATTAACTAAAATCGGAGGCATTACAGTCATACACACACATATTAATTGTCACACATACACATTCACTAATACATGCACACATAGACAGACTCATAAGGTGTCATAGGATATCAGGCAAAAATCCTTTGCCTTAGTGTGGCGCGTTAACATTTTGTTGGCTGTTGCCAAATAACGTAGCCGTTACACTGGGTCAAACTCAGCATCTCAACGGACCCGTCGCCTATTTCGACCTCAACAAAAACTAACGCTACCGTTTTCGTATACACTGGTGAAAATAAATATATTAATTGTAAGAAATAAAAAAAGTAAATAACAAAATTGCAAAGACAAAACAGAAAAGGAAAAACACAATAGCAAAAATAAAGACACAAAATCAAAAAAACACAAAAACCAAAGTAAAAGCATTAAACTGAAGCAGAAACAGAAAAGGAAACGAAAACAAAGACACAAATAAAAAATAGCAAAAATACAAAAGCAAATATGCGAAAACAAGAAAATCAAAAGTGCAAAAATAGCAAACGCAAATAAAAACACAAAAGTAAATATTCAAAAACGACAAAAAATAAAAGCGCAAAAACAAGATTATAAACACAAAAGCAAAAAAAAAAAAATAATTAACAAAAAAAATTTTAAAAAAACGCAAAAACAGAAAATCAAAGACAGAAAATCAAAAACATAAAAAAATGGAAAAAGGAAAAAATACAAAAACATAAAAACAAAAATCAAAACAGAAAAAAAAACAAAAGGCTAAAACACAAACAAAAACAACACAAAATGAGCAAACACACTAATCAAAAAACATTAGAAAAAAGTAAAAACACAAAAACAACACAATTCCAAAAAATTAAAAACTATGGAAATAAAATAAGAATCCATCACAAATCAAATTTTCTTAAGTATAAAGGAGAAAATGAATAGCAATAGTAAAAACAAAAAAAAAAACGTGTTGTGAAAGTTAGGTCACATGGGTAAGTTCGGTCACATGGGGCGGATCTTTATAGTCGGTCGGGCCCGACTATGGAATACCCTACACCTTTGGTGGAGATATTAACCCTCAGAATATTATTCATATATCAGAAATTTACGTCTAATATCCCCATCAATTAAAAAAATTATATAAAGTATAAAAAACTAAAAAAAAAATTGAAAAATGTAATTGGGCGGACCAAAATTAAAAATTTTGAAAGGCTAATATTTCATAGATTTGATTTTAATAATTTACGGATCAAATTTCCACTATGAAAACCCGGGAAATAATGAAAAAAAAAGTGGGCGGATCACGCCCATTTTTGGACCACATATTTTTAGGTGAATTCTAACAATACGTTTTAAATTTTATAACTCTACCTTGAATACTTTTAGAGTTATTAGTTCCGAAAGAGTTATATAAAAGTGACTTGTATGGGAGGTGGGCGTGATTTGGATCATTTTTAAACTCAGTTCCTACTTTTGGCTAAAATATATTGAGACGAAATTATTTCTCAAGTTATTCTGTATTCGGACAGCAAGACAGCAATACTGCAAGACAGCAATACTGCAAGACAGACAGACAGACAGACAGACAGACAGACAGACAGACGGACATGGCTAAACGGACTCGGGTAGTGATGCTGATCAAGAATATATATACTTTTCCATACCGGACACGCCTCCTAAGGGGCGTTACAATATATGCACAAAGTTAATATACCCTGTACCTCATAGGTGTAGGGTATAAAAAAACCTGTGTGAAGATCCCGAGTACCAAATACTAGTAATAAACAATTTTAGCAATAAATTGAATTTAATTATAATATTTAATAATTTGGAGAATTCCTCATACTTATTTTTTAAATATCATGCACATGGACTAAATGCAGACTGCATTTATAAGCACAATTCAACATAAATGTCTGTGCAAACACATTAAATTGAATACTTGAATATTTTTTATTTATGTTTCTAAAATTCTGCTTCTTTAGTATCATTTTTTATATACATAGCATTTGTTGTATGTCTAGTTGTTTTGGAGTTAAAAACATTTTCAAAATGGTCTGTTACGTTACTGTATTTGTAAATATATTTTGTGTTTAAAAAAATAATAAATTGCTGCATATTTATTTATTTGCTGTGTAGCAACAAGAATTCGTTCAACAGCCAATACTGGCTCTTTGCCTCTAACATTAGAAAGTGCTTGAGGCAAATGGTATCCTTAATTAAAGTGATTTCCTGTAGTAAATTGCTAAGGATTAGTTTATTTACTCACACACACTCACAAGAACACTAAAATATAGAGTAACAACAGAAGAAGCAGCAGCAGCAACAACCATAATAACAACAGCAATGCATGCGTCTGGCAACACTTCAGGTGATATTGTATTTGAGGCTACCACACACACACAAAAACTCATGAAACACATGCATTCGAATGAGGTTAAAAGTGTGTCCTTTCGTATATCCTTTAGTTATATTTCTTCTTGTTGTTGCTGTTGCTTTTTTGGCACATCCTGTAAGGCTTTGTGCTGCTGTTCAATATATGCAACAATAGTAGCCAACAACAATCAAACTACCACCAGCAATAACAACAACAAAAAAAAACTATTAAACAACAACAGCCAGCAGGACTACAAGACAAAGCGACAAAAAATTGAAAGGACATAAACAAAACACAGACAGACGGACGGACGGACAGTCATACACATTCACACACAGATATAAAGAGACCAACAAACATAGAGTGCTGTGTACAAGTAACGCATAGTCCCTGCTCGCAAAGGATATTGTTGAGGAAACTGTTTATTTATCGCTATTTTATGTGATATAAATGACACTAAATTGTTGCTGCTATGTTTTGTTTGTATAGTTGATGTTGCTGCTTAAACTGAGATTTTTCACTTTTTACTTCTACTAAGTATATCTTTTTTACATTTTTATCACACTCTTTAATTTTTGGGTCTAGTATTTCAATTGCAATTAAATAATTGAAATAAAAATTCAATCTATCTATATCTTTCTATATTTATAAAACTCTTGGTCTGTCTGTCTGTTTGTTTGTTTGTTCCAGCAACCGCTCAACCGAATTTAAAATTTTACACGAGGATACTATGGAGTCCGGAGGGTGACATAGGCTATATATGGGCGGAATTGGACAAAAGGACGTGGTACCTCACATACAATCTAACTTTCAAAACGATATATTTCTGCACGATATATTTCGCCACTGGAACAAAAACTCATATACAAAAAATATTACAACAGCAAAAACACAAATACAAAAGTAAAAGCAGAAAATAATACAAAATCAAAAACAACAGCAAAATAATAAAAAAAAAAAATTAAAACGAAACACAAAAACAAAAAAAAAACAAAAACAAAAAAAAAACAAAAGCAAAATTACAAAAACAAAATCAAAAACGTAAAACAAAAAACGCAGACAAAAGACAAAACAGAAAAGCAAAAGTCCATTAATAAGAGCAGAGACTCAAAACAAAACTCAACACAGAAAGAAAATCCCAAAATCCCAAAAAACAAAAAAAAATCAAAATGATAAAAGCAAAAATTTGCAAAAGCATAAAAACCAAAGCAGAAACACGAAATCAAAAATATAAAAAAGCAATCCAAAACACAAACACAAAAAAGTATAGAAATAGAAGAAAAATAATAACACAAATAAAAATCAAAAACACAAAAGCAAAAAAACAAAAACGATAAAAAAATCTAAATACAAAAACCTAAAAATTAAAATTTAAACACACAAAAGCAAAAACAAACAAGAAATCCACTAAATTTAAAGCAAAAACAGGAACAGAAACAATCAAATAAAGAAAAAAAAGTCCATTAATAAGAGCAAAGACTCAAAACAAAACTCAACACAAAGAGAAAATCCCAAAAAACAAAAAAAAAAAGTAAAAATGATATAAGCAAAAACAAAAACGCAAAAGCTTGAAAACAGAAACACGAAATCAAAAATATAAAAAAGCAATCCAAAACAAAAGCAAAAACAAAAACACAAAAAAAGTAATAGAAATAGAAGAAAAATAATAACACAAAATGACACAATATAAAAAAAATCAAAAACACGAAAGCAAAAAAACAAAAAAACAAAAACGATAAAAAAATCTAAATACAAAAACCTAAAATTTAAACACACAAAAGCAAAACCAAACAAGAAATCCACTAAAAATTAAAGCAAAAATAGGATCAAAAACAATCAAATAAAAAAAATGCAAAACGGAAAAATCAAAATCAAATAAATAGCAAAAACAAAAAACGGTAAAAATCAAAAATTAATAAAAATGGGACAAAAAAAAAATAAAACTCCCTTTGAGCAGGCCGGGTACGAAATACTACTGAAAATATAAAAGTCAACTTTAAAATTCGATTAGTCTTTTTTTATTTTCTTTACGTTTTTTAATGGATTAATAATATAAAATGGTTTCAATATTCTATACACTGTTTCAATAGCTTTTAATTTGTTGCAATCTATTACATTTTTTTTTAATAATCTTTTTACTCGTTTTCATTTTTTTTACACATCTTTATAATTATTGTTCTTATCACTGAGACTGGTTCGATTTTATTAATATAATTTTCTATCGGTTCTTCAGTCACTTTCAATTTATTTAAATTAGTTTTAAAATTTTGAATGAATTAAAATAATTTAATTCAATGGTTTATTTCTAATTACGGATTTTTTAGTTAATCTTTTAACACATTTGAATTTTCGAAACCTTTTTAAATTCATTTTCCACTTGGTTAAATCACTTTCAATTTGTTTCAATATTTTTCAAATTGTTTTAATTGGTTTTAATTACTCCTTAAAAATTTTGAACTTATTTCAATTACTTTCAACCACATTTATCCTGTTTCAATCATTTTCAACTTGTTTCAATCATTTTCAACTTGTTTCAATCACTATCAACTAGTTTCAATCACTTTCAACTTATCTTAATTACTTTAAACTTTTTTAAATTTCATTGAACTTGTTTCACTCACTTTAAAATTGTTTTGAATACTCCCTAAGACATTTTCAACTTCATTCAATTACATTCAACAACATTCAAGTAGTTTAAATTTTGGTGTTTATCAATACTTTTTCTACATTCAATTTAAACTTATTTCAATCAATTTTAATTCGTCGTTATCACTATCAACTTGTTTCAACCACATTTAACTTTTGTCAATTAATTTCAGCCACATTCAACTAATTTTTATTTTTAAAAATTACTTTTTCTACATTTGTCAATCTAAATAAACTCTTTTCAATCAATTTTAACTTGTTTCAATTACTGTTAACTTTTGAACATTACTTTCGACTCATTTTTACTTTAAATTTTTTTTATTTACCTTTTAAATCAATTTCAACTTTATTGAATCACTTTCAATCAGTTTCAAATACATTCAACCTGTCTAATTTTCAATGTTTGAATACTTTAATACTTATTTTTTTTAATTCTGTTGCAAATTTAAGAATCCCCTTAAATGGTTTAAAAGGTTGTTGCTTTTACTAAATCAACATTTAAATCATTTATTATCCAAAGAGCTTCTACTACAGCAATACGGGATGTCTATTCAAAGAAACAGACAGTCAGTTGGACAGACATTTGGATTTGTAGATAAACAGACACTTAGCTAAACATCCAGACAGACAGTCAGTCAGTCAGTTGAATACACAAATAACTAAAAATAGACAGTTAATAAGAGAGACAGAATGCTCAAGAGCGAATGCAATAAAATAAAAATCATATCGCATGGATATCGATTCGACGAACACTTCGCGATGTTTTGTCATTTTTGTGTGCACTTTTCACGCAACGATTGATTGATTGGAGCTTAAATGTTTTGCGTTGATAAATTGTCAGACTGACAGCGCATATAAATCAAGGATCAGTGGCCAAAGATGTCGAGCGAAACTTGAAAAGCATCAAAAAAAAAAAATACTAAAATCACAAAATATAAAAAAATAGTTTTAAAAAATATTTTCTGTTCCCTTTACTATTAAAAATTAAATTCAAAATATTTAAGTTCCTTCAATTTTTTTTTAAATACAAATTATATATAATTTTTTTACCTAAAAAAATATTTTAAAATTTGTCTCTATATTTATTATTTCATTTTTTTATTAAAAATTAAATTCAAAATATTTAAGTTCCTTCAATTTTTTTTAAATACAAATTATATATAATTTTTTTACCTAAAAAAATATTTTAAAATTTGTCTCTATATTTATTATTTCATTTTAAAAGTTTTTTTTTATAATGTTTCTTGCTCTATATTTTTCTTTCATCTTTAAACTAATTGCTGAAGCGTAACTTTTTCTGCAGAACTTTTCTCATCAAATATTTCGTTTTAATTTTTATTTTTTGTGTGCCATCTTTCGTTGCGCTGTGGCAGTAATTAGCAGCAGTTCAATAATTTGTATTTTCAACTTTGTTTCGACGCTTTCAATTATTATTGATAATAATTAATACTATGCGGTTGCATAGCAGCCAAAATAAAAGAATTGTGCAAGAAATGGCAAAATGTCGAAGTAGTAAAGAGCAACTGAAGGAGATGTTGAAATGCAAGAAAATTGTAAATGAAATAAATGAGTTTTTAATGTATTTAGCTGGTTGTCAATCAGCCGCTGTCAACGTTCCGCAAGTTTCCCCATCGAAATTATTCCGTACATTTAGCTGCTTACTTAGTCAGTGTTCACATCTGGACAACTGGTTATTCGAGAGTTTTTAATGCTTTATTCACAGCTTATTGAAAAATAAAAAGATACCTTTGAATTTAAATTTTAAAAAATTTGCTTAAATTTATAATAAATTTGTCTGAGTCAATTTTGACATGTTTCAATATCTTTCAATCACTTTTAATTATTATAAATATTTTTTAACCATCATCACTTTCAACATATTTAAATCAATTTCAACATGCTTTGATCACTTTCAATATATTTCAATCACTTTCAGCTCATTTCAATCACTTTCAGCCAATTTCTATCATTTTCAGGATACTTCAATCACTTTTAAAGTATTTCAATCATTTTCAACATTTTTAAACTAATCACTTTCAACCACATTCAATATTTATCAATCGCCTTCAACATATTTCTGTCACTTCTGAAACATTTCAATCACTTTCAAAATATTAAAATAACTTTGAACATGATTCAATTTCAACATGTGTTAATCACTTTCAACATATTTCAATTACTTTCTACATAATTCAATCACTTTCAACATTTTTCAATACATTTCAACATAATCCAATTACTTTCAATCTTTTTCAACACGTTTAAATCATTTTCAACTTGTCTCAATCATTTTAAATGAGTTTCAATCACTTGCAACAAGTTTGAATCACTTTGAACATGTTTAAAGCACTTTCAACTTTTTTCAATCATTTTCAACGTATTTGAATTACTTTTAATAATTTTAATACATATTTCACATACATATTTCAATACCTTTCAACATACTTTAATCATTTTCAATCAGTTTCAAAAGTTTCAATCATTTTCAACCAGTTTCAATCAATTTTAATAAGTTTTAATCACTCTCTACATATTACAACAACCTTAAATATATAAATTACTTTCACATTTCAATCATCTTTCAATCACTTTCAAAATATTACAATCACTTTCAATATTTTTCCATTATTTTGAACATGTTTACATTACTTTCAACAGGTTCCAATCATTTTAAATATATTTCTATTACATTCAACACGTTGCATTCACTTTATATTTCAATCAATTTCAACACATTTCAATCACTTTCAATACATTTTAATTATTTTCAATATATTTTAAACACTTGGAACATATTTCAATCACGTTCCACATCATTCTATTTTTTTCAAAAAAATTCCTATTACCATGTTTTCATCACATTCAACAATTTGCAATCACTTGTAACATATTTCATCACTTTCAACACATATCAAACACTGTTAATATATCACAGTCACTTTCAACAAATTGTAAAATACATTACTAGAAATTTTTGTAAATGTTTCATTTATTAAATACATCTTTCAATCACATTCAATTATTGCCAATTGCTTTTGAAATTATTCAAATATGACTTATTTAAAAAGTTTACAATAGGTTTAATTATTTGAGTCTAGTTTCAATCAATTTTAATAAACTTTGTCACACCGAACCAATTTAAACCATTTTCAAAATGTCTAAAATTTTGAAAATCATATTTCATATTTCATAATTATATTTTGAAAATCATATTTAATATAAATTTCTATAATTTTTCAAATATTTTTTCTTTACCCACAAGATTTCATCACTTTCATTATTTTTTAAATATATTTTTAAATATTTTAATTATGCTTTCTATGATAAGGTTTTCATTTTATAGTCTAATTTCAAATTAGATTTAAACTCTTTCAATTCCTTTCAAAATATTTCAATTAATTTTAATATATTTTACTTGCTAAAAAAAAAAATTTATTAGTAAAGCATGAAAAAAATATGTTTTAAAATATTTTAAATATGTTTTGAAACCTATTTAAAAATATTTGTAATTATTTTCAATATCTTTCATTGATTTTCAATATATTTTAATTAGTTTCAATACATTTTAACATAATTTTATTATTTTCTGTATGTTTAAATTGCTCTGAAAAAAATCCTATAAAAATCAATAGTTTTTTGCTATTAAAATTAGTCAATAGGATACATTTTTTTGTAATGGGTAAATACCATTAATTACTACAAAATACTTTTGAGTACTATTAAATTGTTTTTGGGTTTATATAAAAAAATATTTATTTTTATGTATGCTATTGAATCAATTACTGTCCTGTTGATCAATTTTAATATGATTTTTTATGATTGTAGGGTTTAAACATGTTTTGATTATGTTCTTGATGATAACATTATTGTACTTTTCATTACACTCATCTAGTCCTATATTATTGAATTATGTTTGAATCATTTTTAATCACTTTCAATAACATTCAATCATTTTCAACCTATTTCAACTATGGCTAAAAATGATTAAACTGGTTACATATAGATTTTTAAAAATTTACAATATGTTTTAAAACATTTTCATTTCCTCTTTTTTCAAATATTTTCTATATTTTTCAATCATTTCCAACTAATTTAATAGACATTAAAGTGAGCTGCTCATTTAATATCTACCGTCAAATAACATCTGCATCATTTCCAGTCAACTCCTCAGGTCGTTGCACATTTGAGCAAGTTAACGCCTGCCTGTTTGACTAGTCCAGTCCAGTGTGCAGTCCAAGGGACTTGACTCGACTCGACTTGAGTGTCATTGGTTGACTTTTCACTTAACTGCAGCCGGAATCACTGCGACGCGGCCACACTCTCTGTCGTATGGGTTTTATTTAAGATTTATATCTACTACTCTTTTTTTTGTTGTTGTTACTCCGCTGGCCACAGACAATTTGCAATATTTTCTACATGACTGCCGGATACTTATTTGTATCCAGTCTTTATATTTTAAAATTTATATTTTATCTTTTTAGCATTTTTTTTTTTTATTTTTTTATGCTTTCAACTGATTTTCCCCATTATTGATGTTGTTTAGCACATTAGAGCGTATAAGGCACAGACTGGGTTCTGTAGAATAACAACGTCTACAGCCTTTTTGTGCAACTACAAAATATAATTTCATATTTTTTTTTATTTCTCATATTTTAAACTGTTCACTGAAGTGCCTTGCACTGCACGAATCCTTTCTACGCCTACACCCCATACACTCCAACTATTGCAAAAATCCCTTTCGGAGATTTTGCAACGCGTCATCTTTCGTTTTCAAGGATTTTTTTTTTTTTTTTTTTTGTGAATGTTTATATAAAAATCTGAAAAACCACTCTGATGCTGTCGAAAGATGCCTCTGTGTTGTCTGGGAGTTTATTTGTCTTGGCGCACATGTGACTCTGGCATTTGAAGTTTTCTCCATTTATTTATTTTTCTATATTTTTTTTTCAACTGCCATTTGCTGCCTATCGTCGCGCGCCCACTGTACTAACAATGGTTAATGTATGGATTATTTTATTATCTGCTCGTGCTCAAGGACATGCTCAAGGATCTATGTGGTGGTGTTGTCTGCTAAAATTTTACTTTATTTTTGTTGATTTAATATTTTGCAACTAGCTATGTGGGGTAATATATAAATAGATATACTTTTCCAAGATATGTGCTTTTATTTATATTATGCATGATTGAAAGATGATAGATTTAAGTGCTTCCTGTAATTTTGTGGGGTAATAATGAATTTTGCAAATATTTTTTGTTAAAAAGTATAATTTTTAATTAGTTACTATCATTGTTAAATAATTTCAATTAATTTAAGTTTTTTTTTTTTAATGAGTTTAAATTAATTAACCTTTGAGTTATTTTTAACTAACTATAATTATATTCAATTGAATTCGAAATGTTTCAGTCAATATCAATAGATTTTAAAGACTTTCAACCTGTTTCAATTAGTTGCCACGTGTTTAATCTCATTCAAGAATTTTTTAATATATTTCAATATTTTTCAATATCTTTCAATATTTTGTAATCTCGTTTTATATTTTTTAACCTCTTTTAACATATTTTAATTTCTTTCAAAATGTTTAATATCAATGTTTCAATATTTTTCAATATGTTGCAATCACTTTAAACATATTTCAATTACTTTCAACTTGCTTCAACCGAGTTTAAATTTGTTTTATTCTGTTTCAATATATTTTAATCATTTTCAACATATTTTAATCAACATTTAAAAAACTTTCTATATGTTAGTATTATTTTTAAAATGTTATAGTCACTTTCAATAAGTTTTAATCGTGTTAAACTTGGTTTTAGTAGCTTTCAATATGTTTGTAATCATTTTCAATAATTTAATCAACATTTCAAATTAACTTCAACATGCTTCAGTCATTTTTAACATGTGTTATACATTTTTAGTATGTTTCAATTAAGATTTTTAGTTGTAAATGTAACAAGATAAATTACTTTATTTCAAATATGTTTATTTTGTACAAAAAATTATTATTCAATCATTTTAAACTATCTTTCATCATTTTTATGAAGTATGAATTATTATTTAACTAGTTTCAATCATGTTTAATTAGTCACAATCACTTTAAAGTAGTTTCAATAAATTTCAACGAGTTTTAATCATTTTCAATTAGTTTCAATCATTATCAACTAGTTTTAATCATTATCAACTAGTTTATATTATTTTCAAATAGTTTTAATCAGCTTCAATCATTTTCAACTAGTTTCAATGATTTTCAATTAGTTCATATCATTTTCAACTAGTTGTAACCATTTTTAACTAGTCTTAATCATTTTCTAATAATTTCAATGATTTTCTGATAATTTAAATGACTTTCAACTAATTTAAATGATTATCAACACATTTAATCATAGTTTCAATCATTTTAAATTATTTTCAATGATTTTCAACTAATTTTATTCATTTTCAATTAGTTTCAATCATTTTC
Source organism: Dryomyza anilis (assembly GCA_951804985.1). NCBI lineage: Eukaryota > Metazoa > Arthropoda > Insecta > Diptera > Dryomyzidae > Dryomyza > Dryomyza anilis. The sequence continues at coordinate 101,103,523 of OX638132.1, forward strand.
AACTAGTTTCAATTATTTTCAAATAGTTTTAATCAGTTTTAACTAGCTGCAATCATTTTCAAATAGTTTTTATCAGTTTCTACTAGTTTCAATTATTTGCAACTAGTAACTATCATTTTCAAAATGTTTAAATTATTTTCAACTAGTTTAATTTTTTTGCAAGTAGTTTCAACAACTCTCAAATAGTTTCAATCATCTTCAACTAGTTGCAACCATTTTCAACTAGTTGCAACCATTTTCAACTAGTTGCAACCATTTTCAAGTAGTTGCAACCATTTTCAACTAGTTGCAACCACTTTCAACTAGTTGCAACCATTTTCAACTAATTGCAACCATTTTCAACTAGTGCAACCATTTTCAACTAGTTGCAACCATTTTCAACTAGTTGCAACCATTTTCAACTAGTTGCAACCATTTTCAACTAGTTGCAACCATTTTCAACTAGTTGCAACCATTTTCAACTAGTTGCAACCATTTTCAACTAGTTGCAACCATTTTCAACTAGTTTCAACCATTTTCAACTAGTTTCAAACATTTTTAACTAGTTGCAACCATTTTCAACTAGTTGCAACCATTTTCAACTAGTTGCAACCATTTTCAACTAGTTGCAACCATTTTCAACTAGTTGCAACCATTTTCAACTAGTTGCAACCATTTTCAACTAGTTGCAACCATTTTCAACTAGTTGCAACCATTTTCAACTAGTTGCAACCATTTTCAACTAGTTGCAACCATTTTCAACTAATTTCAATGATTTTCAACTAGTTTCAATCATTTTTAACTGGTTTCAATCATTTTCAACTAGTTTCAATTATTTTTAAAAATACTTCCTTTTAAACGCAAAATTAATGATTTCCCAAAGAGAAACTTTAAATTTAAGCAGCTTAGAGGAATGCGTCAGCTGCGGGACCCCATTGAATACTGCGTTTCTTAACAGTTTTGAACGCAGCCCGTTGCCGTTTTTGTTTATGTCTGCCACATCCGTTAACACTTCACTTCATTGTGTGTCTTTGCTGGCGGCTGAAAAACAAAATAACAACAAGAAAACTAAAACCAAAAACACTTTTAAAGTAAATGTTGCAAAACTTAAAAACAAAATACACAAAATAGTGCAAAAAAACCAAAGTAAAAAAAGTCGAAAAAACAACCGACAGCCAAATGAAAGAAATTCTTTAAACAAAAGCCACAGCGTTTCCCTTTTGAGTTTTAGTTTTTAACTTGAAAATGTTGTAGTAGTTTTTGCGGTGCAAACCAAAAAACCACAACAACAAAAAATATTTGAAAAAAAAACAAAAACGCATCAGGCGGATATTGCGGGCGGCTTGAAAGCGGCAGAACGACAAGGCAGCCAGGATATATAGGCGGCCGCGCTCAAGTATCTGTCGGTCTGTCTCTTTCTCTCTGTCTGCATGTCGGCCTCCTACTTTTGCCTGCGCGTCTCTACTTTTGTATCCACCAGTCTCTAAACAAAGTTTAAACCAAATTAACAAAACTAAAAAAAAAACAAAATTAAATAAAGCAAAAACACAACACAAACTAAAAATTCCTCGTCTCGGTTTAGTTTTTAAACCAAGTTAAATTTCTTCTTAATCGGCTGCGCAACGCAATTCCTGCGACGTTGACGTCGACTGTAAAGCGTCGCAGCGGAAGTGGCAACGCGCTGTACAACATTCTGGCAGGATGCAAGAACAAAGTTTTCTTAACTCAAAATTTATAAACTGTTGTTAGTTGCTGGTTGCAACTTTAGAACAAAGCAAAAGGTATCACGGGCGATGATGCAGAGCGACGATACTACGTCTGCTGAGGAGTAGGCAGGATACAATTTCGCCAAATTAAATTTTTTCATAAAAAATTCAATCCTTATAATGAAATTGGTTAAAAAATTTAAAATGTTTAATTCAAATTTTAATTTTTCACTAAATTCAATTTTTCACTAAAAATTCAATTTTTCACTAAAAATTCAATTTTTCACTAAAAATTCAATTTTTTACTTAAAATTCAATTTTTCACTAAAAATTCAATTTTTCACTAAAAATTCAATTTTTCACTAAAAATTCAATTTTTCACTAAAAATTCAATTTTTCACTAAAAATTCAATTTTTCACTAAAAATTCAATTTTTCACTAAAAATTCAATTTTTCACTAAAAATTCAATTTTTCACTAAAAATTCAATTTTTCACTAAAAATTCAATTTTTCACTAAAAATTCAATTTTTCACTAAAAATTCAATTTTTCACTAAAAATTCAATTTTTCACTAAAAATTCAATTTTTCACTAAAAATTCAATTTTTCACTAAAAATTCAATTTTTCACTAAAAATTCAATTTTTCACTAAAAATTCAATTTTTCACTAAAAATTCAATTTTTCACTAAAAATTCAATTTTTCACTAAAAATTCAATTTTTCACTAAAAATTCAATTTTTCACTAAAAATTCAATTTTTCACTAAAAATTCAATTTTTCACTAAAAATTCAATTTTTCACTATAAATTCAATTTATCACTAAAAATTCAATTTTTCAATAAAAAACAATTTTTCACTAAAAATTCAATTTTTCACTTTAACTTAAATTTTCACTAAAAATTCAATTTCTGCTAAAAAATTTAATTTTTCACTAAAAATTCAATGTTGCAAAAAATAACTTTTTCACTAAAAATTCAATTTTACACTAGAAATTCAATTTTTCACTAAAAATTTAATTTCTACTAAAAAAAATAATAAATAAAAATAATTTTTTTATTATTTAAGTTTTTTTATTCTTTTTTTTTGTTGCAAAAAATTGGCTAATTTTTGCAAAACTATTGTATTACTAATATGTGTCACACACTTAGCAAGGCTTTTTTGTATGCTGCTAATGCAGGAAATTGAGCAATATTTAGAGCTGCTTTAAGGCAAAACTGGCAGCCACTTGGCGGCTGTCGCCATTTTGGCACGCATTCAAAATGTTGCCTTGCCTAATGCATTTCCGGCTGGTCCGTATTTGGACAACGATTTAGTAGCTAATTATTGTTTTTGAGTAATTTTCGTGATGATAAAATTTTACAAGCAGCGTTATTTTCCACTGCAGGGGTTTTAAAATATAAAATATAAATAATGAAAAATTTAAAATAAATCAAATTCAATTCAAATATGTAGCATCATCTCTCTCTTGAGACCTATTTTTGTTTTCAAAACAATTGTCTTAACTTTTCGCCACAAATCACTGTGGTCCACAAGCGTCTCCTTTCGTTGTATGTATTATTTACATATGTCGTAGAGCCCAGAATGTACCCTAAATTGTTTGACACGCAAAGTTTAGTCACTGGTGCCGCATCGTCAAACAAATCAGCGAAGTAACCGCAAATCTGTTTTAAAATCGCAACGCAAGTCAGCAGACAGTAGGACATTTGGCAGGCTTGACACTCTGGCATATATAGCAACGATACGTTGCGCCTTTTGGTCGTTCTTCATGAGCAGCAGTTGCTACGCTATGAACTGCTGCTGCCACCATTACTTCGTGTCCTGTTGGTGCTTCAGCTGTTGTTACTACTGCGGTTTTCTTTCTAAACTTTGTTACGTTTTCGTCCTTGTTGTCTTGGTCCTGTACTTGTCAGTCAGTCATTGAGTCCTCGAGTCAGTCAACATGCTGCGCGTGCGGAAGTCGCTCTCGCTTAACCGCAAATTGTAAATCATGCAGGATCACCGGAAATTGTGCGACTGTCAATGCAGTTTCCGCGTAAAACGTATTTCCTTCGTCTTTTCTGCGTGGCACTCTATGTGGCACTTTATACTTGTATTCGCAACGCCTTCACAGACATCAAATACACACAGAGAAATAGTCAATAAATACAATTTTAAAATAAATAAATACAAAACTTGACAAAAACTCACTGTTCAAAGTTTTTTCTTTCTAATTTCGCAGATTTATTCATTTATTTGTAAAATTATGCCAAAGATTGCAAGCGATATTCTTCATTCGCATTAACTTATTTCTAATCATTATTAATGTGGTGAAAAATAAAAAATAAAATCATTCCAATATCTGCTACGGATTTTGTAAAATCGCATGTCAAAATTTCACAAAAAATGTCCGAACTTAAATATTTTAAAAAATTTTTGTGAAACAATATAGGATATCATGTAATACATTATTGTATCTTGATTTTTTTATTTTTAGCAAAAAAAAAGCTATGAAATTTTCCGCCTAATTTTGAAGTTAATTAATTTTATTCAAAAGGGGACTTTTTGTTCACCCACCGTGCGTACGTATCTGACGAAAACCTACAGGTTTCAAGAATAATACTAATAATAGTTTGGCGCTACAGTCCTGTATAGAACTTCGGCCGAGCTCTCTCACCATTTTAAGCTGTGCGTGTTATATTTGTACTCAAAGCGGTGGGACCTACAGTTTATTTTCCGAATCCCAACGGCGGGTGAGAGCTTTTCATAGGCAATGTTTTTACTCTCGGAGGTTTGCCATTTACTGCCGAGAGGTAGCGCGGTATAGAAAAATGTTTCTATGAAAAGATGTTGTTAGGCTCCCAGGCTTGAACCTGGGACCTTTCGGCTCGCAGTCCAACGCACTAACCACTGAGCTACCACGGCTACAGTTTTCAAGAACCTATTCTTATTTTAGTCACGAAAAGATTCTCATTTTCATTTTCTATGACTATCAATAAGTATAAAAATTAAATTTTTACTACGAATAAAAGCACATTTTTAATTTTGCCACAAATAGACGCGTATATTTTTTTTTATTAAGCTTCGTTTCGTAAAGAAAATAATAATCTATGATTTTTATCATTTTTACAAATTTGAAACCAAACTGAAATATATCACGTGAAGTATATTTCGTTTCAAATTAAATGTGTTTCCTTTAAAATAACACAATTTTTCTTTTCAGTGAGTATATCAAAGTGCAGCATTCAATATAGTCACTGACGACTAAAGTGTCGAATGTGCATTTTTTAAAATGTTGGGAAATCAAGTTATAAAGTTTGAAGTGCGATAAAAATAGTTAAAATTATTTCTTTTTTCAATTATTTTTGTTATTTTCGTTTATTCGTCAATAAGCATTATGTATATAAAATATTTTTTGATTTGGACGATTTACTTAATTATTAAATACGGATTTTGTGTGGCTATATCCTGACCAAAACGTAAATATTTTTCTGTTTTTTACCACAACTTTGTATGGGTACAAGATCAAATAGTGATATAAACCAATTAATTGTTTGCCTTTAAAGCACCTATCAATTGGCATCATTATCAAAAAATAATTTTTCGAATTTTTGTTATTCGCTAGAAAATTGTTTGGTAAATTATTTTTAAAAAATGATGCCACTCGATAGGTGCGTTAAAAATAAACACTTAATGCCATCACACTATTATTTTATATTGTATTAATAAAAAGTTATGGCAAAAAAACGAAGAGATTCGCCCTTTTGGCATGGCAAGATTTTCCTTTTTTCGAATTCGCCCTTTTGGTTTTGCTTTTTGTGGCTATAAATATTCTACAAATCCATACGATTTTGGCACAGTATACTTGAGAAAAAACATAGATTCAATAATGTAAAAAAACGCAATTGTCAACATTGATACATTCGCCCATTTGGCATGATAGTGATGATATACTTATCTTTTTCTCAAAACATAACAATTACTATGTTTGCTCTTAAATTAAATAGTATTACTACTTAAGAAAACTAAACATATTTAAATTGGATACTTAATTATTGGTTATGAAAATAGAAACTTAAACAAATATTTAATAAATTTTAAATACTTAAATGTTTATATTAAAGAAGATTTGTTGAAACTATGTTGCAATTTAAATTGACTATATTTGTGCTATAAAATGATAACTTTAGTATGTAACGCTTTTAAATTTGCAATAGAATATTTGTAAAACATTTACGTTATGATTTTTTTAAATAAATGAATATTAAAAATATATATTATAAAATCATAATAAAATATACAGGTTGTCCGAACACAATTTAACAACATTTTGTACATAAATTGAATGTAAAACAAATTCTTTAGCGGCCACTTTGCATAAGATCAAATATGTTTCATTTCAAAACAAGTACGTTTCTTTCAAAAATGTGACTATTTTTCTGTTCAGTGAAGACATCAAAGTGCAGCCTTTTAAAACCTTCCAAACTGCACGTCCTACTACTCCTCCGCCGCATCGAACAGAGCTTCGAGCGAGTTTTTATTTTTTTTTCGTTGACAGTTCACAGCATCGCTATCCGCCAAAGTTTCTTCAGCAACTTGAGACTTAGACGCAGCTCTGCGTCGCAGTTTCTACATCGTCGGCTGCAGCCAGCTGTGGAGGCGAAGGTTTTGCTTGCAAATCCATGCAATAAATAAATGTCAGTCGCGCGAGTGTGCCACACACACACACACACACTTAAACAAACACATATCATTGCTAGTGTCTGTCGGGACATTTGCGGCTCCTTTTTCTGTGAGGTTCTTCTACTTTTCCGGCGGCTGCAGCTACTTGAAAAGTTCGTTAATTTTGTTGCCAAAATTGTCAACGTGGCCGCATTTTCGCCCGCACATTTCGGGCGCTTTTGGATACTTCCCACACATACCATATATCCTTCGTATATCCTGTCTGCGTTGACGTTGACATTGGCGTCACTGTTGCCGTTGCTGTAGCTGTCACTGTCGGTGCAGTCGACTGCAAAGTTGTTGATGCAGCAGACGCAATCAACGCGCTGGAAAATCGTTTTAATGCTTTTCACTTGTCAGACGTAACATTGTCACTGCTTACGTTACGTTGTTGTCTATGCATTGCGTTACGTTGGCGTCACGTTATGTCTTACGTTGCGTTAACCTGCGAAGCATTGCGACGCGGCAAATAAAATTCAGGGGGGACTGCAATTCCTGGGATTTAAGTTACCTTTATGAATTAGAATTCTTAAAATTATTTTTATTTTTCATGTTCGTTCTATTTTTTTGCTTTTATTTTTTATTCTTTACTTTTAATTTCGTTTTTACTTCTTCTTTCTTATTTTTTAACTATTTCATATTTTCCTCAATTTTTTCATTTTCTGCTCATTTTGCCAATTACTTCGACTACGAAGTATCTGTTTGTCTAAAAGTTAACTTTAAGCTAACTTCTTTGTTCTTCGCGATGGACGTGTGTCAGCCTCTACTCATTGACTTTCGTACCACAACTTTACACCTCATTTTGCACACTTTTTCAATCTATCAGGGTTTTTTTTCTTTTTTGTGAACTAAAGTTTTAATCCGTTAACTTTTTTGTGTATTTCAATCAGTGCTGAACTTTTTGATGTGGTCTTTGATTTTAACTACTCCAAGGTTCGAATAACGGAGTATCAGAAACTATATAAATTTTAGTTTGTCATTTAAAATTTATTTGCTCACAAAAAATTTATTTTTTTATTAAATATGAAAAATTTCAAATTAAACAAATTTCTTTAGAATTTTTTCTAATCTAATTGCATGAATTTGAGTATTTATTGTTTCAGGTTAATTTAAACGAAAATTGGTTTCCTAATTAAATTTGTTTTCAAAGTGTTATTAAGTGCTCAAACATAAATCTCATATTATAAGTTGTACGAATTCCAGAAATCCAATAGTTTTGCAACAAAATCTGGAGTTATTAAAGTTTCGACATCAGTAAAATGAACAAAAAAGCGGAAACTTGAAGGGCAATCAAAAGAAAACGAAAATATAAAAAAAAAATCTAAATAAAGAAACCACATCAAATATCAGCAATTTGTGGTAGAAAACGCATGAAGAAAAAAAAATATAGAAAAATTGCAACAGCAGGTAAACACTTGGCACAGCCGAAATCTGTGAATGGGGTCGATATGGAGAAACTGTCGATACTGCAGTAAATATACGAGCTGTTCTTTAGAAATGTTTTGCAAAAATGTTGCTAAATTGTGAGCAACAGCAACAAATACAACAACATAAGCAAAACAGGCAATAGCAACAACAACACAAGTTTTAAGCGTTTGTGTAACGAAAGCGAAGAAATAACGAGTTGCAAGAGCAGCAAAATCAATAACAACAAAACTAGAGAAATACGTTGAAAATAGTGAAAATGCTACAAAAATATGAACAATACAACAACTATATGAAAATACAACAAAAACATATAAAAATACAACAAAAATATAGAGTTATAACAACCCAGCAAACCAACACAATTTTGCAAAGTCTTCATTGTTATTGAGGAAGAATTTAACAAATCAATGCACGGTTAAAACCGGTAACAATAAATTTTTGTAGGATCAGAACCGAAATTGCAACTAGAAAATTGAAATTATTTCATATTTGCACGGTTAAAAATATTGAGTTATTTTTTAAACTTTTTTGGATTGTATATATGTCTCGACCAAAAAAGATTAATTTGTAATAATCCTAAAAAATTAAAAAAAGTTTGTAATACCTCTATGCATTACATTGTAATTCATGTCGTAATATTTTGCATGTATCCTAAAGGATTAAAATTAATGATGAAAAAGGTTGAAAATACGGATTTGTTTTTGTAAAAAAAGTTTAAAATATATATATTTTATATTATAAATAATATATTTTTATTTTTTTCATTATTATTTTATTTTTATAATTAATAACTCTTTGTACATTCTTTAAATATTTTTCGTCTCTTTCTTACTCTTTCTTACTCTTTACTATTAGAGCTATTTAAACATATTGTCGTCGAAAAAGGCATTTTGAATTATAAAGTGAGCACTGGTGTGAATGTTACTAACATGGCGACACTATCACTGGTTCGAATCCCGGCCGTGGTCCTACTTTTTTTTTTATTTATTTTTTTTAATTCTTTTTTCTTCACTTTTTTTTTGTTATTAATTTCAATAGCTAGAAGTATTTTTAATGTGACAAAAGTTAGTTGCTTTATTACTTATTTATCTTTGAATAAATTTTTTCATAATTCGTAAGTAATAATTACAAAAAAATAAATCAGAAGAATTTAAAAAAATGTTGAAAAAAAAATTGCCCTGACCGAGATTCGAACCTGCGATTCTGAACTAAAATTTAGTAAGTATGGTTTACAATTTAATCTTTTATGGTTTAAAATTATTAAATACACTGAGATTAACCTATTTGAGTTTAAATTTTAATACAATCGGTTTAAATTAAATTTTTTAAACCATTTGGATTATTTTATATACAAAAAAAATTACATTTTCATGTTTAATAAGAAATGAGAAATAAGAAAAGTGTGTAGAACCAGAACAGCTTTGGATAATTTATGGAATACAATCTGAAATAGGAAATAAAACAAATTTCAAATTTAGAACCGAATCTAGGTCAGAAATCAAATTCTCAGAATGGGAATTGGAAGTGGAACTAAAAAAATAATATATTAAGAATTTTCTTCTTCTATTCTTTTTTTACAGAAATAAAACCGGAAACATTTCATTTTTGTGAAACCAAATGTGGAACTGGATTCGAAGCTAATGTAGTTTAAAACCAGTTGGGAAGGTTAGATCACATGGGAAATTTTAAAGTAGGTGTTATTATGATAGTTAGGATTATCAAAATTATAGTCGGTCTAAGCCGACTATAAATACCCTACCCTATATGTGTGGTTACCATTAAAAAGGGTATATAGGTCACCAGGATGTACGAATCCCGAAAATAACTACAAACTTTCAATCGCTGAATTTCGATTCATTTGATACCCATATTTACAAATGGGTAGGTGTACCGAATTTCGATATTTTTTTTTTGTTGAACCACAAGTCGTTTCGCCGGAAACCATTATTTTCATGAATTTGAGCATGAGTCAATATATAAAAAAATTTACCTAAGCACGTGATCTGTAGATACACATTTTATATGAGGTATTTGAACTAGAGATGGGCACGTGAGTGAGTTTTGACTCACACTCACTCACGCTCAAGAAAGAATATTTCTAATCACGCACACTCACTCACGGCCTTTTTTTGCTTTACTCACACTCACTCACAATCACGAGTGATTCACGTGAATCACGCTAAATGACGTGTTTTTTGCTATTGTTTGTTGGTGAGATTAGTCGACCGAGCATGGCTCCTCCAATACAACCTACATCTTTAAAACGCAATAATGATGTTCTGATGCTAGGGCTGACCACACCGAAATTCACCACACTAAAACTTACGACACCAAAATTCTCCACACCAAAATTCACCACACTAAAACTTCTACTGGGAAAAACTCTACGGGGAAAATATCCTATTAATATAATAAATCTGTTTGTTCGTTTGTACGTTTGTACGTTTGTACGTTTGTTCCGCTTCTCCGTCTAAACGGCTGATCCGATTTCCTTGAAATTTTGACCACAGATGCGGTATGGTCTGGAAGGAATGATAGGCTATATATGGGCGGGATTGGACAAAGAGGCGTGGCACCTCCCAAACAACCTAAACTTTCAATACGATATAACTCGGCACTTTCACCAGCTACGAACATGAAACAAAAAACTCAAATACACAAAAAAATTTAAAAACAAAAAAACAAAAGCACAAAACAAAACAAAAGCAAAAATACAAAAACAAAAGCAATCACGTTTGTTCCGCTTCTCCGTCTAAACGGCTGATCCGATTGTCTTGAAATTTTTACCACAGATGCGGTATGGTCTGGAAGGAATGATAGGCTATATATGGGCGGGATTGGGCAAAGAGGCGTGGCACCTCCCATGCAACCTAAACACGATATAACTCGGCACTTTCACCAGCAACGAACATGAAACAAAAAACTCAAATACAAAAATAAAAATAAAAACAAAAAAGCAAAAGCACTACACAAAACAAAAGCAAAAATACAAAAACAAAACCAATCACATAAAACCACAATCCAAACTAAATGAAAAACAAAAAAAGGAAAGAAAAAGAAAAACAAACTCACCACACTAAAACTAACCAAACTAAAACTCACCACACTAAAATTCACCCTTAAATTAACCACACTAAAACCCACCACACTATAATTCACCACACTAAAACTCACCACACTAAAATTCACCACACTAAAACTCACCACACTAAAACTCACCACACTAAAACTCACCACTTTAAAACTCACCACACTAAAACTCACCACACTAAAACTCACCACACAAAAACTCACCACACTAAAACTCACCACACTAAAACTCACCACACTAAAACTCACCACACTAAAACTCACCACACTTAAACTCATCACACTAAAACCCACCACACTAAAATTTCACCACACTAAAACTCACCACACAAAAATTCACCACACTAAAACTCACCACACTAAAATTTCTCCACATTAAAACTCATCACACTAAAACTCACCACACTAAAACTCACTATACCCAAAAGTCGCTACACTCAAACTCACCGCACTAAAATTCACAACACTAAAACTCACCACATTTAAACTCACCATACCAAAACTCACCACACTAAAACTTACCACACTAAAACTCACCACACTTAAACTCACCACACTAAAACTCACCACACAAAAATTCAACACACTAAAATTGAACACACTAAAACTCACCACACTAAAATTTCACCACACTAAAACTCACCACACTAAAACTCACTACACTAAAATTTCACCACATTAAAATTCACCACTTTTAAACTCACCACATTAAAACTCACTACACTCAAATTTCGATACACTAAAACTTACCACACTAAAACTCACCGCACTAAAATTCACCACACTAAAACCCACCGCACTATAATTAACCACACTAAAACTCACCACCCTAAAATTCACTACACTAAAACTCACCACAATAAAATTCATCACATTAAAATTCATCACACTAAAACTCACCACAATAAAATTCACCACACTAAAACCCACCACACTATAATTGACCACACTAAAACTCACCACACTTAAAAACACCACACTTAAACTCACCACACTCAAATTCACCACACTAAAAGTCACCACACTAAAACTCACCACACCAAAACTAACCACAATTAAACTCACCACTCCAAAATTCACCACATCTAAACTCACTACACCGAAACTTACTCCATTAAAACCCACCACTCTAAAACTTCTACTGGGAAAAACTCTACGGGGAAGAATTCTACGGGAAAGAATTCTACCGGGAACAATTCTACCGGGATGAATTCTACGTTGAGAATTCTACGGGAAAGCGTTCTATGTGGATTTTACGGGAAGATTTCTACTGAGAATAATTCTGCGGAGAAGCGCAGTCTGAGAAAAAATTGTCTTTGAGAAAAGTTGTTTTGGCGGAGAATTATTTGGTTACCACATTTATAAAACGAATAAAAAAATTTCAACAGCTAAGCACGGGCCCCTCATATCAATAATAAAAAAATGTTTTTTATATTAATAAAATCGCTCCATATCTTTGAATTCAGAAAATCTTGGCACGAGTCGTGCACGGGTCCAGCTAGTAAATAATAAAAATGTTCTTTATATTAATAAAATCACTACATATCCTTGCATTAACGAAATCTTGGCACGAAATCTTGGCACGAGTCGTGCACGGGTCCAGCTAGTTAATAAAAAAATAATTGTTCGGGGTAGAATTAACCAGGGGTAAATTGACTTTGAATCGAGACCCCACACGAACCTCTGGAACAAACTAAAGTTCATAAACAAAAGGAAGTCAATAAAGAGTTATCATGTATAGTTGAAATTGAAAATTCAACTTTTTACAAAAATGGGTATATTGAAAAAAAAAAAAAATGCGTTCCATGAACGGTCGTATGAAACCAAGCAAAAACTATTGACATGACCCCACAAAAATTGACTAGCACATACTAAGTACGGCCGGTTTGCAGGGGTTAGATAAATTGTTGACTGAAACCTTGCAACATATTCTTAGTTGAAGAAGGTGTGGGTATATGACGGTCGTTAAAAATTTGATTTATTATAGTTCTGAGTAGTCGCCTTCCCGAAGTCTTCTGAGTTCTGAGCCTTGTTCTGTAGTTCAGCAAAAATATATAAAATCGCAAAAAATTAAAACTGAGATTTTTTATTTTATGAAATATTCGACTCACGCACACTCACTCACGAAAAAATTGTATTCACTCACGGTATTTTTTGGTCTACTCAAACTCACTCACAATCACGTGAGAAAAATTAGGATTCAATGACAATCAAGCATGATCACGCGTGATTCACGTGAATCACGCTGAATCACGCTCACATGCCCATCTCTAATTTGAACATAAGTGGTCAGTTCTCAGGTCACAATAGACCGATCATGCCAATTTTCTGGTTCAGACAGCTTAGATACATAAGTAATGTAAATCTAAAGTTTCATTGCACTAGCTCTTCCCCTGCTTCTGTAATCGTGATTTCAACAGACAGACGAACAGACAGACAGACGGACATCGCTAAATTGACTCAGGAGGTCATGCTGATCAAGAATATTTATACTTTTCCATACCGGAGATGCTTTCTTCTGAGTGTTACAAATGGCGTACCAAACTGAATATACCCTTGCACTCTTAGTGTAGGGTATAAAAACGGAACTGAGAATATTGGTGTTAGGTTTTTTAACATATCGTCACTAACGTGCCAAAGGGGGCGAATGTGCATTTTGAGAATGTTTGGGCAATCAAAATATAAAGATTGCTATAAAAATTAAATTTTTTTTTATTTTGGTTTATTATCATGACATTTATAAAATATCTTTTGATTTGGACCACTTACTATTTTATAAATACGGATTTTGTGTGGCTCTATTCTGACCAAAACGTAAATATTTTTCTGTTTTTTTGGCATTCATGGGTACAAGAATAAATAGTGATGTAAAGGCATTAATTGTTTGTTTTTAAAGCACTAATCGATTAACATCATAACTTAAAAATATTTTTTTTTAATTTTGGTTATTTGCAAGAAAAATTCTTGGCAAATTTTTTTTAAATAATGATATGTGCATTAAAAACTAACAATTAATGCTTTCACACCACCCTTTTATCTTGTAGCAATAAAAAGTTATCGCTTGCAAATAGAAAAAAATCTAAAAATGGAAAAATCTAGTCATGCCAAAAGGGCGAATTCTATCGTTTTTTTATTTGTAGAAAATAAAATTGTAGTGTCAAGCTATTAATTCATTGTTAATAACGTGCCTATCGATTCACATCATTATTTCAAAATAATTTTTTGGATTTTTTATTGTTTGCAAGAAAAATATTTATAAAATTATTTTCTATTCAAAAACTAACAATTCATGTTCTTGTACCACTATTTTATCTTGTACTAGTAAAAACTAAAAAAATCGCCCTTTTGGTATTAAAAGTTTTTATTTTTTCAAATTCGTCATTTTGGTTTTGTCTTTTATGGCTAGAATTATCCAAGAGAACCACATACAATTTTGGCACAGTATACTTGAGGAAAAACTACATTAAAAATGTGAAAAAACTAAATATTTAAAAAATACACATTCTCCCCACTGGTATGATTGTGACGATATCGTCGTTGTAGCACAAAAAGTCACCAAATACATTTTTATGAAAAAACTTAATTTTCGAGTTTGTTGATTAATATTATAAAAAGTAATTGATGAATTTTTAAAACTGAAAAATCAATAAATAGTTTTACATTTTCTTATCATGTGGTAAAAAAAATTGTTATCATCGATTAAAAATTGACAAATTTTAAAGATTATGCATTTTAAAAATGTATTTGGTGACTTTTCGTTCTACAACGACGATATAATGTTTTTTTACACATTCTTTGGTGTTCTGTATGCAAATCTGTTAACTGTTAATTTCTGACTAAACAAAAAAAAAATCATAAAGTCTAGAGCTTTCTTCTAAATTGACATGAGCCTTCGAAAAAAAAGATATCATTATTTTATTGCATATAAAAATTACAATACTCTACACAATTTTTCGTTGGAAATCTCATATATCAATTCTCCTTATTCCGCGGATGTTGATTTTTACTGTTTACTGAATTTATTTACTTCGACTATTTTCAAACGAAATCTTAGGCCCTTTAGAAGCCAACTTTTAACAAAAACAAATCTGTACCAAACTAGTTTTATCAGAAACTTTAAAAGCAATTTTATATTTTATCATAAAGACTTATTTTAATATACTAATTATAGCTAATATTCCTAGAGATGTTACAGATATTTAGGGATAAACTCCAAAAAATATATTTTTTTGGATTTTATTTAAATTAAATTTTTACTATTCAGAAACAAATGATTGGCAAGAAAATAATTGTCCTAGATCAGGAACATAATTCTAACTAATGATACTTTTTCCATCCATCTACTTTTTTAAATATGCCCCTTCACATAATTTTTGTGCTCATTTTTGTAAGTAATCATCAAATGGTTTGTAGGGAACAAATTCAGAAATACAACAAATATATAGATATACCAACAACAACAAATAAATATTTATGTAACCGCGCACACAAATGCATTGCCGGAAATGCGATTCAGTTTCCGTTCGCTGCCTTCAATAACTTTCTAAAGGCGTTGCTAGTCTTTGCAAGTGCGGATTGTGACAATACAACAACAAGAACAACTCGAAGTATAAGTGGTACAACAACCACAATAACTTATACAATAAATGAAGCAACAGCAACAACAACAAAAGTACTTACAACAACTGTTCGCTGAACCACAAAGAGCTCTCGGTTCGCGTCTGATATTGAAATGTTGAAAATGGTAACAATTTATTTTGTGTTCACTTCAAATAGGATTTTGAGAGTGAAAATATTAAATATTTTTCAGAGAAAATATTTAAAGCATATTACTGAAAAGAATTTAGTAAAACGTTAAATTGGAAAAATCTGTGTAATTCGGAGTTTTTTAAATATCAAAAGAAATTTATATTTAAACCGAAAATATTTATTTCTACATTATATACCAAAGCAAAGAAAAACTTATTTTAAAATCTTTTATATCCGGTTTTTTTAGTTTTGCCACGAACCAACTTTTTCGAAAGTTTTTACAGTTAAACATATTTTATTTTTTTAATAATAATAATAATAGTTTGGCACTACAGTCCTATAAGAACTTAAGCCGAGCTCTCTCACCATTTTATTGCCGACTCCGAACGGCGGGTGAGAGCTTTTCATAGGCAATGGTTTTACTCTCGTAGGTTTGCCATTTACTGCCGAGAGGTAGCGCGGAATAGAAAAATATTTCTATGAAAAGATGTTGTTAGCCCCAGTCCAGGCTTGAACCGGGGACCTTTGGGCTCGCAGTCCAACGCACTAACCACTGAGCTACCGCGGCTACATTTTATTTTTTTTAGTCTGTGATATATCTTAGCACTAACTTTTACATCGATCCGAATTAATATTATTTATATTCATAGAATATTACACTTTACAAATTAAAAAAAAATCTAAGATTCGATTGTCATATCAAAATGAAACTCGCACTACACATCTGTATCAAGGTTATTGAAACACATTTCATGCCATTTCATTTTGTTTGAATACTAAATTTCTTATACTAAAAGCTACACAAATATGCCTTGGTTATTGGTACTGCAGTGTACTCACAAAATATTTGTATAGTAAAACAAAATTGCTTGAACTGCACTGCAGTGAGTGCAGCAAGTACAACTGGTATTAAATTATAAAATAAAAACACAAAGCAATTGTAATACAAAAGTAATTGATCTTTTATTTACTGCACTCGCTCTTTTCACTGTTTATGTTTTGGTTTTGCAAAACCACACTCATATTTTACAACATCATGCAGTGTTCATATGTTGTTTTGTACATCTATTACGTATACTCTCTTTCAATTACGTGAGTCGATCAAAAAATGTGCACTGAAGTAGTGTGCACTGTAGTACTGTGCACTGAAGTAGTGTGCACTGAAGTAGAGTGAATTGAAGTAATGGGCACTGAATTAGTGTGCACGAAGTAGTGTGCAATAAAGTAGTGTTCACTGAAGTAGTGTGCACTGAAGTACTGTGCACTGAAGTAGTGTGCACTGAAGTACTGTGCACTGAAGTAGTGTGCACTGAAATAGTGTGCACTGAAGTAGAGTGAATTGAAGTAATGGGCACTGAATTAGTGTGCAATAAAGTAGTGTTCACTGAAGTAGTGTGCACTGAAGTAATGTGCACTGAAGTACTGTGCACTGAAGTAGTATGGATTGACGTAGTGTGCACTAAGGTAGTGTGCACTAAAGTAGTGTGTACTAAAGTAGTGTGCACTAAAGTAGTGTGCACTAAAGTAGTGTGCACTAAAGTAGTGTGCACTAAAGTAGTGTGCACTACAGTAGTGTGCACTAAAGTAGTGTGCACTAAAGTAGTGTGCACTAAAGTAGTGTGCACTAAAGTAGTGTGCACTGAATTAGTGTGCACTGAAATAGTGTGCACTAAAGTAGTGTGCACTGAAGTAGTGTGTACTTAAGTAGTGTACCCTGAAGTAATGTGCACTGAAGTAATGTGCACTGAAAAAGTGTTCACTGAAGTAGTGTTGTTGTATATCAGAAATACTTTTTCTTTTAGTTTGAAAAATCTGCACATCGCCAGTAAGCACAATATCATATTCATATTAATCATAATAATGTAACACCAAAAATGCTTACTGTTATGCATGCATTCGTATTTTTCTCATACACTTATTTGATACACTTACTCTTATACACATATGATGACAACAACAAATGTATTGGTTGTAATGTGAGCCTCATCAGGTAGCACCTGCATGCGGCGTACAGGGAACTAAAGCACATAGAAGTTTTTCTCACGATCACCCCAATACGAATTGATTATTTCACAATATGATGACACTCATATCTGGTGTTTGTAAATATTGGTGCGACCGAGGTGATGAGTAGAGGTTAAGAATATATTTTAAGTTGGATAAGATTTTAACTGCCTTAGAGTGCAGACGTGTTTCTTTTATAAGTTAAACAATAATGTTAATATTAAAATAGAACTTCCAATTAAATAAAAGTATGTCTTGGAAGAAAAGACTTGTTTGAATTATTTCGGTTAATAAAAATGGAACTTCAACGTTGGACATTCTCTGGTAGGACATCATGGGTAATTATAAATGGAACGTTGCGACATTTGGCCTCACGCCTAAGCAACGGACATTTTAATTACAACAGTGTGCACTACTGTTAGTAATAAAAAGTTTTCATTTATGTAGATGTTTAGTATACACAAATTTGTTATATAAATTAAATTGCATAATAATTTGTTAGTTCAATTTTAAAAATTGAAATGTCATTCTTCAACTTCAAAACTTTAGGCAATATTAAAAACTTTTTATTGGAATATTGAAGAATTTTTTGTTTTCAATTAATTTTATTTCAAGTTATATCACATACAGTGCTGACATACAAATTTAATTGTTTGTTATATAGACAATCATTTTTTTTTTGTTTTATTTTTGTGCAAAAATGGCTGAAATTCAGAAAATGTAAAAAATCAAAAAAAAAAAAAAATCAGATATTTACAAAGCACCGAAAACTTAAAAAAAAATCTGTGTTAATCTAGAGTAAGAAAATTCTTGTCACTTCCTCATTACCTGACATCACATATTAACACTACTTTCAATTGCCAGCAATTTAACTGCGCAAATTGTGCGACAGTTTTAAACGAGCGCTATTTACTACTTTTTTGTATGCAACGACAACACGTTTCAGTTAATTAAAAATTCGCAAGCGCGCAATGTTCACAAAACTTATGGCGTTTACGTTTTATGTGTTTTTTTTTTACTTTTTCACGACTTTTTTAACTACGTTTTTTCATAAAGTTTTTTTTTTTTACAAATTTTTTACAATATTTCACTATTTTCTTGTAATTTTTTCACTACCTTTCTACTGCAACTTTCCGGTTCCTTTTTTTACTGCATGTATTCACTACTTTTTCACAATATTATTTTCTACTTTTCTTCACTACTTTTTTAGTATATTTAATTTTCTTTCATTTTTTTACCACATTTTACACTATTTTTTTGACTACTTTTATGCTATTTACTTGTGTTTTCTTTTTTCTACTATATTTTTGTAAGTTTTTTAATACACTTATATGTCTGATATTATTTCACTACTTTTTTTATAAAATATTTTTTTTGCTATATTCCCGCAAATTTTTCACCACTAATTTTTTTAATCGATTAAATATAAATTTTAGTACTATTTTTTAATACTTTTTTTTACTACTTTTCTGCTACGTATTTTTGTCCTGTTTTCTCTACTACTTTTTTAGTACACTTATTATGTAGATTTTATTTCAAATCTTTTCATTAAAAATTTATACTACACATTTATATTGTTGTTATTTTTCTGAAATTGTACACTTTTTTTTAATAACAATTTTTGTTGAATCTTTTTAACATAATTTTCCAGCAGATTTTCTATGTATTTTTAAAATTTTTGCTTTATTTTCGTATTATTTTTTTATAACATATTTCACTACATTTTTATTACTTTTTTACCACTTTTCTGCTTTATTTTTTTATTGCGTCTTGTTGTTTCTATACCAACACTTTTCTGACTACCTTTTATTCTCTACTTTTGTTCACTATTTTTTTATTACTTTTCTGCTATATTTCTGTAAGCCTTATTCCAATACTTTTTACACACATTTTTTTTCACTACTTTTTTTACTACTTTTTTCACTACTTTTTTAAAATACTTTTTTTGTTACGTTTTGATTCTTTTTCCCTGCATTTTTGAATTTTTATTTTTTTTTATAAGCTTTTTTACACTTTTAATCCCTTTTTTTGATAGATTTCTAATTTTTAATAAAAGTTCAATCTTCAACAGTTTATTTTCTGCTACTTTATTTGCACCGTGCGCTAATTTGCTATTATGTGCAGCACACTTCCGTTGCAATTTATATCAAAGCGAACTTCAAGTCATAATTTTTTCGCAAAAAAGTCGAATTAAAAAAAAAAATAAAAATAAAAAAAACACACGAATTCCCTAGAATTATGTTGAAGAAATTTTTTCGAAATCCTTTTATTTTTATTTTTTTTTGATACTTTTCGTCAGACACACAAACACATTTGTCGGCTTTAGTTGTTGGCTTCATAATTTTGCGCAGTTCTTTGCTGGCTTTTAGATCCTCTGTATTTTTTTTTTATTTTATTTCTATTTTCTTCACATTTTTTCCTTCGTATTTTTAGTCGGTTCATGTTGCTTTGTATGTTTTGCGTGTATCCTGCCGGCCTGCCGGTGGCTTAGGGTCGCCTGACATTACAACATGGCTGCCGGATGTCACGTGCACATCATTTACAACCTTTTTGTTTTTGCCAGCAACACTTTTATAATTTTTTCCCTCATCTAGCTGAAGTCATGCTTCGTCCTTTCTCGTCCTTCTGCATCCTTCTTCAACCCAAATAATTAGTTACTCCACGGTGCAGCATAAATTAGTAGCTGCGCTGCAGGCGCCATGCTCTATGAGTTGCAGCGCACAAAATCAGCAGCACCAGCAACATATCACGATGTTGCTGTTGTAATTGTTGCTGCCTTTATTGCCGCTGACGTGCGGTCAAAAGTTGTCGCCTACTGCATGACGTTGGCGTTAATTGTGACAAGTTGTCAACCAACGAGCGCTTGAATCTCGTTGTTGTTGCACTCGATGCGCTAATCAGGAAAATGCAACAACAAAAACTGTGACAGTGGCAAAATCATTAGCAGCAACAACATCGCAAATTAGCGTCTGAAAAAGAAGTAAATAAAAATCAAAAAAATTCATTTTTCACTAAAAATTCAATTTTTCACTAAAAATTCAAATTTTCACTAAAAATTCAAATTTTCACTAAAAATTCAATTTTTCACTAAAAATTCAATTTTTCACTAAAAATTCAATTTTTCACTAAAAATTCAATATTTCACTAAAAATTCAATATTTCACTAAAAATTAAATTTTTCACTAAAAATTAAATTTTTCACTAAAAATTCAATTTTTCACTAAAAATTCAATTTTTCACTAAAAATTCAATTTTTCACTAAAAATTCAATTTTTCAATAATAATTCAATTTTTCACTAAAAATTCAATTTTTCACTAAAAATTCAATTTTTCACTAAAAATTTAATTTTTCACTACAAATAAAATGTTTCACTAAAAATTAAATTTTTCACTAAAAATTCCATTTTCACTAAAAATTCTATTTTTCACTAAAAATTCTATTTTTCACTAAAAATTATATTTTTCACTAAAAATTCAATTTTTCACTAAAAATTCAATTTTTCACTAAAAATTCAATTTTTCACTAAAGATAGGCAATTTTAAAAACTAAAAATTCAATTTTGCACTAAATAAAAAAAAATTCCTTATAAGTAAAATTAAATTTTTTTGGTGAAAATTAAAATTTTCACTAGAAAATATATTTTTCACTTAAAATTAATTTGAAGTGAAAAAAATGCCATTAACTCTCATTTTTAGCCACTCCTAAAAGTTAAACTATTTATAATCCTAGAATAAAAATGATTAAAACTTATAATTTTATGCAATAATTTAAAAAACACGCGACTAATATCATGCATGTCGCAACTCACGCACGCATGCCGTACGCAGGCATCCAACCTCTAAAGAATTCCTCACCTTCCAGCATCGCTGCGCAGCTCAAAGCATTAACTATTAAAAGTTTTGGCAATTTATATGAAATTCCACATCAAATTAATTTAATGCTAAAATAAATCCCGGCCTAAAAACAGCAACAACATGGCCACATTGCTCTAATTACGTAATTAACTAAAATGGCAATGCCACGGCGGAGGCGGGTGCCACAGACACGCAAGGCAGGCATGTGAGACATGCCAGATAGGATAGTGTTGGGTTAGGCATGGCAAGAAAAGTAAGAAAGGCAAAGTAATGCCAGGTAACCCTTGGCAACCACATATGGGTTTGGCTGCAGAATGTCAGTGAAATAATTTCTAATTGCGTAGGTACTGAGTTAATTAATGTAAACAGTTGAGGTTTCTTGGAGAGGGTGGCCGAATAGTGTAAAAGTTCGCGGAACTAACCTAGAAGTTACGTATAATCGGTGTCATGGGTGACGTCCTGCGGCGGTAAAGCATTTAAAACGCAACTTTTAATTTTAAAAACAAACACGGAATATTGTATTGCGATGAAAGTATTTTCATAATACTAAAAATCGAATTAAGTTCTGCCCCTTTTTCTATAAACGGGGCTTTGTCATTGGAAATGTTGAATTAACACCTTATGTAGACATTTAAAAATATCACTGAAATATTCTTCTATTAGAGAATCTGATTCTGTTGTAGACTCTTCAATTGGATATCAGTTCTGTGATAGATCTTAAAGTCTGGTGTAAATTCATTTCCTTGGTTTCATTTAAAATTGCCAGAATATGCACAAATATTTGATATATATGTATTCCCATAAATTCCCAAAGTTAGTTTGTAAAAATGTTGAATTTGATTTCATTTAATTATAATTTTGGTATAATTTACAACTTGCCACAGTAAACTCACCACTCTACATTTTACTACACAAAAACTTATCACACAAACACATATACTCACCATAGAAATACTTACAACATTAAAACTCTCGACTTGTTCTATATTATACCTTACTAAAACTTATCACACAGAAACTTAACACTTATTATTCAATTTGCCACATTAAAATTCACCACGCTAATATTCATCAATCTAAAAATACTCACAATAAAACAAATCACACTAAAACTCACCCCAAAAGTCACCACACTAAAACTCAGATACATTCACTAATTAAATTCTAATCCTATCCAAAATCACCACATAAATAATTACAATAAAACTCACCACAAGATATTTTAACAATTCTAAACGAACCACATAAATATTCAACAAGAAAATATTCCTAGCAAAAATCACCATTAAAAAAAATCACTACATCATAACTCACCACACTTTAATTCAATACACTCAGAATGAACTTAATTCATCAAAAATAATCCCACGAAATACTACTAGTTATCACCACAATAAAATTCATCATATTGAAATTCACCATAATAAAAATCACCACATTAAAACTCACTACATTAAAACTCACCACATTAAAACTCACCACATTGAAAATCACCACAATGAAACTCACCACATTAAAACTCACCATATTGAAACGCATCACAATAAAACTCACCACATTGAAACTCACCATATTGAAACTCATCATATTAAAACTCACCACAATAAAACTCACCACATTGAAACTCACCACATTGATAATCACCACAATGAAACTCACCACATTAAAACTCACCATATTAAAACTCACCACAATAAATCTCAACATATTGAAATTCACCATAATAAAACTCACCACATTAAAACTCACTACATTAAAACTTACCACATTAAAACTCACCACATTGAAAATCACCACAATGAAACTCACCACATTAAAACCCACCATATTGAAACGCACCATAATAAAACTCACCACAATTAAAGTCACCATATTAAAACTCACCATAACTCACCACAATAAAACTCACCATAATAAAACTCACCACATTGAAACTCATCATATTGAAACTCACCACAATAAAAATCACCATTTTGAAATTCACCATAATAAAACTCACTACATTAAAACTCACCACATTAGAACTCACCACATTGAAAATCAGAACAATGAAACTCACCACATTAAAACTCACCATATTGAAATGCACCACAACGAAACTCACCACAATAAAACTCACCATATTAAAACTCATCATATTGAAGCTCACCACAATAAAACTCACCATATTGAAATTCACCATAATAAAATTCACCACATTAAAACTCACCACATTGAAAATTAGCACAATGCAACTCACCACATTAAAACTCACCATATTGAAATGCACCACAATGAAACTCACCATATTAAAACTCACCATATTGAAACTCACCACAATAAAACTCACCATATTAAAAATCACCATATTGAAACTCACCACAATAAAACTCACCACATTAAAACTCAACACACAGAAACTCACCGCATTTAAACTCGCCACACCAAAACTCACCACACTAAACTCACGTCACTAAAACTCTACTACTAAAATCGTCACATCGAAAAACATTACCTCACAAACATTAAAACAAAACGTAACACTTTTAAATAAACGTATTTAAATTTAACATTTCAATCTAAAAACAATGATTTTCTGACATTTAATTTAGTCTATGAAAAATTTTCTTTAAACCTAGTAGGTAGATTTATGAATATGAAATACAAATTTGTTTGATTAAGTTTCTCTTCAAAACGAGAAAAATATCAAGAATTTTTTACCTGGGCAGCTCAACGTTTTCTTTTTCTTCTGTTTACTATATACTGAAGAAAAAATTTAAATTTACAGAAAAATAAATATAATCTGTATTGTGTTTTTAATCGAAATGAGACTTGATTTTGTTTTTTTTGTTGGGTTTTCTTAAATTACTTTTTTTTATTTTTGTGTCTATAGTTTGTTTTTGTTTGTTTTGGTTTTTGTTTATATTTTAAACATTATATTTAAATCTTTAGCCTTTTGTAATTTTTACATTTTTGTTTTGCTTTTGTTTTACTATTCTTTTGATTTTGTTTCGATGGATTCGGCATTAAACTGTAGGTCCCACCACTTTAAGTACATATACAATACGCACAGCTTAAATGTTGAGAGAGCTCGTCCTAAGTTCTCCACAGGACTGTAGCGCCAAACTATTATTATTAATTTTTTTGATTTTGTATTTTTGCGATTTCTGTTTTGCTTTTGATATTGTTTTTGAAATTAGCTATTTTTGCAATTGATTTTGTGTTATTTCTTTTGTTGTATTTATTTTTGATTTTTGTTGTTGATTTTTTTTTTGTTTTTGTGTGTTTGTTTTAGTTTTTGCATTTGTGCTTTTGTTTTTAGAATCAAATGTGTGTTTAAAGTTTTTTAGAAAACTGTTTTTATAAAATTTGATTATATTTCAACTCCTGAAAGTGACTAAAATGAGTACCCGCGAATTATAAAGAAATCTTGTATAGGATGTCCATATAAAATCATATGTTGGGTAGTTAATGCTCTTGTGATGAAAATACTGGGAACAGTTGGCTGAGAGAAGTTTAAACAGTTGCTCCCAATTATTCTACTTGCTCTTTGGAACATGCGCTGTAGTCACTTTTCAAAATGTTACTCGGTTTGTAATCATTTAAGAAACTAGTTAAACTTATTATAAACAATCTAAACAAATATTATTTATAATACTTTATAGTGTAATTATTAATATATTTTTGATATAAAAAAAGAATATTTTTTTTTAAACTAGTGCCAATAGTTAGTGCCAACAAAAGAGTGAAAGTATTACCAAAATTAAGCTATTTTATTTTTCTGAATAGTTAAAGTTTAGCTATTCAAAAAATGTATCAAAAAAATCCAATAAATTGCAATAGTTTTCAGTCGAAAAACCAAAGACCTAACAAAGTATTTCCCAAAGTATGTAAATCATTGAAAACTGCAAACGTACGCACAAAAAACAAATTAAATGCGTTTGTTCAAAACTACATCAATTACCAGAGGGTAATGCTGCGTGGGGTTTTCGGCACAAGGAATACTTGGTGGGTGTTGCAGAGAGTGAAGATATCTCGGGGAGGGTCAAAGGACTCTTTTTGTGCAGTAGGCAGTGCGCATAATTATTATGGGGCCAAATAACAAAAAAAAAGGTTTAATAGGGAAAAAGCGTTGCATTTAAGTAAAACCAACGATAGAAGTGAAAGAGGCTGCTTTCATGCAAAATCATGAGGGGTTACTTTGGAGTCTGGGAGTTGAGCGAGAATAGTTTTTGTGGTATGGCAAAAATTTATTAAATGATATGACACAGTTATGCCTCGGGCAACACAAACAGATACAAATAACACAGAAGTGAGTAGCACTTTTGAGTGCGGTTTGGGAACAAAAACAAAATTGAAAGTCTTATGAGCAGATAATGTGAAAGAAGAATTTACAAACTGTTATACAAAACAACGTTTGAGTTAATTTTATATGATGGAAAATAACACTCAAACACATGACTATTCGAAAATACATAAAAATAAAGAGAGAACAACTTAGACAGAAATAGCTAAAAATTGAGAGAATATTAAAAGTGCAATAGTTATGTGCGTTAATTTAGATTGTTTTTAATAGAATTAAACTAAAATTGAATTTTTCATTTTACAAATTAGATTTGTGAATTATATAATTCTTTGTTACTGAAGCCAATTTTGTTTTAATTATTTTTTTTTAAATTAAATATTATAATCAAACAAAAATGTAATGGAAAATTAAAATAAAAATGTGATATAAATTTTAAAAATTAAATATTATAATAAGAAAAGTAAAAAATTAATTAAATAGAAAAAAAAAACAGGAATGAAATAAAACAAAAACAAATTCAAAATCACAAAACAAAACGAAATATAAAAAAAAACAAAAACAAAAAAAAGAAAAAGGCAAGCAAAAACACAATAATAAAGAAAAAGAAAGAAGAAAAAAAACACAAAAGCAAAAACACAAAGCAACAGAAAATAAAAAGCATACTAATTTAAATAAAAACTAAAACAAAAATTAAAAAAGACAAAAATAAAATAATAGCAAAAAAAAAACAAAAAGAAAAGCAAAAACACAATAATAAAGAAAAACAAAAACGTAAAAAAACACAAAAGCAGAAACACAAAACAAAACAAAAGAAAAAACATACAAATTTAAATAAAAACTAAAACAAAAATTAAAAAAAACAAAAAAAAAACAAAAGCTAAAAAAAAACAAAAGCAAAAACAAAATAATAAAGAAAAACAAAAACGCAAAACAAAAGAAAAAGCATACAAATTTAAATAAAAATAAAAACAAAAATTAAAAAAGACAAAAAACAAATAAACAAAAACAATATCACAAAAAACTTAAAAATAAAACCTTAATTTAAAACAGTATCAATAAAACAATAACACAAAAGCAAAAACAGAAACAAAATCCAAAACAAAACAATAAAAGCAAAAATCAAAAACAAAAGCATAAACACAAAACCAAAAACACAGCAAAATAGTAAAAACAGAAGAGAATACAAAAACACAAAGAAAATCTAAATAACAAAATCAAAAACAGAAACAAACAAAACTTCAAAAAAAAAAAATAAATTTATATAAAATAGTCAAAATAAAACAAAACAAATTAAAAACCACAACAGGCAAAAGCATGAATTAAACAATAACAACAAACGAAAAAAGATGACCTCAAAAATCAAAACAAAATGAGCAAATATAGCAGCATAAAAAAAACAAAGAATTGAACTGAAAATAAAATTTTACAAAATCCAACAAAAACAAAATCTTTTTTTTTTAGATTAAAAAAAAAAATAAACATAAAATATAAAATAAAACACACATGTGAAAAAAATTAAATATAAAAATATTAAAACAATTTATAAATTATGAAAACAGGAAAATAAAAGCATTAGAACAACAATCACAAAACTTTATGGATCTAATTTAATGGAAAAAATAAGAAGTTTTGATATAATAAAAAAAATATGTCTCAAAAAAAAAAATAAAAAGAAAATAAAAAAAATAAAAATTGTTAAGAATTGAATGTCTTAAAAGTTAAATCATGATAAAAATTCAAAATATTGTATTTTTATAATTATAAAAAATTAAAAAATTAAAAAAAAAAAAAAAAAACATTTTAAAATTCTTAAATGTTCGAAACTAGTAACGCATTTCTCATCAATCACTCTTCGAATTCGCCGCAACTCTTACGCTCAATGCCTAAAGGATGCTGTATATGTGATGGAGTGCTTCGTGAGAAATGTCAGTCGGCTTTTGCAAAATTCGCAAATCTCCATTTGCAGTGCTCACTGCAATTCGATGCTACGTAAACAAGTCGTGTGCGTTCGACGAATCCACAGTAGATGCGTTTCGAACGTCGCTCTAAACGGTCTGAAAACGTCGAGGTGCCAGAGGACGAAGTCGCCGCGCGATAAATTTGCAAAAATTACGGAGTGTCAAAAATCAAGAATCAGTGTGACAATTTTGCACAAGTTCAAAAACAAATATGAGATATAAAAATATTTTCAAAATATAAAACTGAAACAGAAAAAATAATAAAAAACCATGTTAAACTGGAAAATATCAAAATTGTAAATATAAAACTGAAAATTATAAAACAAATAAATATAAATTTTGAAAATTTAAAACTCGTTAATATTAAACTAAATATATTAAATAAAATAATACACAAAAATAAAGTGTTAAAAAAAATAAATTAAAATTATGGCTACAGTGAACCCAACAGCTGTTTGGAAATACAGTTAAAGTCACATTTTGCATTAGGACGTTGTTCTTTCCCTGAACGCAATGCCAGCCTATTGAGTAAAATTTAAACTCAAGTAAGTACATTAAATCTTGTTATAATTTTATAATTGTTTTAATTATTCTAATTTTGACAGTTTGTTTTAATCTTTAATTTTGTTTTATTAGCTAAAGAAAAGAAAATGTTGCTCATACGTCATGTGTATCATTTTCAATAATTCTATCACATTTTATGAAATGTATGTATGCAACAAAAACTTTAATTTATGCTACCAAAAAACAAATATAAATTTTCAAATTTAGTTTTTTTAATTTAAGATTTCTTCTGTTTATTTTTGATTTTAGGTTTCCACATACAGAAATATTTTTTATTTTTTTTTTATTTTATAAATATTATCGAATAACATCGTATAAACTTTTGCACACATCGGAAATTTCCATACATTCTTAAAGTACGTCAAAAAAAAAATACACATGTTTCTCAGTTTTTCTGGTTCATTCCATGAAATGCATTTGCATATTATATACATTTTTGTTTGAACATTTGAAAACAGTTGGATGTGCTTCATACCAGAAATGCCGTTTATTTGCATTTTAAGGACTTATTAAATTTGAGTAGATTTATTAGCATTTCTTTAAATGAATTAATATTGGAAAAGCGTTTTAATAGTTCTACGCAGAGAAATCTGAGCTACAAAATAATATATTTTTTATTTTGTTATGAAAATATGATATTCGTTTGGATTCCAAATACAAATAAAACCCATAAACGAATTGATCTAAACAACTGGATTCACACAAATTTTTAGTAATATCCTTAGTACAGGTCGACAGACGGGTAATATAAACTTTAAAACAATTTTTTTTTTTAATTTTTTACATTGTTTTAAACTATTTTCTTTCGATTCATTATTTTTTTTAATATTATTATTCTATTATTTTTTTTTTACTTTATTTTATTTTATTGTATTTTACCTTATTTTACTTTATTTTACCTTATTTTACTTTATTTTACTTTTTTTTACTTTATTTTACTTTATTTGACTTTATTTTATTTTCCTTTATTTTAATTTATTTTACTTTATGTTACTTTATTTTACTTTATTTTACATCATTTAACTTTATTTCACTTTATTTTACTTTATTTTACTTTATTTGACTTTATTTGACTTTATTTGACTATATTTGACTTTATTTGACTTTATTTGACTTTATTTTACTTTATTTTACTTTATTTTACATTATTTTACTTTATTTGACTTTATTTGACTTTATTTTACTTTATTTTACTTTATTTTACTTTATTTTACTTTATTTTACTTTATTTCACTTTATTTTACTTTATTTTACTTTATTTGACTTTATTTGACTTTATTTTACTTTATTTTACTTTATTTGGCTTTATTTTACTTTATTTTACTTTATTTTACTTTATTTTACTTTACTTTATTTTACTTTACTTTATTTTACTTTATTTTACTTTATTTTAATTTATTTTATTTTACTTCATTTTACTTTATTTTACTTTTTTTTACTTTATTTTACTTTATTTTACTTTATTTGACTTTATTTTACTTTATTTTACTTTACTTTGTTTTACTTTACTTTATTTTACTTTAGTTTACTTTATTTTACTTTATTTTACTTTATTTTACTTTATTTTACTTTATTTCACTTTATTTTACTTTATTTTACTTTATTTTACTTTATTTTACTTTATTTTACTTTATTTTACTTTATTTTACTATATTTGACTTTATTTTACTTTATTTTACTTTATTTTACTTTATTTTACTTTATTTTACTGTATTTTACTTTATTTTACTTTATTTTACTTTATTTTACTTTTTTTTACTTTACTTTACTTTATTTTACATTATTTTACTTTATTTTACTTTATTTTACTTTATTTTACTTTATTTTACTTTATTTTACTTTATTTTACTTTATTTTACTTTATTTTACTTTATTTTATTTTATTTTACTTTATTTTACTTTATTTTACTTTATTTTACTTTAATTTACTTTATTTTACTTTATTTTATTTTACTTTATTTTACTTTATTTTACTTTATTTTACTTTATTTTACTTTATTTTACTTTATTTTACTTTATTTTACTTTAATTTACCTTATTTTACTTTATTTTACTTTACTTCACTTTATTTTACTTTATTTTATTTTATGTTACTTTACTTTATTTTACTTTATTTATTTTTTTTAATTTTGTATACCTTTATTAAATTTAATTTTAATTTTTTTTTTTTTTTTAATTTTATTTTATTTTATTTATTTTTATCTAATTTTATTTATTTTTTTTACTTTATATTACTTAACTTTATATTATTTTGTTTTTTCTTTAATTTTTTCATATTTTAATTTTCTTTATACCTATTTGTTTTAATTAAATCCCTTTATGCAATTTCATTATTTTATATCAATTTATATTTTTTCTATTTTTTTTTCTTTTAGTTTATTGAAATTCCTAAAATATTCTTCGCGTCTCTAATTATTTTTTTTATATATTTCTATATTATTTATTTTGATTTTTATTATCTTTTTAAATTTATTTTCTTTAATTTTTTATATATTTCTGTATATATTTTTAGGTTTCTCATACATTTTTTAGATTAATTCTCGTCTTTAATAAAGTTTAAGCAAGTTTGATTAATTTTAAGTTCATTTCTGATTTTTCTTTTTAATTTTAGCGCAGACTTTTATTATATATTTTTCGTGTTTTTTTTTTGTATTTTTGTAACTTTATTAATTTCTTTTTTTTTAAATTTTTATTTTTTATTAGTTTACTTTTCCTTCCATTTCAGCATTTATTTAAAGTTTTCGCTTTTATTTGCGTTTTCCTTCATTTTTTGTGTGTAAATATTTAGTATTTCTTTTATTGTTCATTTTTTCTTTTTTTTAGTTTTCATTTGTATTTTTTCTTTAAGTATTATTTTTTTTAGTTTTGTTGTCTGCATCTTTTAACCTAGTTTGGCGCCTTGAATTTGCTCGGTTCGACTCTATTCGACTGTGCTGTGCTGTGACTACGGAGTACTCTGTAGTAAGCCAAAGTGATTTGTTTGCATTTCTGCAGTTCTTTGGATGCTGCTCTATTCTGTTCTTCTTTTTTTCTGTGCTGTTCTCCTCCATGTCCTCAATATTTTGCGCAGTCTACGAGCCTCATTATTCAAGCGCCAGCTTCTTACAAAATGCAGTTAACGGCTGTCTTGGGCTTTGCTGTAATTTCACTCGGCAATAAATTGTTGTTTACATTTTTGTGTAACTGTTTTGGCTGTACTTAAATTAGTAGTGCCTTTAATATATTTTTTTTTATATTTAAATTCTATAATTTGTTATATGTTATAGCCAAATAAAAATTTATTAACAAAATCTTTATATATTAATTTATCTGCAAAACCATATATATCAAGGTATCGTAAAACATTAAAAAATGTGTTTTATTAGTTCTCAAAAATGTTTAGAATTATTTTAATTTTCAAGAAAAGTAGAATTGTATTAGTTAATGAATGAAATGAATGAATGAAAATGTACGCTTTCTGGCTTTCTTCTGCAATTCAAATCCTATCTCAGATAATGCCAAAAGCTACTTTTAATTGGTTTGTGGCCTTGATTGAAGTTTTTTCATACTTAAACCAATTCAATATTCACTATATTTGTACTACAATCAAAACAAAAATTGCTTAAATTACGTCTCCCACTATACCCCAGAAAAATTTTCCCACTTTACCCCAATATCGCAATTTGAACATAACTCACCATAGTGTAAATAAAGTTAAATCATTTACAAAACCCATTTGTGTTTTAAAATATCAAGAAAATGTTATTATTATTATTTTAAACATATCGCCTTAACTTAAATTATACAAATTCATTTCATCATAAACATCAGCAATTTAAAAAAAAAATCACAGAATTTTTTACACTTTTTCTTAGTGCATACTTAGTTTTCTTTTATTTCAAAATTAAAATGTTCAGTTATTTTTATAAAAAATATTCAATAAATTTTATAAATTTGAACATTTTTTAATTTAAACTGTATTAGCTTGTATAGGGCATAATTTAACTATATTATTTATATTTATCATGAGAAAAGAAATGCTAAAAAAAATCATCCGAAAATTGTGTAAAAAAATCAATCATTTTCGAGTTTTGATTTAAATAGCCTAAAAGGGTATCATAAAATTAACATTTTGTGATATATTATAATTAGCCTGGACAATTAGCAGATACATTCCGTCTAAAGTTTTTCGAAAACTGGTTTTGAACAGTACCATATTTTTTTATTATAAAAAGTGGCTGAGTAGGTCAGTCATTTTTGTATAACAATTTTCTCAAAAAATGTACCAGGAAAAAACTAAGTATGCAGTTAAAATCAGCACACAGTAATTATATATAAATGATGTATAAGATATCCATGCGAAATGTCGTGTAGAGTACCTAGTGTAAATAATCATTTTTTCGACGTACGAATAACAAAACAAAATTATGTTCTTGACGTATGAGTAACATAAACAAAAATATTTAAATAGAAATAATAGGTACAAAAAAGGCTTCTAAAAATCTATTTCTGATCTAATTTAATATTGTTTTTAATTAATGATGAACTGGAATTTTAGAAAATCGTCTTGCTATATATTCAACGGGTATTTCGTTCAAATTAGTACTGACAATTGGTCTCGGCATCATCGTTTGAACGTTGTATTAAAATTTAATTTATTTAAAACTGTTCAAATACAGACTATGCCAAAAACTAATTTAAATCAGAAAAGTACTGAAATCTAAAAAATAAAAATTATTCTTAAGAATTGATTTATAATGTTGTGAAGAAATTTTATTGTGCAAATAGCTATGACAAAACTAACGAAATACCATTCTTCAATTTATTATGAAATTAAAAATGAAATTCCATAACATATAAGATGAATCTTGTCAATGAATCGTAACGTTATCGAAAGGGCATACTCGGTATATATTTGAAATTCAGTGCCAATATATTGTACTAAGAACTAAAGGCAAATGAAATGTCATGTTTGACGTATGAGTAACATGCAATATGAAATATCGATTTCTTTCATGAAATTAGTTAAATTTTACTAAATTTTCTAAATTGAAATTTGTCCAATTGATTCATTATATTTGTGCAACTTATACATATATTTTATACTGCATAGAGAGCATACAACATACAATGTATAAAATTGATAAGGAAAATGATATAAAGAAAACAGCATAAAAATGAGACGTAACAAAAATAATAAACAGCAAACATAAAAAATTTATCAAATCAAAAACTGCTACGTTCGAACAAGTACCACAATGTTGGGCAGAAATTCGAACAATATGGAATTTTGTGCAAATCAAAGATGACAAAATCTACTACTTTCGTGATAACAGACAAAGATTCAGACTAAACCTCAGTAACACTTGGAAGATAAGGACAAAAGGTAGCACTGAAAGCAGGACGTATAGACTTTTGGCAGGTGAAAGAAACAATGTCAAAAGGATGATGTTGCCGACTTAAGTGAGATTTTGTGCTTTTATCCAAAACATAACGCAGTGACGCAAATGCACAGCCAGACTTTAAGCGAAATAGCAGCCAGACTAAACAGCACCTCGTGGTTTAGGTGCCTGTGGCGCAATAACAAAAGTAAATTCCACAAAAAGCAGCTGCTTTGTCTTAGCCGCCAGACTATTTGTATTAGTACCGACTGGAAATCTGTATGTGTGTGTTGAGTAGAGTGCGGTAATCGATCAAGGAAAAATATTTAAATTTCAGCTGCCAATAACAGCAGCAACCACAATAGCAAAACGAACAACATCATAAACCAAAGATGTAGAATCAAAATCACTGTCAAACGTTGACAAAATAAAAAAAGGAGAAACTCGCACAGCACGAGTTGTCTGTGCCAACATGTCAAAGTCTATGAAATAAATGTAAAGAAAATAAAATTAAAAATCTAAATAATAAAAAATATAAAAATAAAAGCCGAATAAAAAAAAATAAAAACCTAAAAATAAAAAAAAAACATAACAACCTCAGAAATAGAAACCAAAAAATGCGCACCTACCGCAAGAAACTGAATTGAAATGAAGCAAGGCTCCAGAAAATGTTAAATTGTTTTTTTTTCCCCTTTTTTGGTTTGGTTTTTGGGTTCATTTTTTGCGTATTTTTTTGGTGTCAAATTTCCCAGTGTTTGCACAAGACGAAGACAAGTCAATCTGCGTGTGCAAATATTTTCCAAAGTCGAAAAATCTATAAATCGTGTAGATAGAGAGGAAAGCCTCCAGTTGATAGAGCATTTGGGTACAAGGACAGTTTGCGGTTGGTTGGCGTTCAAACAAAAATTTAATTTTTCATTAAATATTAAAATTTTCACAAAAAAATTCAAATTTTCACTAAAAACAAATTCAGTTTGAACATAAAATTAATTTCTCATTGCTTACTAAATTTTTAACTTAAATTTCGATTTTACACTCAAAATTTAAATATTTAGTAATAACTAAATATTTTAAATATTTTTCATTAAAAAATCAATTTTCCACTAAAAATTAAAATTTTCATTTTTTCATTATAAATTTAATTTTTCACAAAAAATTCAAATGTTTACTAAAAATAAAATATTTTACTAAAAAATTCAATTCTTTGCTTAAAAATATATTAAATTCAATTTTTTTTAATAAAAATTCAATTTCTCGTAAGAATTAAATTTTTTAGCTGTAAAAAAATGTTCACTAATAATTCAATTTTTCACTGAAAATTCAAGTTTTTATTAATTGTTTCAATTTTTAACTAAATATTTAATGTATAACTAAAAAGTAAATTATTAATTAAAAGTTAAATTTTTAACTAAACAATAAAGTTTTAACTAAAAATTTAAATTTTAAGTTTCTCGCTTTAAATTTAAATTTTCACTAAAAATTCAAACTTTACTTCCAAATTCAATTTTTCACTAAAAATTTAAATTTTCACAAAAAAAATTTAATATATCACGTAAAATATTTTTTTTTAGTATTTCATGATAAATACTGGTTTATGGCATAATTCTGAAAACTTTTTGATTTGAATCATTAAAAAAACAGTTTTATCTTGAATCGAATGTTACTCATACGTCACATGGTACCGCATATCAATCATTATAATGCAGCAATAATTTAACTAATTTAAATAATTTAAGCCGACATGTTTATTATTGCTTACAAGACACAAATGTTTGACATCTCCTATGTGAAATGAGTACAAGAAAATACTTGCCAAACAACAGATTAATCTGCCTGTTGAAAAATGCGAAATTCAAAACTTTTCTGCGTTGAGTTTAATTTATGCAAACGAAAAAACAGGAAGAATAAAAAAAAAATTAAAACAAAAACACAGGCTGCTCAAGCAGCTAAATGACAAATTTTGCAATGAATCTAAACAACAAACTTAAATAAAAAGAAAATAAAAATTTCAAAATTAAAAGAAAAGCACCAAAAGCGGATAGAACAGCATTTGCAAAACTTTTTGACAATTTTAGACAATGTAAGAACAACAGCGACAGAAACAAGAATGCGATTGAAATACGAAAATTAACAAATTAAGATATGCAAAACATTGTTGAATGAATTTGACGGCGATGACAAATAGCAATGTGGCAATAGAAAGAGATTTAAATAGAATACAAGAATACAATTAAAATGCATAAAATTAAGAATATTTAAAATTAAGTAACAAAATTAATTTTTATTAGAATTTTATGAGAAAAATTTAATTTTTAGTGAATGCTTTAATTTAGGTGTAAAATTTAAGTGAAAAACTTATATTTTAATGAAATTTTTTATTTTGAGTGAAGATTTTAATTTTGAGTGAAAATTAATGTTGGTAATGAAAAATTTAATATATATTTAATATAAGAATTTTTAGTGAATAATTTAATTTCTAGTGAAAAATTGAACTTCTACTGAATAGAATTTTTAGTGAAAATTTTAATTTTTTAGTAAAAAATAAAATTTTTAGTGAAAAATTTAATTTTTTTAGTGAAAATTAAATTGTTAGTGAAAAATTGAATTTTTAGTGAAAAATTGAATTTTTAGTGAAAAATTGAATTTTTAGTGAAAAATTGAATTTTTAGTGAAAAATTGAATTTTTAGTGAAAAATTGAATTTTTAGTGAAAAATTGAATTTTTAGTGAAAAATTGAATTTTTAGTGAAAAATTGAATTTTTAGTGAAAAATTGAATTTTTAGTGAAAAATTGAATTTTTAGTGAAAAATTGAATTTTTAGTGAAAAATTGAATTTTTAGTGAAAAATTGAATTTTTAGTGAAAAATTGAATTTTTAGTGAAAAATTGAATTTTTAGTGAAAAATTGAATTTTTAGTGAAAAATTGAATTTTTAGTGAAAAATTGAATTTTTAGTGAAAAATTGAATTTTCAGTGAAAAATTGAATTTTTGGTGAAAAATTGAATTTTTAGTGAAAAATTGAATTTTTAGTGAAAAATTGAATTTTTAGTGAAAAATTGAATTTTTAGTGAAAAATTGAATTTTTGTGAAAAATTGAATTTTTAGTGAAAAATTGAATTTTTAGTGAAAAATTGAATTTTTAGGCAAAATTTTATTTTCTACTGAAAAATATAATTTAAGTGAAAATTAATTTTTTTTTTAGTGAAAAATTGAAATTTTAGTGTTAATTTGAATTTTTTATGATTAAATGTATTACATTGAATTATTTATGAAAAACTAATTTTTTGAATTTCTAATTAATTGAATTATTAGTGAAAAATTGAATTTTAGAATGAGACTAAAAATTTTTAATGAAAAATTGATTTTAATGAAAATTGAATTTATATTGAAAAATTGTATTTTAAATGGAAATTTTATTTTTAGTGAAAAAAAAAAGGATTTTTAATGAAAAATGTATTTTTAATGAAAAATAGATTTTTAATGAAAAATGTAATTTTTAATGAAAATGGAATTTTAATCATAAATTAAATTTTTAATAAAAATTGATATTTTTTATGAAAAATTGAAGTTTTTGACGAGAATTGAATATTTTTGGTGAAAATTGATATTTTGACTGAAAAATGTCTACCTTTGCATCCAGTTTAATGAAAGTGTTTAATAAATGCATATTATATATATAACATAATAATATAATAGTTTGGCACTACAGTTCTATAAGAACTTAGGCCCAGCTCTCTTACCATTTTGAGCAATGCGTGTTATATTTGTACTCAAAGTGGTGGGACCTACAGTTTATTGCCGAATCCGAACGGCGGGTGAGAGCTACATTATATACATAACAGAGTTAAAAATATTTGTTATAAAATATAATCTATTGATAAATGAATAACAATTTTTAAATCATGTTTTAAAACATGAAATTACCTTTCCAAAGGCATATCAGATCTTCAAACACCATGATATCTTTATTTTGTAAAAATGAAATTTACATAAATAAAATTATCAATTTTAAATTTGTCATTGATTATCTCAAAATTTCTTTATTGATCATCCCATTTTTTTCTAATTTATAATGAGAATACCATTTCATACCCAGAACTTTATAAACATTTCCAGTAATTTTAAACTGGTAAGTTATTCTGAATAAATAATTAAACATTGACAAACTAAAAATTTGTAATTTTATGTTTTTAAATTTCATCTTTACCACCTTTTAGAAAAAGTATAAGTAATGAGATGCGTAGATGTGATATAATATTGGAAAGTTTATTTAATTTCCTGATATTCATTTATCAACGGATTACAGTTAATAAGAAATTTTCTTGACTATGTTATGAAAGTTATATGCATCTTTTAAACACCCTGTTTCTTAAATTGGGTGCAAAATTAGACTTTTTTTTATTATACATTTTCTTATTTTCAGGAGTCATAAAATGACTACATAAATTCTTGACATAGAAGAACCAAACATCTTGTATATTAAAACTAAAATTTTAAATGCCATTTTTTACAATATTTTAAATTCAAATTTTTAAACTTTGAAATATTTACCACAAATTGTGTCATGGGTAACTTTAACTGAATGTCTGAATGTTAACAACTTCTAGTTCAATTTGCTGCTGCCGCAAACACATGCAACAACTTCATATGAACTACAGATTTAAATCATTTATGACTTCATACGATATATATATTCACTTGACATACAGATGTTGTTTGTATTGCCTGGATTTATATTTGTGTCAGTGTGAATGTGAATGTGTGTTTGTGTTGAGCGAATGTCAACACTTTAATTCATGCATATTCATGTAAAATGTGTTACACACACAGACAGACACCGACACCGTTTCGTGTAGTTGTTACACACTTCCGGAGCCACAGATATTCACATGATTTACACAATTTTGCTTCTGTGTCGTGCACCGTGTTTGGCTCTGTGCGTTGTATATAACGCATCATAATTTGTACATTTTTATACACTTTTAAACAATTTTCATAGTTCTTTACTTGAAGGACATGCGTCACATTAAATTTTTTCAACTAAGGTCAAATACATTTTAGTAGCACAAATTCTATCTTTGTTTCGTAGAAATATTGCTCACCTGACCCATTAGAATTATTTACTTAAAACATATATACATTTTGGCAATTTCGAAAATAGTTGAAAGTAGTAATTTCTATATATAAAATTTTAAATTGAAATTTTGAAATAAATTTCTTTGAAAATATTACGTAGTCAAAAACAAAATAATTTATTACAAAACTTTCATTGAAAAATCACGATTATATGAAATACAAATAAAAAATCTAAAACATCTCAACCTCCTCTGTTATGCATACAAAGACAGGACATGCACACAAATCCTTTAGCACCTTCATTTGCCTCACGGATATGTGCGACGATACACGTGCGAAAAGTCAGCGATGCATTTAATATAGTCACACACGCATGGACAGACTGACAGACATTTCTGCATATATTTGCACACATGCTCTATGTGTTGACAGTGCAGGACATAACATAATGCATAGTATTTTT
The DNA here is from genome assembly GCA_951804985.1 of Dryomyza anilis. Lineage (NCBI taxonomy): Eukaryota > Metazoa > Arthropoda > Insecta > Diptera > Dryomyzidae > Dryomyza > Dryomyza anilis. The sequence continues at coordinate 101,142,737 of OX638132.1, forward strand.
TATCACTATTTTGGTATTAAAGAAATAATTTTTAACTTCATAAATTTAATCAGTTTTGGATTGATTTTTGTTTTTATTCACGAATATATTTATTACAATTTTGTTATCGAATTTTTATAAATTTTTATAAATAATAACGATGACTTTTTTTTTTCTTTTTTATAACTTTTATCGAAAATTTAATTTTTATCCAAATATAACTTTTATCGAAAATTAAATTTTTTTCGAAAATTTAATTTTTATCGAAAATTTAATTTTTATCGAAAATTTAATTTTTATCGAAAATTTAATTATTATCGAATATTTAATTTTTATCGAAAATTTAATTTTTATCGAAAATTTAATTCTGATTGATAATTTAATATTTATCGTAAATTTAGTTTTTATCGAAAATTTAATTTTATTTAATTTTTAATTGAGAATTAATTTCTTTTTCTTTTTTTCTAATTTGGTGATTTTACAATATTTTATATCGATATTTAATACCATACATTAAATTTAGGTCGAAAATTTTAATTTTAGCAAAACTTAATTTTTATCGAAATTAATTTTTATCGAAAATTAAATTTTTGTCCAAACTTTAAAGGGTATCGAAATTCAACGTTTTCGAAAATTTAATTTTTATCGAAAATTAAATTTTTGTCCAAACTTTAAAGGGTATCGAAATTTAACATTTTCGAAAATTTAATTTTTATCGAAAATTTAATTTTTATCGAAAATTTAATTTTTATCGAAAATTTAATTTTTATCGAAAATTTAATTTTTATCGAAAATTTAATTTTTATCGAAAATTTAATTTTTATCGAAAATATAATTTTTATCGAAAATTTAATTTTTATCGAAAATTTAATTTTTATCGAAAATTTAATTTTTATCGAAAATTTAATTTTTATCGAAAATTTAATTTTTATCGAAAATTTAATTTTTATCGAAAATTTAATTTTTATCGAAAATTTAATTTTTATCGAAAATTTAATTTTTATCGAAAATTTAATTTTTATCGAAAATCGAATATTAAATTTTTATTTCATTTTCTATAAATTTTAAAGTTTATCGAAAATTTAAATTTTATCGAAAATTTAAATTTTATCGAAAATTTAAATTTTATCGAAAATTTAAATTTTATCGAAAATTTAAATGTTATCGAAAATTTAAATTTTATCGAAAATTTAAATTTTATCGAAAATTTAAATTTTATCGAAAATTTAAATTTTAAAGAAAATTTAATTTTATCGAAAATTTAAATTTTAAAGAAAATTTAATTTTATCGAAATTTAATTTTATCGAGTATATAATATTCTTTATCGATAATTTGAAACGAAATTAATTTAACTTAAAATTTAATTTTTATCAAAAATTTAATTTTGATCGAAAGTATAATTTTTATTCAACATTTAATTTATTGCAAAAATTTAGTTTTTATAGAAAAATAATTATACTTAAAAATGTTCAAAAAAAGCAATATTGCAAATACGCTCAACTACAGCACTCGTGCAAAAGCAACCAGCATTCACCACAAATACACAAAATCATTAACAGCTCGAGAGCATTTGAAATAACATTGCATTGTAATTTGTTGCTAGCATGCTCGCAGAAATACAGACAAACCGTCGGACAGAAGAATTCACATGAACACTCAAAGAGCTACAAACGCAAATTGTCAGAGAGCTTGAAAAATATATTTTGCGGGTGAATATAGGACGGGTGAGACTTTGAGCAACACCATGTTCAGCTTTGGCACAATTTCTATGTCCCAAATGCACATACTGTGTTTTACGAATAAGTGCTGTGAGTTTGACTTTGATGGCACACAGATAATTCATTCGTTTATTCACTCATTTATGACGAAGTTAGACTTGTCGCTCGTTTGTTTCGTCACTTTGTGTTAAATGCGTGGGTTGCCCTCTTTGCTTTGCTTTGCGATTGCTAGAAAAATAAAAATAAACAGTCTGAAACTGCACAAGTGCAGACAGTGACGTAGTTTTTCAAAAAAAAAAATGCTGAAAAAATGCGTCATGTTATTAGCTTTCTTTACCCCAATATGAAAGTATAAGTGAAAATCAGTTTATTATCAATAATTCAGGTAATAAAAATTCGATTATTATTTTAGAATATTTTAATATAATAGAAATTTTAGTTGTTGATTATAGTGAATTGAATTGATTCAATTATTGACAAAAATTATAGAAATTTTCGTGTATCGAACATTCGAGTAATATAATTTATTTTCTAGAAATAAAGTTAATCGCATAAATTTAGAAATTTTTATAATTAACAAAATAACGATTATCTTGTATTGCTAAATTATGAATGATAATGCAATGCTAGTTCATTAATTTGATAAATATCGAAAATTTGGCTATTGTTGAAAATTTCATTAATATCGAAAATTCGATTGTTACCGAGAGTTCGATTATTGTCAGAAATTATGTTATTCGCAAAAATTCAATTATTCTCAAAAAAATGTATACAAATAAATTTACATTTAAGGAAAGCTCGATTAATATCAATAATTCGATTATTATCTATAATTCGATTAATATCGATAATTCGATTAATATAGATAAATAAAATAATATCTATAATTCGATTTATATCGATAATTCGATTAATATCAATAATTCGATCAGTATTGATAATTCTATTAAAAGCTATAATTCGATTAATATCGATAATTCAATTAGTATCGATAATTTTAATAATATTAATAATTCGATTAGTATCGATAATTCGGTTAATATTAATAATTCGATTAATAACGATAACTCGAATAGTATCGATAATTCTATGAATATCGATAATTCGATTAATATCGATGAATCAATTATTATCGATAAATTGATTAATATCTATAAAGCCATTAATAACTATTAATCAATTAATACCGATATATCGATTAATATCGATAATTCGATTAATAGTGATAATTCGATTATTATTGATAATTCGATTAATAACGATAAAATTAAGAATAACGATAATTCGATTATTATCGAAAATTTGATTAATATCAATAATTCGATTAATATCTACAATTCGATTACTGTCGATAATTTAAATAATATCAATAATTCGATTGGTATCGATAATGCGATAAGTATGGATAATTCGATTATTATCGATAAATATACTAACATCGAAAATTTGATTAACATCTATAATTCGAATAATATCGATAATTTGGTTAATATCGATAATTCAATTTATATCTATAAATCGATTAATATCTATAAATCAGTTAATATCGATAAATCTATTAATGTCGATAAATCGATTAATATCGATATTTCGATTAATATTTATAATTCGATTAATATTGATAATTCGATTAATAACGATAAAATGATAAAGAACGAACATTCGATTAATATCGAAGATTCGTGTTATTCTAAAAATACTAATTATAAACAATTTTAATATAATAGATCACAGAATCGCTTATTATAGAAAAAATGAAGTTACTCTTGAAAAACATGTTTTAAATGAAAATCTTTTTATAATTTAAATATCTATTAATTTCGAAATTACGATTATTATCGAAATTTTGTTTATTTCCAACATACAAATGTTGTCAAACATTTTATTGTATCGAAAAGGCAATTTGCTTTTACTAACGCAAATTCGTTTATTATCGAAAAAATTTGATATTTATCACAAATTGGTTTATTGTCAAAAACTTGATTATGACCGAAAATTTAGTTATACTCGAATATTTAGTTGTTATTCAAATTTTGTTCATTGCCGGAATGGTTATCAAAATTTTGATTATCATCGGAAATTGGATATCTAAAAATATATTCAAATAACACTTTTCTAAAACACCAAAATACAAAATTTAATAATATTTTTGCAAAAATAATAAAAATTGTAAACAATGAACTTATAAAATACAGAAATAAATAAATCAAATCTTTTTTAATACTCATACGTCACGTTGCACAACACTCTATCGTTCTACATGGCATAACTTGCAGCATTTTTTAAACAAACTAATAAATAAAATTCGCACAATGTTCTCACATTTTCACTTGAAATTAATGTCTTACGCATAAATCATGCGTTATTTCTATTATTTGAAATGGTCAGCAACTGATAGCCGAAAATGTTATTTAACATTCAGTCATTTTATGGCAGTTCGTTGGCGCGCCAATTTATTTTTTTTTTCATTTTTACTTTATTTGGTTAGACAACATGTGTATTAGTTAACAACACACAGCCACATATATATTAAATTACTTGAACCTCTTTTGGGGTTGTTGTGCGTGAATTGTTTATTTGACTATTTTATAAATATTTCATGAGAGAGCGCGTTATTTTGCAAAGTAATTTTTCACACATTCTTTAAAAAGAAAAAAAAAAAACATCTGTGTGAGCCACGTAAATTTGCTTTTGTATATTTCCCAAATATTCCAAAATTATTGCGCAAAATGTGAAACGTTTAAACGGAGTGACAGCATATTCATGAATTGCAAATAAATTACAAAATGAACATGTTATGGGGTACGTAATGAAAAATAGCAACATGACACTTTCGAACACAGACACCACGTAGTAATAGAGTTACTTACATTCGTGGGAATGCGGAATATGGAAATACCTTCGGTTTATGAAATAGTGGGTGAAATAGTGATACGTTGTCAAGTATTAAACATGGTAATTAAAAATAAAGTGACATGATTTGATATGATATGATTTGATATGATTTGATATGATTTGATATGATTTGATATGATTTGATATGATATGATTTGATATGATTTGATATGATTTGATATGATTTGATATGATTTGATATGATTTGATATGATTTGATATGATTTGATATGATTTGATATGATTTGATATGATTTGATATGATTTGATATGATTTGATATGATTTGATATGATTTGATATGATTTGATATGATTTGATATGATTTGATATGATTTGATATGATTTGATATGATTTGATATGATTTGATATGATTTGATATGATTTGATATGATTTGATATGATTTGATATGATTTGATATGATTTGATATGATTTGATATGATTTGATATGATTTGATATGATTTGATATGATTTGATATGATTTGATATGATTTGATATGATTTGATATGATTTGATATGATTTGATATGATTTGATTTGATATGATTTATATGATTTGATATGATTTGATATGATTTGATATGATTTGATATGATTTGATATGATTTGATATGATTTGATATGATTTGATATGATTTGATATGATTTGATATGATTTGATATGATTTGATATGATTTGATATGATTTGATATGATTTGATATGATTTGATATGATTTGATATGATTTGATATGATTTGATATGATTTGATATGATTTGATATGATTTGATATGATTTGATATGATTTGATATGATTTGATATGATTTGATATGATTTGATATGATTTGATATGATTTGATATGATTTGATATGATTTGATATGATTTGATATGATTTGATATGATTTGATATGATTTGATATGATTTGATATGATTTGATATGATTTGATATGATTTGATATGATTTGATATGATTTGATATGATTTGATATGATTTGATATGATTTGATATGATTTGATATGATTTGATATGATTTGATATGATTTGATATGATTTGATATGATTTGATATGATTTGATATGATTTGATATGATTTGATATGATTTGATATGATTTGATATGATTTGATATGATTTGATATGATTTGATATGATTTGATATGATTTGATATGATTTGATATGATTTGATATGATTTGATATGATTTGATATGATTTGATATGATTTGATATGATTTGATATGATTTGATATGATTTGATATGATTTGATATGATTTGATATGATTTGATATGATTTGATATGATTTGATATGATTTGATATGATTTGATATGATTTGATATGATTTGATATGATTTGATATGATTTGATATGATTTGATATGATTTGATATGATTTGATATGATTTGATATGATTTGATATGATTTGATATGATTTGATATGATTTGATATGATTTGATATGATTTGATATGATTTGATATGATTTGATATGATTTGATATGATTTGATATGATTTGATATGATTTGATATGATTTGATATGATTTGATATGATTTGATATGATTTGATATGATTTGATATGATTTGATATGATTTGATATGATTTGATATGATTTGATATGATTTGATATGATTTGATATGATTTGATATGATTTGATATGATTTGATATGATTTGATATGATTTGATATGATTTGATATGATTTGATATGATTTGATATGATTTGATATAATTTGATATAATTTGCTATGATTTGCTATGATTTGCTATGATATTCTATGATCTGATTTGATATGATTTGATATGATATGATATGACATGACATGACATGACATGACATGACATGACATGACATGACATGACATGACATGACATGACATGACATGACATGACATGACATGACATGACATGACATGACATGACATGACATGACATGACATGATATGATATGATTTGATATGATTTGATATGATTTAATTTGATTTGATTTGATATGATATGATATGATATGATATGATATGATTTGATATGATTTGATATGATTTGATATGATTTGATATGATTTGATATGATATGATATGATATGATATGATATGATATGATATGATATAATACGAAATGTTTAGCCTCAAATGTTGCTTAAATAGTTTATATCGCCGATAAAAGGGAAAATTTAATTAAACTAAATTGTCTACTGCAATCATAACCTCGAATCGCAATCAAACGCCAACATTTCCCAGGCTGCGCATTTGAGAATTGTGACTGAGACATAAATGTTTGCGGCTTCCTTCACGGTTTCCGTGGCGGATTTTACACCAGCAAATTAAGCGCGCAGCATGGTTTCGAAATTTCACACATTCGCATGCACACATTTGAAGACTCACTAATATACATTGAGACGCCGTCTTATGAACGACTTCCTTGTGGCAACCACAACTTATAATTATTATGCAGATTCAATTTGCAGCAGCCACTACAATCTCATGTTAAGCTTGCTAGGAGATTCGAGTAACCTTGTATGGTACTCTGCGATTATTTCTTTGTTTGATTTTAATTAAAAGAAAAATTGAATTTTCAGTTATAAATTGTATTTTTAGTGAAAATTAGCTTTTTATTATTTTTTAAGTCAAAGACCCTATCAGTTATTGAAATATATAAAAATTTTAGTGAAATAGAAACTGTTTAGTGAAAAATTAAATTTTAGTGAAAAATTTTATTTGTTATGAAAAACTGAATTTCTAGTGAAAAATTGAATTTTTAAGTAATAATTGAAATTTTAGTGAAAAATTGGATTTTTAATGAAAAATATAGTTTTTAATCAAAAATTAAATTTCCGAGAACATTTGAATTGTTAATGAGAAATTGAACGTATAGTGAAAATATGATTTTTCAATGAAAAATTGTTTTTGTTAGCGAAAAATTGAGTTTTCAGTGAAAAATTGAATTTTTAGTGAAAAATTGAATTTTTAGTGAAAAATTGAATTTTTAGTGAAAATTTGAATTTAAGTCAAAAACTCAATTTTTAGATAAAAACATAATTTTTAGTGAATTTTTAATGAAATATAAATTTTAATTAAATTAATTATTTAATAAAAAAAATTATTTTAAGTGAAAATTTGTTTTTTTTTTGAAAAACAATTTTTTTTAGCATAAATTTAATTTTCCTTGAAAATTTTAATTTTTAGTAAAATAAAAATTTTATAGTGAAAAATTGAATTTTAATGAATAAGGGAATTTTCAGTGAAAAATTGAATTTCGAGTAAAAAATTTTGAGTGAAAATTTAAATTAAAAGAAAATTTTAATTTTAGTAAAAAAATTTATTTTGAAGAAAAAATAAAATTTGTAATGAAAAATTTGAAATTCGCCGATATATTTCAACCTTAAAATAAATCCAATAGAAAACCAGCAACAATAAAAGCAACATTAAGTTCAAAAATAAAACAACAACAAATTACAGAGGCAGCAAGTTAAACAACAGCCCAACTGCAGAACCAACAAACAGACACAAGTCTCAGACACACACAAAACATGTTGCAATGACCGTCGAACAAGGTAGCAATTATTTTATGCCATTGCACTCGGCATGCCAAACAAATGTACTACAACAACTAGAGTATAACCAACAACAACATTATTGCCAACAACAAAATTAACAACAACAATAACCGCTACATACTGCAACAGTATGCAATAAGATAGAGGAGACTTGAGTTGGATGGAGTCAGGAAAATTTAAAACATGTTGATTATATCTACTAGGCAGTACAATATATGGGCATCAATTAGGTATTTTCTATATAACTCGAGCATGCTTATTTTTAATATTTAAATATTTTATGCGGTTGAATAATTTGTTTTTAGATTTGAGCTGAGACTGTGTAAAAAATAATTTTTAATTTGATTTTTTAAAATATTTTTTGAGTAAAATTTCAAAAGAATTTTTGTAAATCTTTGCTGTATTAAACATTTAAATTGATGGCTAACCATTTAAAGCACTTCTCCCTTATGCAATAATCAAGGAATAAAAATTAAAAATAAAACTACAAACTGTACAAACGAGAGGCACAGCTGTACCTGCAGCTGGCAGCAGTTGCTGCCGCATGCCGACTGTGAAGCAGCACACGTATGTTGCTGCTGCTTACAAAACAGCAATATTTGAGTTTGTGTGTTGCTGAAGGCAGGCATAACAGCAATAAAAATGCAGCAATATAAAGTAGGAAAAACATAAAGGAAATAAAAGAAAAACCTATATTGCAAACTATAGATAAATTTGAACAAAATTTAATTTAAATTATTTAATAAATTTATTTAATAAATCTTGATTTATTTTATAGTTATATAAAAACAAAATAAAATTGCAAAAACTAAAAGCATTTATTTTCCTAAGCATTTCGCAATCAATCGCAAAACTTAATATTGCATGAAAATCAAACAAAATTCTCGTTTGCCGTATTCGGTTTCAGTTGCTTTATAAGATTTCCTGGAATGTTTGCAGGTCACACAATTAAGTTGAGCCCAGACAAACATATGCGTTTATTTGATAGATTCCCAGGCAGTTATTAATATCAACACAAAGATGGCGACGTACTTGGACAAATTTTATTCAAACGAATTGTATACACATTTGGAAATTATATTATATATTGCTTAAATTTCTGAATCAATTTAGAAACTATAAAATGAGATTTTAAAGAGAGGTTTTTTGTCATGAAACATTTTACAGTAAAATGTATACAATCTGTCGGAGTGCTATGATCATTAGAAAACTTTCAAAAAATAGGCAAGTTCAGTTTTAAAGGTATATCACTTTTTTAGAGAGCCATTTTTTTAATACAATTTTTCGAATGCTGTTTATAACATTTTTTGCAAACAGAATTTATAAATTTTTCTTGCTTCAATTGTTATTTTTTTCTCTGGGTTATTAATTTCTCTAGGTTATTGCGAAATTGTTGTACATGCATATAAAAAAATACCACAAAAGTAATTTTTTGTGTCTATTAATATAAGACAAGAGGATAAATTATTATTTCAATCGCAAAATAATAATAAATACTAGAAAATGTAATGAATTTTCCATTAAGTTTATCTAGAAATATTTAATATTTTTGTATACTCTATAAATCAATACTGTTCCTATTGACCAATTTTAAGGGGATTTTGTTTTATTTTGTTTTCAGTGTATCTTGTACGAAGTGTTTCTTTCGAAGTGCTTTTGAGCAGATTAATGGGCGTCGATGGCACTTTGTAAACAGTTCAGGTTCACTTATTGGACACCGGTTGTATTGGGAAATTGAAGTAGTTTGATGGAAGCAGATGTTTTCGGTGTTGAGGTTTACGTAGATTGTTGACATGTTGTTCATATCTTTTATGATGAGATATGGCACTAGTTGCAAAGACCTTTAGACTAAGTTTCAGTGGATTTGTGTGTCTTACGATTTTCTCAAAGGGCTATCCATGGTTTGCAGAAGAACGTAACAAAATTATTGAATATTCTACTCTAAAAATGTAATTTTAACCAGTTGGGAAGGTTAGATCACATGGGAAATTTTAAAGTAGGGACATTTTATAGTAGGTGTTATTATGATTGTTAGGATTATCAAAATTATAGTCGGTCTAAGCCGACTAAAAATGCACTACACATGTGTGGTTACCAATCAAAGTTCACCAGAGTATACGAATCCTGAAAATAACTACAAACTTTCAATCGCTGAAGAATCTCCATTCATTTGATACCCAAATTTAAAAATAGTTAGGTGTATCGAATTTCGATTTTTTTTTTTTTGAAACCAGAAGTCATTTTGCGGGAAAACATTATTTTCATGTATTTGAGCATGAAGTCAATATATATTTGACGAAAAAAAGTTTACCTAAGCACTTGTACAGTAAAATTTACAAATAGATGTATGTTTTATATGAGGTATTTGAACATAAGTAGTCAGTACGCAGGTTACAAGAGGGAGTTTCATTTATTTAGCTCTTCTAGTTTTTCTGTAATCCAGATTTCAACAGACAGACAAACGGACAGACAGACAGGCAGATGGACATCGCTAAATCGACTCAGGAGGTCATGCTGACCAAGAATACATATACTTTTCCATACCGGAGATGCTTCCTTCTGAGTGTTACAAACGGCGTACCAAATTGAATATACCCTTTCACTCTTAGTGTAGGGTATAAAAATTTCGTCATTTGAGGTTTTTATAATCTTAAGAATACTTATAAAATAGCACATGCCAAATAAAATTTCTACGTACTACATGGAATAAAAATATATAGTGTTGTGGAAAAATACCTTAAACGCTATTTTTCTTCTAATTGTCAAGACTAATTTTAATATAAGAACTAATTAAATCTAATATAAGTTTTTTGAAACTAAACTCAAAAAGTTTTAATTTGCATCAGACAATTTAGGATCTAACTAGATGGACCCGTGCACGACTCGTGCCAAGATTTTGTGAATTCATAGATATAAAGCGATTTTATTAATATAAAAAAACATTATTATTATTTTTTATATCAAGGGCACGTGCTTCGCTGTGGAAGTTTTTATTAATTTTATAAATGTAGTCACCAAATAATAATTCTCCGCCAAAACAACTTTTCTCAAAGACAATTCAGACAGTAGAATATTTCGCTGTAGAATTCTTCCCCATAGATCGCTTTACCGTAGAATTCTTCCCGGTAGAACTCTTCCCGGTAGAATTCTTCCCCGTAGAGTTTTTCACAGTAGAAGTTTTAGTGTAGTTAGTTTTAATGCGGTGAGTTTTAGTGTGATGAATTTTTAGTTTGGTGAATTTTTAGTGTGGTAAGTTTTAGTGTGGTGTGTTTTAGTGTGGTGAGTTTTGGTGTGGTGAGTTTAGTGTGGTGAGTTTTAGTGTGGTGAATTTTTAGTGTAGTGAGTTTTAGTATGGTGAATTTTTAGTGTGGTGAGTTTTAGCGGGGTGAGTTTTATTCTGGGGAGTTTTAGTGTGGTGAGTTTTAGTGTGGTGAATTTTAGTTTTTGTTTCATCTTTTTAGATTGTGTATGTGCTGAGTTATGTCGTTTTGAAAGTTTAGGTTGTATGGGAGGTGCAACGCCCCTTTGTCCAATCCCGCCCATATATAGTCTATGACACCCTCCGGACTCCATATTATCCTGGTGCAAAATTTCAGTTAAATAGGTTCAGCCGTGATGCTGGAACAAACAGACATACAGATAGACAGACTGACAGACGGACCAAGAGTTTTATATATATAGATAATAAACCCTAAAATAATTGTTGGTCAAAGCATGGGACTAACTTTCAAAATAACTTAATTTTTTTATATGCTCTACTTTTTTTAATATGCCCTATAAAGATAATTTCATATTTCGCGAAAAAATCCGGTAAACACACATAATAAAATAAATATTATATGAAATATTTTGTGAAATTTTTTTTACTGATTCACGGCATATTTTGAGAACGGGCAGAAAACAGACAGCTTATTATTTAAGCACTGCCTTTTTCTGTTTGAAATATTTTGAAAAAATGTTTCTAAACTTCTATGATCCTTACAAACCAATATTATGAATTCATTATCAATTTGATGAATGACCAAAAATGCGTTTCATTACATTAATGAACAAATACATAAAATACAATATACATCATATTGAAGAATGTTGTTCATCAAACTAAATTTCAATCTAATATCTATTTTTGGTTCATTTTTTGTCATACACTTCAGCTTTCAAGTAGGTCTTGTATGTTATTTCTTATATATTGCTTGCTCTATATGTATAAATTAGTCAAATGATTTATAAAATATTTATTTAAATTTATGTTAAATGTTTTTTGAGATTTTTTGAAAAATTGTTTTTCGCACAAACTTTTTTTATTGTAATTTTAATTTTGAATTTTTTTTTTTTGAAAAATTCGTAAAAAAAATATCCATTCATTATATTGAAAATTTTGAAAAAAATTTATTCGTTTTTTCAAAATATTTTATAAATCAAGCAAGCAGTATTTAACATAGTTTGAGAACAACTGAGTGTATATTGAACATTCAAAACATTAAATTGCAATTCAATGAATTAAATCCTCCATTAGATGAATCTGCTTAAAATCATATTATATATTGTGTAAATCAAATTCACCCTGTTACATTCAAAAATATGCACTAAGAAAATATTACTAAAATACATTAAAAACTATATCCCAGTAGTAAATTCAGGCGTAAGAAGCTATGCTTGCACTAATTCTTAAGCAGGTAGAACCCCTTTCCGACTAAATGATTTCCTTTCTTCTTTTTTATATGAAATGAACATTTTTACAGGATTCCCTATACGTTTCTCAGATAACGGCTCTCAGAAGGTCTCGAAAAATAGTTTGACTCATTACTAATAGCATTCCATTAGAAGATGAGCTAGCAGTACTTCGCTTTTGTATTTGAAAAATATTAGAAATACTCACCAAATCGATTGGCGGTGATTCTCTAGAAGGTGTGCTGGAAGAACACTAGCTTCAGTGATGGCAGAATGTGTATTGAGGATGCTAAGAAGTTGTTATAGCAGGGCTTCTACTGGCAAGGCCTGGACAAATTTACTATTGGGATATTATGTGAAAAATTATTGAGTTAAATAAAAACTTTTTGATACGAGATTTTGGAATTTTTAGATTTGCGCTGTAACTTTTAAATGTAATTAAGTGGATAAAAATTTAAAGTTATGTAAATGTAGATGAGTATATATTATTCTAAAAAATAACTGAGAAGGGCCAACAAAGAGGATTTTCTTAAAAACATTACACAGTATTCAAAAACTACATACGCTGTCAAAATCAGAACCCACAAGTTATATAGAAATGATATACGTAATTTGTTGAGTAGTGTTTTTATATAATTTGCCTTTTTCTTATCTTTTTTTATACCCTACACCTATGAGGTACAGGGTATATTAACTTTGTGCATATATTGTAACGCCCCTTAGGAGGCGTGTCCGGTATGGAAAAGTATATATATTCTTGATCAGCATCACTACCCGAGTCCGTTTAGCCATGTCCGTCTGTCTGTCTGTCTGTCTGTCTGTCTGTCTGTCTGTCTGTCTGTCTGTCTGTCCGTCTTGCTGTCTTGCTGTCTTGCTGCCCGAATACAGAATAACTTGAGAAATACTGATCAGAATGCGATGAAATTTCGTCTCAATATATTTTCGCCAAAAGTAGGAACTGAGTTTGAAAATGAGCCAAATCGGACAACGGACACGCCCACCTCCCATACAAGTCACTTTTATATAACTCTTTCGGAACTAATAACTCGAAAAGTATTCAAGGTATAGTTATAAAATTTAAAATGTATTGTTATATTTCACCTAAAAATATGTGGTCCAAAAATGGGCGTGATCCGCCCACTTTTTTTTTTCATTATTTCCCGGGTTTTCATAGTGGAAATTTGATCCGTAAATTATTAAAATCAAATCTATTAAATATTAGCCTTTCAAAATTTTAAATATAGGCGTGGTCCGCCCAATTACATTTTTCAATTTTTTTTTTAGTTTTTTATACTTTATATAATTTTTTTAATTTATGGGGATATAAGACGTAAATTTCTGATATATGAATAATATTCTGAGGGTTAATATCCCCACCAAAGGTGTAGGGTATTCCATAGTCGGGCCCGACCGACTATAAAAATCCGCCCCATGTGACCGAACTTACCCATGTGACCTAACTTTCCCAACTCGTTTTTTAATGAAATTTCTTCTATTGAAAATTTTGAAAAATATTTATATTTCACAATGATATAAAAACGGGAATTTTTAATATTATAAGTTTTCTGAAAAATACAATATTTGTTCTATTTACTGCAATTATCACTACTATCAAATCTAATGTTTTTGTCATAAAAATGTCAATTATAATGCATTAATAGAAATTGGTTGATAATCACAACAGAATCCATTATATTATAACATTTGCAGGACATTGTGCCGGACACTACGGTAGGATATATATACAAAAAGACAACAAAGACACAGACATTAAAAGGCATAGCCAGAATTTACAAAAAAAGGCTTTTTATAGTGAAATTATGCAGGTCAAGGCAACAGAATCACAGCACTAATGTCAATGAAAAACATTGAAATATGGTGAAATAATTTTTTTTTTTATATATCTAAATTTGTTTTAAATTATCCTGATTAAGCAATTTTTTTGTATCCTTTTTTTTTTTGAACATTTACGAATTAATTTTAAATGTTTTTTTTTTTATATTTCTTCCAGTGTACAGAACACATATTCGGCTGTAGCAAATTTAAAATAGCTTTTTATGCCACTTTTCACACAACGAAAAGGTTACAAAAACCTTTTGTTTGATATGCACAGCACGCAACTAAAAGGCTTTGATTCGATCATTTGCCTAACTATCAGAGGAAAATAAAAGTGTAAAATTGTTATACATTTTCGACTATTTCTTTTTTAGGTTTTCTTTTTTTTTTACTGATATATTTTATATTATTATTTTATATTGTTTTGTATTTTATTTTATATTTTTTTTCAAATTGTCTTTTGTGCTGTTTTTCTGGTAATAATAATAACAACAAAAACAATAAACACTAAAAAATCTCCAAAGGAGATTGGTTCTTATGTGCTCAATTCTACTGTTTCTGTTGTCGCTGTTGTTGCCGCCAGTTCAATTTGAAAAACATTTATTCAAAGTCATAAACGTAACCAAAACAACAAATGCCAAGTGACCCGACCCAGTATTGGCGAAAGGGTCAACGAAAAACACGCAGTTTTTGGGCAAACAGAGTTGTCAAATGTGGCAGCTTTTGCTGTCAGAAAATGGCTATTTCTATAGCTGATTTTAATGGCACCGTTCGTAATTCGCATGTGATTCTTTGAAATGTCACAAATACACGGTGAGAATTTGAGGGCCGTCAATATGTAAATCTTAATGCTGAAAACAAAAAGAAGCTCGCTTATTTTATATCGACGTTTAAGGATTTTCAAACTGATCTACAACATAAAAATATAAAAAACTAGCTGGACCCGTGCACGACTCGTGCCAAGATTTTGTGAATTAAAAGATATGGAGCGATTTTATTAATATAAAAAACATTTTTATTATTTATATCAGAGGCCCGTGCTTGGCTGTGAAAGTGTTTTTATTGGTTTTATAAATGTAGTAGCCAGATAATAATTTTTCGCCAAAACAACTTTCCTCAAAGACAATTTTTCTCAGACTGCCCCGTAAAATTCTTCCCCATAGAACGCTTTCCCTTAGAATTCTTCCCGGTAGAAATCTTCCCGTAGAACTCATCCCGGTAGAATTCTTCCCGGAAGAAATCTTCCCGTAGAACTCATCCCGGTAGAATTGTTCCCGGTAGAATTCTTTCCCGTAGAATTCTTCCCGTAGAGTTTTTCACAGTAGAAATTTTAGTGTGGTGAGTTTTAATGTGGTGAATTTCAGTGTGGTAAGTTTAGATGAGGTGTATTTTGGTGTGGTGAGTTTTAGTGAGGTAAGTTTTAGTGTGGTGAGTTTTAGTGTGGTGAGTTTTAGTGTGGTGAATTTTATTGTGGTGAGTTTCAATGTGGTGAGTTTTAGTGTGGTAAGTTTTAGTGTGGTGAATTTTAGTGTGGTGAATTTTAGTGTGGTGTATTTTAGTGTGGTGAGTTTCATTGTGGTGAGTTTTAATGTGGTGTGGTTGCTTTTGTATATTTTTTTTTGTATTTGAGTTTTTTGTTTCATCTTCTAAGCTTTTGTATGTGCCGAGATATGTCGTTTTGAAGGTTTAGGTTGTATGGGAGGTGCCACGCCCCTTTGTCCAATCCCGCCAATATATAGCCTATGACACCCTCCGGACTCCATATTATCCTGGTGCAAAATTTCAGTTAAATCGGTTCAGCGGTTTAGACGTGAGACAGACAGACAGACCGACAGACCGACAGACTGACTGACAGACGGACCAAGAGTTTTATATATATAGATAGATAGCAGTATTTAATAAAAAAATAGGAGCATACAAATTATCAGTATTTAAAAAAAAAGAACACTCAAGAAACTACAAAAAATAATAAGAGTGAGATGGACATATCTATAATAAATAAGGACTCTTGTGTTGCTGAAGTTTGTGGAAACTTCTAGAATTCATCAATGCACTGCCCATGAGTGTATGCGAGTTCTTATGAGCAATACGTATTCTTTTAAAGTTTTTAAACATTTCTAGAATCCGTTATTTAATTTGTACAGTCTACGGATCGATATAATACAGACTTGTCAGATTTCAATAGTGGCACATGAGTGTAAAAGAATTAGAGCTATACAAATTTTTCTGAAGTTTAGGTTTAGGTTTTTTTAATTTTAATTTTTTTTTCGATTATCTATTTAAATGCTCAAAAATTTCTTTAAGTGTATACTGGCTAATACAATACCCTTCACCAATACATTTCACATTAGCGCTTATGGTCCAGGATTATTTAAGCATTTCGAACACAAACGAAATGCATTAGATTTGATTTTATAACCCATATTCCTGCAGTGTCCTGCCGCACACAATGATGATTCGTTGAAAAATTCGTTAAAATTCATGTTGCTTATGTTTTTATTTTTTTCGGTAACAAACAAACAAAAAATTATAATAAATAAAATGCAAATAAAAACACTGTTAAACCACACAATAGCATTTTATAATGTGCTGTTAACAAGCGGTCATTCGCCATAAATTGCCTGCTAATGGCGATGTATGCGCGCAATTCCGACTTCCGTTTCCGGTTGAATTTACATCACAGCAAAATAACCAAACAATACAAATGCCGGAGAATATGCGAAATAACAAAAAATTCAACCAACAAAAAAAATTAAATCTAAAGTAAAATACAAATAAAAATAAAAATAAAACGAAACTGAAACTGAAAGAAGTATAAAACATATAAATAACAAAATGCGTGCCGCATTCATGGTTCATTGGCAAAGGATTAGGTTGTAGATTTTTATTATTTTTATATTGTTCTCTGTTTATACGTTTTGATTTCGCTTTTGAATCGTTATTACTTTATTTTACAGTCACGAAGCATGCAGATATTGATCAAAAGCATATAAATTAATTTAAATTTATGCCAAGTAATCGCTGACGATTTCTTATAATAGCGGTTTCAAAGAGCTCAAATTACAGCGATTTATCGAAGTTGGCTTGGGATTTCTGAGAGAAGTCTATAATAGTTAATGAGGCATGGAGTATTTATTCTTGTAACTTTATTTTTATTAATATTATTGATATCTTATGCAAATTTTTTGTCAGGAATTTATTTTGTATAAAAATTATAAAAAAATAATTTTATCAACTTTGAAATGAAAATTGTTTTAAAACCATTTAATTTGCTCCACAGTGCAAACAGTAAATGAGACATAAGACAATTCAGATTACGATTAGGAGATGAAATATCGGTGTAGCACACATGCGTGTGAAAGAATTGTGTAACAAATATAAAAATTATTTTGAAGTGTAGAAATTTGTGAAGACTTCTAGAAACATAGACAATTTCTAGTTGTATATGAGAGTGAGAAAGATGGAGATATCCCACGAGCAATACGAATTCTTGTAAAGTAGTTTGTTGAAACTTCTAGAATCCGTTCATTTGCTGCAAGTTGGATTCTCGTGAAGCTTAGAAATTTGTGATATTTTCTAGACTCCAGCATTGCAATATATTAAAGCCCCAGCGTATTACGCGAAGTATTTTTATAATTATATTTGTTAATTTTGGTATATTTTTTTTGATTTAATTTATGTTACTGTGTTTTATCGATTTCTGAAAATTATTTTTGTTTTTTTTTATGGTTTATGAACGTTTTATCTATTATTTAATATATCAAAATGAATGTACCAATTTTTACTAAAAATTATATGTTTTCCATTTTATCGCATTCTAAAAAAAAAAAGTTCTGGATTTTTCTTATAAATTTTAGTTGAAAATATATGTTATCGATTTTTAACAGATTTTTTTCCTTTTTAATTTTGAGTAATTCAATTTTATATTTTTGTTTTCATCTATTTTATGTAGCTCTAGGTTATCGAAAAAATTAGAATATTTTTGATTAAAGCGTTTGTTATCGTTTTTAACAGATTTTATGCCTGGTTTTGATTTGTACGTTTGTTAAAGCTTTGAACTAGTATTTTGGGTTTTTGTATAATTTTTTATCGATTTTGTTATAGAATTTTAATATGATTGGTTTGATATATTTTTGTTTCAATTTTATTTTTTTATTTTTTTCGAAATATTTTACTTTGATCTATTTTTGTAATATTCTTGTTTATATTTTTGTTATCGATATTTATATTGACTTCTGCTATCGATATTTATATTGATTTTTCTTATCGATATTAATATTGATTTTTGTTATCGATTTTTCATATATTGGTCGTTGTAATCGATATTTATATTGATTTTATAATCGATATTTATTTTGATTTTTGTTGTCGATATATATTTTGGTTTTGGTTTTGATTTTGATATTTATATTGTTTTTTGTTATCGATATTTACATTGATTTTTGTTATCGATGTGTATATTGATTTTTGTTATCGATGTGTATATTGATTTTTGCTATCGATGTGTTTGATTTTTGTTGTCGGTATTTATATCGATTTTTGTTATTGATATTTATAATGAACTTGTTATCGATATGAATATTGATTACTGTTATCGGTAAAAAATTTTTGTTTGTGATATTTATGTTGATTTTTGTTATTAATATTTATATTGTTTTTTGTTATTGATATTTATATAGATTTTTTTTACCGATAACTATATTGATTTCTTTTATTGATAATTCTATAGATTTTGTTATCGATAATTCTATAGATTTTTGTTTTCGATAATTATATACATTTTGTTATCGATAATTATATAGATTTTTGTTATCGATAATTATATAAATGTTTATTATCGATAATTGAATAGATTTTGTTATCGATAATTATATAGATTTTTGTTTTCGATACTTATACAGATTTTGTATTCTATAATTATCAATTTTGTTATCAATAATTCTATAGATTTTGTTATCGATAATTCTATAGATTTTTGTTATCGATAATTATATATATTTGATTATCGACAATTAAATAGATTTTGTAATCGATAATTATACAGGTTTTGTTATCGATAACTAAAAAGATTTTGTTGTCGATAATTATGTAGATTTTATTATCGATAATTATATAGATTTTTATCGATATATATATAGGTTTTTGTTATCGATAATTATATAAATGTTTATTATCGATAATTGAATAGATTTTGTTATCAATAATTATATAGATTTTGTTATCGATAATTATACAGATTTTGTATTCTATAATTATATAGATTTTTTATTCTATAATTATAAATTTTGTTATCAATAATTATATAGATTTTTGTTATCGATAATTATATAGATATTTTTATCAATAATTATATAGATTTTGGTTATCGATAATTATATAGATATTGTTATCAATATTTATATAGATTTTGTTATCGATAATAATATCGATTTTTGTTTTCGATACTTATATAGATTTTTGTTATCAATATTTATATTGATTTTTGTTATCGATATTAATATTAATTTTTGTTATCGATAATAATATTTATTTCGTAATCGATATTTATGTCGATTTTTGCTATCGATATTTATATTGATTTTTGTAATAGATTTTTTTTTTGTTATCGATTTTTTTGTTATAATTATTTTGTAAGTTTTCTTCATGTTTTTGAAAGATTTATGGTATTTTGTTACCTTTTGGTGTCAATATTTGCTAACATCTTTTGTTAATCTTATAGATTTATAAACGAAATTTATTCAAAAAATATCAAAAAAAAATTCACACTGTTCAGTCCAACATTGTGCTACATATTAATGTTTAAACTACAAACTGTAATGTGAAATATGTTCTTTACTCTTCACAAGAGGATGCTTCGAAACTAAAGTTCACAATGCGCAAACAGCCAGTTCGTCTCGGTTTCGCATCCACACCCGCACATAATTAAAATCAACCGAAAGAGTGGAGTATATTTGATCAGTCAAGAACAAAATGGCGAAATATATTTACATTTTTATTGAAAAACTTTTGCAAAATAAAGTACATAGCTTGATGTGAAATAAATCGCACTGAAATGTGCACAAAAAAGGATGGCAGGATACAAGTGATTCACAGCATTCCGGTGTTTCTCTCTCTGTGTGTGAATGTGTATATCACACATATGTATAGGATATTTGTGGAAGTGAAAATGTGGTAGTGTTTGTATAAGTCGCATTATGTTGGCTGTTAACGTAGTCAAAGGCACAAAACTTTGCAAAGAGGAAAATGTGAAATTTGAAAAAAAAAATCACTGCACGGTATAAATATCCAGTGCAAATTTGTAACAATTGAAAATCAAATAAAATAAAACAAACAACACACGGAAACATGTTAGAGTTATAGCAAAAATTACAGAAAGTTTTAACAACAAATGATCTACGCAATTCCGGTGTAATAGGAAGTTTGTGTATTTGAGTTTATTACGCAGTAAAGAAAACTCTATGCAAATTGTCTGTTCTTGCTTAGAGAGCATTTCTATAGATATTACTGACATCAATTAGAGACAATAATGAATGTGACCACAATAACTGGAACCAATAAAAGTTGTTCTACAGTAAAAATGATGCACAATAAATAAGTAAAGCAGACATTTTTTTATATAAACTACTTAGAAGGTAGTAAAACTGTTTCACCAAATGATAAACTGTGGATATTCCAGAGTTTTGAAAAGTAAATAGTACGAAAAATAACAAAAACTTTCATATAATTCAAAAGAGATTTAGTTTTTTTTCTTGTAGATCTTGTTGTGTTAAACTAAAACTGCTTACTCAATATTTTTAAAGTAACCTTCGATTTGGATTTTATAGACAAAACTCATTTTTGTGTACGTGTCTAAATATAACAAATTTTGATTGTATTAGCAACATTTATACCTATTTAACTATAATTTCCGTTTTTTGAGGAGAAGTAATAGATCTTTTTAAAGAAATAATAAACAGTAAACTATCTATAAAACAAACAATGATATGGCGTAACACATTTTAAACATTTTTATTTTTTGAAAATTCGAACATTTATAACATTTTCCTTAAGCCTTTTAAAAAAAAAAAGATGTATAATAGAAATAATACATAAAATGAAAAAACTATTCTGCATAAAACAAGATATAAAAAACTAAAATCACTGATAAACTAATTAAGCAATAATTAAAAATGTGAATAAACGTGCAGAACAAGTAGGAAATGAGTATAAGTCTCTCAATTAACATAAACTTTTTTAACTTGGTAGAAATTTGCTCAATTTCATTGGGAAAAATACTGTTTTACGTGGAATTGATAAGTGCTGGACCATATAATAAAAAATAAAATAACGTGAAAGAAAATTATTCAACAATTTGATTCTAATTTAAAAAATGTCGAAAAAAACGATAATTTTCAATATTAACGGCTATAACTTTGCGAGTTTTTTGAATATATAAAAGTTTAATATATATAAAAAGGCAATAATTTAATCTCTCAAGTTGTATATTATACAGAAAAACTAAGCTTTTATTGAATGAGCTATAAATTGGTAAATATACAGTTACACCTTCCGATAAATTTTGTTGATACACTAAAAAGGTATTGAAAATTCCAAATATGCAGTATTTTGTAGATTTACTAGCTCCATATTAATAATAATGGCTCGTGAAATATTAAAATATTTTAATTATTCTATTATTTTAAAAATAAAAATATCATTCATTATACTAAACTAAAGATCAAATAAGCCGCTTTTAGTGACCATTGTTATGCGTGATTTGACATTGGTTTAATTACTTTGATGCCTTATAGTTTGTTCCAGTTGAACGCGCTCCAAAGCAGTCATAATCCCTGTCTGGCATTATATGCCATACATGCAACCCATGCTGTCCTCAAAGGCTGCCCCCACTGCGTCGCACTCATTCGGCTGACAGTCGCTTGTCAATGATCTGTCACCATCTCAATATGAATGTTCGACACTGCGGCAGGACGCAGGCCATTGTCTATGAAGCAAATAGCAACTAGTTGTTGACATGCAACCGGATCTTTAATGGCATTATTTGGATTATTTGACTAAGATGTGTCTCTGACAATTAATTTTGGCTTCTTCTTCTTGTGTAATGCGAATAATTTGAAAGTTTCAAAAGCGTTAATATGGCGTCATAGTATGACAAAGATAAAGATAAAATAATGCACTAAAATTTAAATTTCATTTTTCAGTGAAAAAAAAAAATTTTTTTTTGTGAAAATGGAATTCTGAATTTATAGTGAAAATTTTAATTATTAGTGAAAAATTGAATTTTTAGTGAAAAATTGAATTTTTAGTGAAAAATTGAATTTTTAGTGAAAAATTGAATTTGTTGTGAAAAATCGAATTTTAATGAAAAATAAAATTTTAGTGAAAAATTTAAAATTTTTTAGTAAATACTAAAATTTTAGTGAAAATTTAAATTCTTAGTGCAAATGAAATTATGAGTGAAATGGTAAAAGATAGAAAAATAGTGATGAACTGAAACTGTTTTGCAATTTATAGAAAACGTAGTTCACAAATTAAAATTTTTATTTCCATTTTATATGTTTTGCATAAAACATGTTTTGTGCACATGAGAAAAGCCAAAACAAAAACTTTTGCCACCGCTGGCCCAATGTTGGCTGCAACATAAATGTTGCAAAGCGCCGTTGTTGCTGCCTGCCTGACTCTGCTGCTGCTGCAGCGTCAACACTAATTAGTGTAACCTGCGGCTGTAACACATGGCGACTGTTTCGAATAATTTTGCAAACAATTTGTTGCCCAACACACTGCAAAGACTGCCAAAGACACAGCAGGCCATTCTTCGTGCGTTGTTGCAACTTTGTCGTTCGCTTCTTCTTCTTCTACAACGTCTTCTTCGGTTTAAATTAGTCGCAACATGTGCAACATAAACTGACACCGCTGTGTTTGGTTTTTAGTTTTTAGTTTTAAGTTTATATTTATTATTTTACCCAACTAATTATGCGTTGCGTTGATTATTTTAGACTGTGCCTATTGTGTGTTGACAACGTTTGGCCGCAGGCAGGCAAGCAGCAGCTGCTGATGATGTGGCTTTTGTTGCTGCAACAACATGGCCTATGTTGCCAAAGCCGCTTTGGCAGCCAAGTCATGTTTTATGAGTTGTAAATAATGGTATTAGTTTGGCTGCACAAAGTGGCTAACAAGGGCCGAGTAAGTAAATGCAGCTGTGACTTAAGTTAAACTCGGGTTAAGTCACATAAACTTTTATTCTTCATAAAAAAAAAATATTTTTCACTAAATATTCAATGTTTCACTAAAAATTCATTTTTTCACAAAAAATTCAATTTTTCACTAAAAATTAAATTTTTCACTAAAAAATTCAATTTATCACTAAAAATTCAATTTTTCACAAAAAATTCAACTTTTCACTAAAAAATTAAATTTTCACTAAAAATTCAATTTTTCACAAAAAAAATCAAATTCAATTTATCACTAAAAATTCAATTTTTCACAAAAAATTCAACTTTTCACTAAAAAATTCAATTTTCACTAAAAATTCATTTTTTCACTAAAAAATCCATTTTGCATTAAAAATTCACTTTTTTACTACGAGACCAAATTTCTACTACAAATTTAATTTTTTCCAAAAAAAAATTCAATATAACACTAAAAATAAAATGTTCACTAAAATACAAATTTTCACTTAAAATTAAATTTTTCACTAAAATACAAGTTTTTAATAAAAATTCAATTATTTACTACAAATTCAATTTATCACTAAAAATTAAATTTTAATTCAAAATCCAATTTTTAACTAAAAATTCAATTTTTCATTGAAATGCAAATTTTTCACTAAAATGCAATGTATCACGATAAATTCAATATTTTACTAAAAATTTAATTTTGCACTTAAAATAAAAATGTTCACTTAAAATTAACTAAGTTTTTTTTTACTAAAATTCAAGTTTTCACTAAAAATGTAAATTTTCACTAAAAATGACATTTTTCACTAAAAAAAAACATTTAGCACTAAAAAATCAATGTATGATTCAATGTTTCGCTTAAAATTTAAATACACTTTAAAACCAAAATTTCATTAAAAATTAAATTTTTCTTTATAAATTCAATTGTTAACCAAAAATTCATTTTTTTAAATAAAAATTTCATTATTTACTAAAAGCAACATTTTTCACTAAAAATTTAATTTTTAACACGAAGTTCATTTTTTCTCTATAAAAATTTTTTTAACTAAAAATTCAATTTTAATAAAAATTAAAATTTTAATTTCAAATCCAATTTTTTACTTAAAATAATTTTTTTTTACCAAAAAAAAAAAAATCAAGTTTTGACTAAAAATTTAAATTTTTTCTAAAAATTAAAATTTTTTTTTCTAAAAAATTAAATTTTAACTAAAAGTTAAAATGTTCACTAAAATTCAATCAAAATTCTTTATTTCACTTAAAATTAAATTTTCTCTAAAAATTAATATTTTCACAAAAAAATATCAATTTTTCACAAAAATTTAATTTTTCACAAAAATTTAAATTTTCACAAAAATTCAATTTTTCACTTTAAATTATTTTTTTTACTAAAAACTTAAGTTTTCACTAACATATTTTCTTTTTGCTGGCAATACGTGCGCTGAGGCAAACATTCTACACAAAATTAACAAATTAAAACACGGCCTTGGGCGTTTTTGAAAATACCAATACCACACATAAAACTTCTCATAACTACCTACACTAAACAATTATACAAAAACACGTCAAAACAATTGTGCAAGTTGAAACAGATGAACTGAAACACAGATATGAATATAATATATATGGATAGACAGATGTGTGACTCGACAAAGTTTATCTGACACGTATTCATTTTTTGCAGATGGTGGCAACAATTTTGACACTCAAAATACAAAAATTCAGTAAATTGAACAAGTTTTAATATTAATAGTATGCATAATATTAATTTTATATATAAAATGTACAAGTAGATCATGTGGAATTAATTTTAAAAAAATCTTTAAATATTTAATGTATTTCAGTACGATCATTATGTTTATATCTTAAAGAAAAACATTAAAATTTATAGTTTAACATTTAAATAATAGGATACTCTAGAATTACTATTGAAAATAGGTCCGTAAACAAGTCCGTACCCTGCAGAACAAGACTACAATTTCTACAGAGTATATGTCTTCTAAGTGCATATTGTATACCATGCGACAATGCTACACAGAAATATAATATATAAATAGTATATATTATATAATATAAATAGTATTTTGTAGTATTTAATAGTTAATACCATTAAAATAAATAATTTATCCCATTGTTTAATTTCAAAAGCAAACAATTAATGTAAAATATCAAAAAAACAATTATTTATTTTTATGGTATTTTTCTTTATATGATTTAAAAAAAAAATATTATTGCACAAATATCAAAAAAAACTATTAAAGCTATGGTATTTTTTATGAGTGTAACAAAAACATTTGAAATATGGCCGCAAGCAATGCCAATAAACTAAATACATGCGAAACAATGACTTGAATGTGTTTGACTTGATACGCATACACGCAGAAACAAACACACACATACATAGTTTGAGCGTGACTACAACACATGCACAAAACACATAGATTCGCCGCAAAGTTTGTTAAATATTCTGTGTTGTTTGTATTTGTGTTGCTGTTGATGTTGCTGCCTGCATCGGTGTTGATTTTATGCAGCTGCAGCAGCAACTTTTGTTGCATAAATACAAACACATACATGTTGCTAAGGTGTACATGTGTCCGTCTGTTTGTCTGTTGTCTGTCTTTTGCTAAGCAACAGCTGCCTGCTCTAAAGTTTGCCCGAAAGTTGGCTCTAAACATTTAACAAACACCTTTTGCTTAGTTTTGACCACTTCTACTACGTCTTCAAATATTTGGCCTTTGTCTCTGGCTCTGAATTTAATTGTTCAATTATTTATTTTCGTTGTTGAACATGGCTGCTATATTTGAGATTTAATGAGAATGTTTGGCAAAGTCTTATTTATAATTGATTTATTTAATTAGCCAGTTTTAAATACATTTTACGATAATTAATTGTAGAATGATGTAACCAAAATATGCTACTTAAACAATAAATTACAGTGTATCGAGAAATTAGCATAAAATAAATCTACCAAATTCGCTAGTAGAAATTTACCCTAATAGCATAGATATGAACATCTCGATATCGTCTTCGTCATGTAAAAGATTGCTTTATGACAAAAAAACATCAGTGATCAGCAGTTCGTTATCATAAACCTTTTTCTACTAACGTCCAATTTCTACTAAAGTCCGAACACTGTTGGAAACTCCCACATGTTCCGAAAGTTTTTAAAAAGATTGACAATTTTTGAATTTATTATTTTTATGTCTTTTTTAATACACATTGTAAAAAAATAGAATTAAAAAGTATCGGCAACTAGGCGCACTCTAAATTGCAATATGCGAAATTTTGAAATTCTCAGAAACGAATATTAAATATGAATGTTTTACTCAACCAGAATATTCTCCATTAATTCACTTTATTCGAATTCTACTTAAGAGACTTTTCTTCAAATATATAAAACTCACACAAATAAATTTAACTGCAAAAACCACAAATTAAAATAAATACAATAAAAGAAAAAAACCCAGAAGAAAAAAAATTAAGAAAAACACAAAGTCATGAGCTCAAAAACAAATATTAGAACCATTTAAAAAGCCATAATATAAGCAAAAAGAAAAGCAAAATCAAAAACAAACCAAAAGCAAAAACACACAAATTATCAGACATACAAAAATCAAAAAAAAAAACAAAAAACAAATCATAATAAAAATGAAAACTCAAAAGCGAAACATAAGTATAATAAATTAGAATAAAAACAAAAAAATTAAATCAGAACAAACACAAATTCAGAAACAAAACAAAACAAAACAAAATAAACACAATGGCAGAAACAAAATCAATATGAACATATACAATACATATAAAAAAACAACAAAATACAAGCATCAATAGTTAACATTTTGGAGATTTTACAAACAAAAGCAAAACCGAACAAAAGCAAAAGCGAACAAAGACAAATTCATAAACAAAACAAAATAAAATAAAAAAACCAACACAAAAAACAAAATCAAAATAAAACAAAACCAAAATACAAGAAAAACAAAATCAAACAATAAAAATAAATAAAGCATCAATAGTAAACATATTAGAAAGTCTAAAAGCAGAAGCAACACCAAATCAATAGCAAAAATCAAAAACTCAAAAATAATCACATTAAACAAAAAACAAAATAATAAGTAAATACTAAAGTAAAAGCAAAAATTTGTGATTGTGATTGCTTTTACAATCACAAGAACTATTAAAATAGCAAAAACACAAAGTCAAACGAAAAAGTAAAATGCTAAAGACAAAAACTAATGCTGAAAAGAAATAACAAGTAAAAAAATATATCAAATCAAATATTAAAAATAAAAATACAAAAACCCAATATTTCATAAAAATAACCCTAACAATTATACAAAATCAAAAACAAAAGTAAAACCACTTAAACAATCACAAGAAGAAACGAAAGCACAAAAAAACAACAGTAGAAGTAAAAATAAAAACAAACAAAAAAAAAGAACAAACACAAGAACTAATTTAAAAGCAAAAATAAAAGCAAATCCAATATTAACAAATTATATATTATCGAAAACAAAGCAACACAAAAGCATAACCACAAAAAACAAATACCCATTTAAAAACAATAGTAAAAGCTAAATTACAAAAACACAAAATTAAGAGAAATGATAATAAATACAAAAATACTAAATCAAAAACAACAGCAAAAGTAACGAGTTGGGAAAGTTAGGTCACATGGGGCGGACTTTTATAGTCGGTCGGGCCCGACTATGGAATACCCTACACCATTGGTGGGGATATTAATGTGGGATATTTAATTGCATTAAAGTTTTTAATAATGCTGAACCTCCCCACCCTCAGAATATTATTCATATATCACAAATTTACGTCTTATATCCCCATAAATTAAAAAATTTATATAAAAGTATAAACAACTAAAAAAAAAATTGAAAAATATAATTGGGCGGACCACGCCCATATATAAAATTTTGAAAGGCTAATATTTTATAGATTTGATTTTAATAATTTACGGATCAAATTTCCACTATGAAAACCCCAGAAATAATGAAAAAAAAAAGTGTGCGGATCACGCCCATTTTTGAAACACATATTTATAGGTGAATTCTAACAATACCTTTTAAATTTTATAACTATACCTTGAATACTTTTCGAGTTATTAGTTCCGAAAGAGTTATATAAAAGTGACTTGTATGGGAGGTGGGCGTGTCCGTTGACCGATTTGGCTCATTTTCAAACTCAGTTCCTACTTTTGCCTAAAAAATATTGAGACGAAATTTCATCGCATTTTGATCAGTATTTCTCAAGTTATTCTGTATTCGGACAGCAAGACAGCAAGACGGACAGACAGACGGACATGGCTAATCGGACTCGGGTAGTGATGCTGATCAAGAATATATATACTTTTCCATACCGGACACGCCTCCTAAGGGGCGTTACAATATATGCACAAAGTTAATATACCCTGTACCTCATAGGTGTAGAGTATAAAAATACATAAGTAATCATAAGAGACGATAATCGAAAAAATAGTAGAAACTCAAAAGAATCACAGAACTATTAAAAGAGTAAAAACAAAATCAAATCACAAAAGGCATGTCACAGAAAAAGGAATTATCAATACACAAATTGTAAAACTAAAAACAAAAGCAAAACCAAACCGAAACCAAAACCAAAACCATAAGATACGTGGTCAAGTGTTTTTCATAATTCATTGAAGCTTTCTTAATAGGACAAATTGGAAATTTTATTGAAAAAACAGATATATTTTAAAACAAAATTATATATTCTTACATTGTATATTCTTAAGTAATTTAAAAATTAATTTTACTGTGATTTATTTGACTCTGCGTTTTCCAAAAAAATAAGTTCAAAAACTTTTTTCAAATGAAAATTGAATATTATTTTTCAAAAGAAAAAAAAAAGTTTACTTAAAAAATTCCTTAATTACAATTATTTCATTTTATTCATCAATTTGAATATTTGCCTTATTATAGATTATTTTATTATAAATTTGTAATATTAAATGTATTTATTATCTTCAAATATTTCAATAAATCAAATAAAAAAGTATCGACAATTTCAATACAATTCAATGAACAATAAAAATTTTAAAATTGAGTTAAGCATTTTCATAATTTTAATTAATAATTTTATGAATTTTTCAAATTTGCTTTGAAGAACCATTCAAACATTTCAGCTCAACCACATTGCCGCACACAACTGCATAATTTGATCGCTTCCTTTTTCCGCTTGACCAACGAAAAACACATACCACATACTATTTTCGTTTTTGTTCCACAAACAACGGTGGCTCCCGAGTCCCGAGTCCTGCGCTACATCCTTTGGCGCCTAATCTGTTCCGTGCCACTGTGCTGTGTGTTTTGACTTTTGACTCACGAGTTCCTCGAAGAACACACTTTGGCTTCCGTTTCCGGTTCAATTATGGGTTCAATTTTGTTTGCAAATGTGATTCCGGCCTTTTTGGCCGCATCACCGCTGCCGTCGTCGCCTGTTTTTGTCCTTTATCGTTCAACGGGCGCCTTTTCTTGGTTCTTCATTCTTCGGCCTGACGTTTCGCTTTGTTGACTCAATTTCCGTATTTAATGGGTCGTGGCGAATGTGTTCGCATTTGTATTGGTAATGCGCGCATTCAAGCCACATATATAGTTTGGGTCCCTGTGTGGCTGTGTCGGTCTTTTTGTGTCTGTGTAACACGTTTCCCAATTTCATTATTTTGCATACATTTGTGTTGTATCCTTCGTTGGCTTCGTTGTTCTATTCTGTTTTGTTTGACGTTGTGTGAATAATTTGTGGCACTTATAGGCTGAACGACGGCAGGACTCAGCGTAGGACTCGGTTGTTCTTGCATTTTGTGTTGCGTGTCGGCGACTGTGGTTTTGTGGCTTTTCTCAAGGCTCGTGCTGATTTATATTAGCTTTAAAATTTTTGTTAGAAACGAAGGCAAAAAAAAAATTAAATTTCATTTTATTGACTTTACTTAAAATGTTGTAAAAATAAAATCCTTTTCTTTTCTTTTGAATAAAGGTCATGCGAACATCAACAAATTTTATGCATGTTTAGATCCATTGTCTTTGTAGCCCTATTATTGTAAATAATATATCATATCATTTTAAAGGATTGGTAAATCTAATAAAAAAATATAAATCAAAAGCTACTGTATCGGATTAAAATAATAAAATAATAAAATAATAAAATAATAAAATAATAAAATAATAAAATAATAAAATAATAAAATACTAAAATAATAAAATAATAAAATAATAAAATAATAAAATAATAAAATAATAAAATAATAAAATAATAAAATAATAAAATAATAAAATAATAAAATAATAAAATAATAAAATAATAAAATAATAAAATACTAAAATAATAAAATAATAAAATAATAAAATAATAAAATAATAAAATAATAAAATAATAAAATAATAAAATAATAAAATAATAAAATAATAAAATAATAAAATAATAAAATAATAAAATAATAAAATAATAAAATAATAAAATAATAAAATAATAAAATAATAAAATAATAAAATAATAAAATAATAAAATAATAAAATAATAAAATAATAAAATAATAAAATAATAAAATAATAAAATAATAAAATAATAAAATAATAAAATAATAAAATAATAAAATAATAAAATAATAAAATAATAAAATAATAAAATAATAAAATAATAAAATAATAAAATAATAAAATAATAAAATAATAAAATAATAAAATAATAAAATAATAAAATACTAAAATAATAAAATAATAAAATAATAAAATAATAAAATAATAAAATAATAAAATAATAAAATAATAAAATAATAAAATAATAAAATAATAAAATAATAAAATAATAAAATAATAAAATAATAAAATAATAAAATAATAAAATAATAAAATAATAAAATAATAAAATAATAAAATAATAAAATAATAAAATAATAAAATAATAAAATAATAAAATAATAAAATAATAAAATAATAAAATAATAAAATAATAAAATAATAAAATAATAAAATAATAAAATAATAAAATAATAAAATAATAAAATAATAAAATAATAAAATAATAAAATAATAAAATAATAAAATAATAAAATAATAAAATACTAAAATAATAAAATAATAAAATAATAAAATAATAAAATACTAAAATAATAAAATAATAAAATAATAAAATAATAAAATAATAAAATAATAAAATAATAAAATAATAAAATAATAAAATAATAAAATAATAAAATAATAAAATAATAAAATAATAAAATAATAAAATAATAAAATAATAAAATAATAAAATAATAAAATAATAAAATAATAAAATAATAAAATAATAAAATAATAAAATAATAAAATAATAAAATAATAAAATAATAAAATAATAAAATAATAAAATAATAAAATAATAAAATAATAAAATAATAAAATAATAAAATAATAAAATAATAAAATAATAAAATAATAAAATAATAAAATAATAAAATACTAAAATACTAAAATAATAAAATAATAAAATAATAAAATAATAAAATACTAAAATAATAAAATAATAAAATAATAAAATAATAAAATAATAAAATAATAAAATAATAAAATAATAAAATAATAAAATAATAAAATAATAAAATAATAAAATAATAAAATAATAAAATAATAAAATAATAAAATAATAAAATAATAAAATAATAAAATAATAAAATAATAAAATAATAAAATAATAAAATAATAAAATAATAAAATACTAAAATACTAAAATACTAAAATACTAAAATAATAAAATAATAAAATAATAAAATAATAAAATAATAAAATAATAAAATAATAAAATAATAAAATAATAAAATAATAAAATAATAAAATAATAAAATAATAAAATAATAAAATAATAAAATAATAAAATAATAAAATAATAAAATAATAAAATAATAAAATAATAAAATAATAAAATAATAAAATAATAAAATACTAAAATACTAAAATAATAAAATAATAAAATAATAAAATAATAAAATAATAAAATAATAAAATAATAAAATAATAAAATAATAAAATAATAAAATAATAAAATAATAAAATAATAAAATAATAAAATAATAAAATAATAAAATAATAAAATAATAAAATAATAAAATAATAAAATAATAAAATAATAAAATAATAAAATAATAAAATAATAAAATAATAAAATAATAAAATAATAAAATAATAAAATAATAAAATAATAAAATAATAAAATAATAAAATAATAAAATAATAAAATAATAAAATAATAAAATAATAAAATAATAAAATAATAAAATAATAAAATAATAAAATAATAAAATAATAAAATAATAAAATAATAAAATAATAAAATAATAAAATAATAAAATAATAAAATAATAAAATAATAAAATAATAAAATAATAAAATAATAAAATAATAAAATAATAAAATAATAAAATAATAAAATAATAAAATAATAAAATAATAAAATAATAAAATAATAAAATAATAAAATAATAAAATAATAAAATAATAAAATAATAAAATAATAAAATAAAATAATAAAATAATAAAATAATAAAATAAAATAATAAAATAATAAAATAAAATAATAAAATAATAAAATAATAAAATAATAAAATAATAACATAATAAAATAATAAAATAATAAAATAATAAAATAATAAAATAATAACATAATAAAATAATAAAATAATAAAATTAAAGCTTTCTTAAATTGTTAAGTAATATAAATCACCCCAACAAGATTCATTTCTATAATTAGTGCTCATAAAGTGTAGCAACATAGAGGCACCAGCAGCAACAGCAACACTTAACATTGTTGTTCTCAATAAGGCCGCATAGTGCGTCGCTGCTGGCAGTTAACATATTTTATCAATTTCGCGTAATTTTGAGCAACGATAACGCACCAACGAGAGCACTTGACTTTTGAATAAGTCAAACAGATACTTACGACACACTCAGCGGGGCTGTTGTGACAAAATGTGGCCAAGCAACATTAGGCCCACAGCTACGTTACGCATCACAACGTAACGCAACTCAACGCACTTTGCATACTTTGAGGCGCTCGAACCGCATGAGGCGTTGCGACGCGTAGCCTACATAAAAATTGCGCCTCATGTATTACGCACGAAAAATTCACTTAAAAGCGATTACGCGACCTTCGCAGTGAAACAGAGAGAGGGAGGTAGGTAAAGAGACTGCGACAGCAACAATGACGACGACATCGACGACAACGAGTGACAAACGGCAAATGCGTTTGCGTTCCAGACATAAATTTCACTTTAATTTTCACAAATTAGCCACGGATTATAAATCAGCAAATAAACCAGACTTTGCTGGAGGCACCTCTGGGAAATATGTGACATTGAGTGGGTCTAATTTTCAATGCGCAGGGATTTTATCTCCTAATGGTGAGACTTATATTTGTCGTAATACGCATTTTTTTTCGACACCTTATTTTTTACAGTAGATCGCACCTCTTTAAATTTCTAAGAAATATCTTTGAAAAATTTGACACATTTAACATGATCTACATCTGGTATTGTTACATTTTGCTCTATTTTTGTAAGATCATGATTCCCATTTTCCAACTTTTCTTGAAGACGCTTCCTCCTTGGTCTGTTCTTCTACTTTAAATTATTCGCCGTATAATTTTTCTTTGAAGAATTATTTTTCGTTAAAAAAAAGAATACTTCCCGTAGAATTCTTCTCTGGGATAATTTTCCCTGAGAAAATTCTGTCCATCCATCATTGCATTTGAGCAACACTTTTCAAATGTTCACATTTTTCATGGTAGTGATAGGTTAAATTATAAAGACGTAGAACATAAACTTAAAAAACCTAAATTTGAGAAACCACTTCTACATTAGTGACCACAAACAATACCAGCCACAGAGTAAATCTTTCAACCAACTCAATCACATGATGTTGCTCGTACCATACTCTCGCAGGTTCAATTGGATGGCGTAAGTCATATTATTAAAAACCTTCTGCTCATCGCATGTATGAATAGCTTAAAAATGATAGACTCAGTAGAGAAGCGTCTCCAGCAACATTTGGAAAATGTTAACATCGGTGACAAGAAACCTCGAAGCAGCGCACGAGAGATTCGTTATTCGTTGGCAGGGGAAAAGTCTCGAAAGATATCCTGATGTCTCTATGGTGCTTAAGGCTACCGCTAATATTAAAATAATTCTTTCGGTAAGCTCCGATAGTTTGGAAAAGCTTGCCGTCATAGCAAATAAAATCAATGATAAATGTGATAGTTCTTCAGTCAATGCCGTCGCCACGCTTTTGCAAGTTGATCAATATTCGCGACTGAATAGCATGAATTTTGAAACGTATCTAGGCGCTGCCGACTTGTAGCTGCCGAGAGGAAGATCGTACAGTCGTGGACCGAGTCAGATCAGAAATCGATTATGTGACAACTGCAAAGCAGATCGTGTCTGTTGGTACCACAACAAATTTGGGTCAAATGCTTCAAAATGTCGATCGCCATATTCATACAAGGCCGAAAACCACTAACGACTTCGTCTAGGGTGACAGACGAGGGTGGTTTCAAGATAAGTCGCCTGTTTGTGCAAGATAAATCTTTGAACAAAAAAACACCTCATCGACACGGACCGATCCGTTTTCCCCACAACAAGTCCAGACAGCTAACCACGCATAAATCAGGACGTAATGTTGATACATTGATGTGATACATTTTCATCTATTTCAAATTCTTCTTCTTCAAATGTCATACTCTAATAATATTTTATTTAATTTTCAGTAGCCGCATTTTCTTAAATTTCCAAAAACATTTTAAATTATTTCTACACTCAAAAAAAAAGTAGCAAAAAAGGTTGCCAATATAGCAAAAATGTTTGCTGAAAAGAGGAAAGCGCCGTATTATGCTGAAACAGCTGCAGTTTCAGTGATTTTTGTTTATGCTATTAGAGCAGACAATTTTAGCTATTTTAACAAATTTTTTTGATATTAACTCCAATTCATCAAAAAAGAAAATAAAAAGATATGTATTTTTTTGTATTCTAATATTTTTTTTATTTCTGATATACTTTTTTTATTTTTATATTATTATTTTTTATTATATTTATTTTATTTATTTTTATTTATCTCGTATTTTTATTTTACCTTTATTTCACTCTTGCATGCGTGCGTTATTATTACGTATAAGGAATATCCCTTTTATATAAACATGTTGTCGAATAAGAGTCTACGAATTATAGACACATTTAGCTGCAGCGTCTCGGGACTATAGCGCCATCTAGTGCAGGTTAGCTACACTAACAATATGGACACCACTGTCACTAGCACAATCTTGATCACTAGCAGAACTAAGATTCCCAGCAAACAGTTCGCTATTGCAGATAAAAGTGTACTGTAAATGCAAATTTAAGTGTGCTAAAATTTAGCAGTCAGAGTTTGCTATTAATAGCAGATTTTTTATTTTGAGTGTACTTATTGCGCAAGAGAGAGTTTTTTCTTGAATAAAATATGATCTTTTTAATTTTATACTTAGACCTCCTAATGTATTTTGACATTCATATTGATAGGCCTTTACTCCGTATCACCTTTTCTCTATTAAAACTTCGGAAAATCATTCTATACGAGTGAAAATAAGTTCTTTTAAATGCTGGTATTCCTCATTTTTTAAGGGTCTTCTATGGAGTGTGTTTAATCATGTCCGTTTTGGGGGATCTGCTGCAATGTACACCCGGAAAAAATCCCTCAAATCCCATTAAAATTATTGACCAATTTCAATGGGATTTAAGGAATTATTGATTTAATAGTATACAAAAAATAAATCTTTTCATTTAAACGTCATGGTATTTTCTAGTATTTAATGGTATTTTCCGATTAAAATAATAATTTATCCCATTGACTATTTTTAATAGTAAAAACTATTGAGTAAAATTCAAAATAGTCCTCAAGAATATCTGATATGATGGTTTATATATAAAAGAAATTCAAATAAAGTTTTAGGTAGATTAAAAACCATCTATAAAGGATCATTGATTGCACCTTTTGGGTGTCTTCTATGTGGTATCTTTTTTTGAAGAGTGCTCTATGAAGTGTCTTCTCTACTAAGAAGAGCCTTCTGTGAACGGTGTTTTATGAAATGTTTTTTTATGATTGCTCTTATAAAACGAAAGCGTATTCACACCGACTGCCTTTCGTCATTAAATTATTTATTCACTGACCCTCTAGTATGTGTCTTTTTATGTGCACCCCCTCTACAAAATTCTAAAAATATACATATCTCTTCCACGCGAAATGTGTCCAAATAAAAATAACTTTGGCAACTCATGAGGCATACACTCATGGGTCCAACCACCGCCAACGTCACCACCTACATCTCAATCTTCATCACCATCCGCATCTCATCCTCCCCAACACCACATCCATCCACATCAACATCCGCCACACCATCCGACAACGTCTTCTTCATTGAGTCTCCAAATTAAGTTGGAAAATATTTTGGCAAAATATTTTTGTTTTCGTTTTGCTTCGTGACCCTGGTGCGCTCTCTGGCATTCGCGCGACCCCTGCTATGCGACTAATGCGCTGCAAAGGCTTTTAGTGAAATTAGTTTAAACTTTCTGACCACGTTTCGTTTTTGTTCGTTAGCCGCAGGAGTCAGCGTTGCGTTGCAACAGTTGTTGGCGCCGTCCGCCTCTCTCGCACGCTCCTGTCGCTCACTCACTCACTTTAATTATCGCTCAAATTAAGCGAAGCGCAGTCAAGCAGCCGCACATTAATTTTAGT
Source organism: Dryomyza anilis (assembly GCA_951804985.1). Classification (NCBI taxonomy): domain Eukaryota; kingdom Metazoa; phylum Arthropoda; class Insecta; order Diptera; family Dryomyzidae; genus Dryomyza; species Dryomyza anilis. The sequence continues at coordinate 101,180,306 of OX638132.1, forward strand.
ATTTTCTCTTATTTTTGTTAGGTTAATGCAATATTCATAAAATATCAGTGCTGTTGGAAAATTATAAAATTCGGAAATTATTAAAATACAGCAACATTTACTGATTTTCAATAATTTAACTAAAAAAAATTGAAATAGAGAAGTTTCCGAGAAAATGAAATTTGAAATAGTCATAAAAGATGAAAATAAAAAATTCCGAGAAATATAGTGAGTTTAGATACAAGTGCGTGACAGTTTTACACAAAATTCTTTTTTTCATTTAAATATGTAAAATTTTCAAATGAAATGATGATTTTTCATGCACTGACTGAAGAACTTAGCCAAGGATGCTACTTTGACCGAAATTTATATTTTAAATTTATTTTGTATGCTATTTATAAATCCGCTATAAAAACGAAACCGTTTTTATTGATTTTTAACGGAATACGAATTTTATTCTGTATACTAAATTCTTTCAAAATTAATTATTTTCTTTTAAATCTATATATAAAAAACTTTTCGTCCGTCTGTCAGTCTCTCGGTCCGCATCACGTCAAAACCGTTAAACCGATTTAACTAAGATTTTGCACCAGAATACTATGGAGTCCGGTGAGTGTCATGCTATATATAGACGGGATTGGACAATATAGCATACAACTCAAACGATTAACGCGTTATAACTTGAGACTTACAGCAGCTAAGAAGAACAAAAAAATTAAATAAAAAAATAAAAAAAAAGCAAAAACACAAAAACCAAAATCAAACACAAAAACAAAAGTAAAAGTAAAAGACAAAATTAAAGCAATAACTCAAAAACAACAGAAAATTAAAAAAATGATGTAAAAACAAAATTAAAAACAAATACAAAGAACAAAAGCAGAAACATAAAAATAAAAGCAAAAACACAACAGCAAAACACAAAAGCAAAAACAAAAACAAAGGCAAAAATACAACAAAAAACGCAACTACAACAAAACACAACAACAACAACCCAAAACTAAAAGCAAAAACACAAAAATAAAAGCAATTACACAAAAACAAAAGCAAAACATAAATGGAAAAAACACAAAAACAAATGCAAAACCACAAAACAGAAGCAAAACAAAAATGAAAAAACATAAAAAAAAAATCAGCCACACTTAAATTCACCACTATACAACTCATCATAGTCAAATTCAATACACTAAAACTCACCACAATAAAATTCGCTACACTTAACCTCACCACATTAAAATTTACTACACTAAACTCACGAAACCAAAATTCATCACACTAAAATTCACCACACTAAAATTCACCACACTAAATTTCAGCACATTAAAACTCACCACACTAAAACTCACCACACCTTGACTCACCACACCCAAACTAACCACACTAAAACTCACCACACTAAAATTTCTACTGGGAAAAACTCAACGGGGAAGAAGTTTACGGGAAATTCTACGGTGAAGCACAGTCTGAGAAAGAATTGTCTATAAGAAAAGTTCTTTTAGCAGAGAATTAGTTTTGTTTTGGTTACTACATTTATATAACCAAAAAACAAACGTCCCCAGCGAAGCACAGGTCACTGATATAAATAATAATTTTTTTTTTATTTTAATAAAACTGCTCCATATCCTTCATAAAATCTTTGCGCGAGTCGTGCACGGGTCCAGCTAGTAATTTAAATAAAACTCAAAATAGAGGCAAAAATTATTAAAAATAAATATGGAAATTAAAAAGTTTTTACAACTATTTCATATCGTCACAGACATGCCAAAGAAACGAATGTGCATTTTTCAAAATGTTGGGAAATCAAACTATAAAGTTTGCTTTCAAAATTAATAAAAAATATATATATATATTTTTTTATTTTTTTTTTTTTTTTTTTTTTGTTATTTTGGTATATTCGACAATTAGTATAGCGTACATAATATTACATAAAATTAGTATAGCGTAAAAAAATATTTGATTTGGACCACTTACTACATTATAAATACAGATTTTGTGTGGCTAACTCCATAACTTTTCAGGGGTACACGATTAAATGGTAATTTAAAGCTAATAATTGGCCATTTTTGAAGCACCTATCGATTAAAATCAATACTTAAAAATAATTTTTAAATATTTTTTCGAATTTTTGTTATTTGCAATAAAAATGTTATCTCTTACAAATAGCAAAAATCGAAAAACTTTTGTCATGCCAATATTTCGAAACTTTTCGTTTTATTTTTGCAGTAAATTTTTATTGGTACAAGATAAAATATACTTTTTTTCCAAAATTGAATAAAATATATTTTAGCTCATACAAAATTAAAAAAAAAATGTCTGCAAATTAATTTTTTTAGTTATCAGAATCAAAAGTCGGTTCATAGTCAAACCGAGCCATACAAAAGTTGAAAAATCTGACACTCAATTTCACCGAATTAGACAGAAACATTGTTGCGTGTTCTCAAAACAAAAGGCGTCGCCGACAACAACAATAAGCTGAATAACATATCCAGCAACAACAAATAAATGGCAGCCTTAATTGTCTGCGATTTAATTTAATCCAAACTGACGCGAGACTCACGTCGACCGCCAGCGCAACAATGCAGCGCATTGTGTGAGATGTTTCAGCAACATTGACGATGACAATAACAAGAAAAACACGAACAACATCAGAGAAGCGAAGCAAAGAGAACCATGAACCGATGCAAAACACAGCAACAACAATAAGGAGCACAGCAACATTTGCAACCACTTCGCAACTAATTAAAAACTTCATTTCATTTAAATTTTTATTTTTGTTTCTTGCTTACTGCCTGGCATATGTTGCGCTGCGGCGACTGCCAACAAAACAATTATGAATAAAATCCTTTCATTCACACACACACACCAGACACTAACAATTGCTGTTGCTGTCCGTGCTGTTGTTGTCGGCATTTGGAAACAGCCGAAGCAACAGCAACATGAAGCGCAACAAAAAACAAAAAAAAAATTAAAACAATTTAAATTCAATTAAAATATGCTTTTCGCTCCAGAGATTGAAAACAATTCGCCGCTCATATGAGCCCAATTAGCACCGCACAGCACACAGCACACGCAGCGCAACTTTTCACCCAAATCTGGCAACACTAAAAATTCCACAAGCTCATCCCAAAGCATTTTAGTTGGATGGGTGGCACTGTTGTCAGGGTTGCCAGAGGTGTTTGCAACGATATGTTTAAAAATTATAAAAGAAATTTATAAAAAAAAAATTAAAAAGGTTTTTTAATGTTCAAGATGATGTTCTAAAACAATAAATTTAAACATAAAAATTAGCCTTCATTAACACATATATAATTATAATTCTTTTATAGTTCATGTTATTTCAATATGACGTACTGCTTGCTTGATTTATAAAATATTACTTTGAAAAAAAACTAATATTTTCTTCAAAATTATGGATGGAAATTTTTTTACGAATTAAAAAAAAAATTAATTCTCCGATAAACATTTTTTTTTTGAAAAAAAATTTTTTTTTTCAAAAAAAAAAAAAAAAAAAATTTTGAACATTTAAAAGTATTTTTTGTAATTTTAAATAAAAGTATTATAAAACATTTTATAATTAATGCACGTCGAGCAAGCATTATATAAAGAATAACATACAATAACTACTTGAGAACTGAGAAGTATAGCTAAAAATGAATGAAAAATAAATATTTTGATTGAAATTTAGTTTGATGAACAGCATTCTTCAATATGATGTACATATATGTTGATTTTATATATTTGTTCTTTAATATGATGTAACATATTCTTCGCATATGTTAATGGTCATGCACCACATTGATTTTGATTGAAATTTGGTTTGATAAACAGCATTCTTTAATATGATGAACACATATTTGTATTTTATGTATTTGTTCATTAATATGATGAAACATATTCTTCGCATACAGCTCTTCATATTGAAGAACAAATTTATGGTCATCCATCATATTGGTTTTGATTGAAATTTGGTTTAATGAACAGCATTCTTCAATATGATGTACATATATGCTGTATTTTATGTATTTGTACATTAATATAATGAAATATATTCTTCACACACAGCTCTCTATATTGAAGAACAAATTTATGGTCATCCATCATATTGATACTGAATTTATAACATTTCATCATCAATGCAATGAATCATGGTTTGAAGTACGGAATTCATTAATAACTATGATGTACATTTTTTGCTGTGAATGTATACATGAAAATTACATTGAATTTAAAAATATCTTGAAAAATTATTAATGATTTCGCAAAAACTTTAATATTAATAACATCGCAGGAAAATCGGTTATTTGACAATTCTTTAATTAGACAAAAAAAAATGTGTTTGTATGTTTTTAATTTATTTTACATAGTCAGTATTTAACAGAGTCAATTTAGTTTTGAGCCATTTTGACCGTAATTTATATCCATATCCATTCAATTCAATAAGTACATCTAGACTATACACATTAATCTTTTTTCTTTCATTTATGTAATGTTTATACCTTTAAAACACAATACGCCCAAATTTAATACTCTTTTAATGCAATAAAGGCGTTTAAATCATTTATTTAAATAAATTATTTTATATATTAGTAGTAGATTTAAAACAAATTTGAAAAGTGCGTAACAAAGTTAAAAGTTAAAATTTTAAAGGATATTTAGAACCACTAATATCGGTAAATTACTTTATAAGATACGGACATTCAAAAACTTTAAAGGCCAATAACTCAAAACTAACTTTTTCACATAACGTCTTTATTGCATCAAACGCTTCAATTATCTGAGGAAGAGTTATCTGGAAAAGAATTATCTGGGGATGAATTTTCTGAGGTAAAATTGTCTTCAAAGGAATTGTTTTGCGAAGAGACGACTGTAGGGTAATGAATTATGCGGGTTGCTTCGTATATAAGATTTTGTGAATGCAAGGCTTTGGAGTGATTTTATTAATATTTCAGGGACCCTTGCTTCGTTGTGGACGTTTTTCATTGGTGTTAAAAATGTAGTAACCAAAAAAAAAATAATTCCCCGTAGTAGAACGCTTTCCCGTCGAATTCTCCCCGTAGTGTTTTTCCAGTAGAAGTTTTAGTGTGGTGAGTTTTAGTGTGGTGAGTTTCGGTGTGATGAGTTTCGGTGTGGTGAGTTTCGGTGTGGTGAGTTTCGGTGTGATGAGTTTATGTGTGGTGAGTTTTGGTGTGGTGAGATTAAGTAAGATGAGTAACATCCAATTACAATGTTGAGTTGAAATCGATATCATTACGGCTGATATAAATCGTACTGAATTTTTGGGTTCTATGGGAGGTGCCACTTCCCTTGGTTTTTTTCTGGTTTAGGATACTGCATGGACTTTATATCATAGTAATGCAAGTTCAGTGATTTTGCAATGAATCTGAATTATACACCAAAAATAAAAATGGGCGTAAAGTGGGCGTGGTCAACGAAAACTATATAGTAACCTTCTCCTGGGTCTGTAGGATATATATTCCAAATTTTAAGAAAATCCGAGCACATGTGTAAGTTTGCGTATCGCACAAACAAGCGGAAAATGAGATATATATATATATATATATATATATATATATATATATATATATATATATAAGTTCTAGCTGGACCCGTACACGACTCGTGTAAAGATTTTGTGAATGCAAGGTTATGGAGCAATTTTATTAATTTAAGTAACATTTTTATTATTTATATCATTTATATTGTGGACATATTTTTTATTGGTTTTATAAATGTAGTAACCAAAACCAAACTAATTCTCCGCTAAAACAATTGTTCTCATATACAATTCTCTCTCAGACTGTGCTTCCCCGTAGAGTTTTTCCCAGTAGAAGTTTTATTGTGGTTACTTTTGGTGTGGTGAATTTGAGTGTGGTGAATTTGAGTGTGGTGAGTTTTAGTGTGGTGAATTTTAGTGTGGTGAGTTTTAATGTGGTGAATTTTAGTGTGGTGAATTTTAGTGTGGTGAATTTTAGTGTGATGAATTTTGGTGTGATGAGTTTCAATGTGGTGAGTTTCAATGTGGTGAGTTTCAATGTGGTGAGTTTTAGTGTGGTGAGTTTTAGTGTGGTGAGTTTTAGTGTGGCGAATTTGAGTGTGGTGAATTTTTTAGTGTTGAGTTTTAGTGTGGTGAATTTGAGTGAGGTGAATTTTGGTGTTTTCAATTTGAGTGTGGTGAATTTTAGTATGGTGAGTTTTAGTGTGGTAAATTTTAGTGTGATGAGTTTTAGTGTGGTGAATTTTTTTGAAGGTGTTGATTTTGTTTTCTATCCTTTTTTTATTTTTCTGTTGTTTTTGAGTTATTGCTTAAGTTTTGTGCTTTTACTTTTGTGTTTGATTTTTGCTTTTGTTTTTGCGTTTTTGTGTTTTTGCTTTTGTATTTTTTTTGTATTTGAGTTTTTTGTTTCATCTTCTTAGCTTGTGTATGTGCCGAGATATGTCGTTTTGAAAGTTTAGGTTGTATGGGAGGTGCCACGCCCCTTTGTCCAATCTCGCCCATATAAAGCCTATGACACCCTCCGGACTCCATAGTATCCTGGTGCAAAATTTGAGTTAAATCGGTTCAGCGGTTTAGACGTGATGCTGGAACAAACAGACAGACAGACTGACAGACGGACCAAGAGTTTTATATATATAGATGTAGATATATATAGATATTTTAGTATTTCTGAAACAAAATTAAAAATTAAGGAAGTATTTTTGAATTTTAAATATTTCTTTTTTTTCCCAATTATACTATGTATTTGCTATAATGATACGATCTCGTTTATGGGTACAAATTGTCGTATTCATTCGTTTGATATGAAAATGAAAGGATTTTCGATAAAAAAAAGAACTACTTTATCTAATATTATATTTTTGATATTATTTTTAATATTATAGATATCGAGTTGATATTGAAATCTAATTTAAGTTCTTCAGGAAATTTTGTTTTTTTGCAATTTTTGCATTCATTCAAATCTATTAAATCAATAAATTTTTAGAATTTAATGTTTTTGCACAAAAATTATCATTTAAACCTTACATGAAATACCACCACTACTTTTTTTCCATTTCATTGATATTTTCCCATCCATATCAAGGGGTGCATATTATTTTACCGTACTCATATTATTCCGAGTATCTCAAGTAAGAAAAGCATTTTTTAAATAGAACAACATGTAATAACACATTATACGATTTCCAAAAATCCCTATTTTTTTTGGGTGTTTTCTAGAAATATGCCTGAAAATGCAGGAAATGCGATTTTACGAACATAACTAAATTAAAAAATACTTTTTTTATATATTTTGTAAATATGATACATAATTTCCACATTCATTTAATTATTGAATTCAATATACTGTAAAAATAACATATTAAATATACAAAAATAAAAGTACTATAGGATTTTTTCAAAAACTATGCCAAAAATGGTTTTTTTCATCAAACTGGCAACATTTTCATTTAATATTGTAAACTACAAAATGAAAAAGATAATTTTTGAACATTTTTAAATAAGTTCTTAAATGCATTCCCACTTTAAGCAGCCAAAGGGCCGCCCAAGCAGCAGAGGCAGCCTCAGCAATACCACCGGCGACAGCAGCAGCAACATCATGCACGACAGCAACAAGCCAAGGTAATTAAAATGTTGTCGTGCGCACAAACAACATTATATTTTTTGTTGTTGTAATTGCTGGCTGTTGTTGTTCTCACTTGAATATCATGATATCCAGTTGATCTCCCGAGGATTATTATGTGCGCAATGTGTGGACATGCATGTGGTGCCACTGGCGGAAAACCAAAATGTGGGGTGCGGGGTTGGTGTATGAGGGCCTCGGCACTGCGCCGCTGCTGTTGAAAGATACCTGCTGTCAACTTGTAGCAGTCAGAGTTGCCTTAATGGCCAACTTAATGTTTTACATGATCTGTGAGTTGAGTTCTTTATAAACTTCTAATTTATAAACCGTGAAATAATTCATGAGCTCTTAATGATTTTTGATGTAGAATAAATATAAATTTTAGTGTTTTTGTCATTTTTATGATATTTTTCGTAATAGAGGTGTTTAAACCATTAAAGAATATTTTATTTAAATTATAGTAAAAACTAACATTTTAAAAATTAATAAATTATTTTGTTAGTAAAATAAATTTACTACATAAGTTGATGTTCATATTTGAACAAAGTTTTTTAAAAACTCATATTTAAAAATTTATTCGATTAATATTCTTTAATTGTAATAAAAAGTTACTATCAAAAAATAAATAATGCATTTCAAATATTAAACATTTGGCAAATCAGCTGATTCCTCTATGTTTCAAATATCGGTGACAATAAACATGTTTTTTTTTTTAAATATTCTGAAAATCATACTTGTTTTCTTTCTATAGGAATAAAATGAAAAATTAAATGTTTTATATGAAAATAATAAATGCAATTTTCAGCTTGTCAAATTTTTAAAATGTAAAGTCGAAGTTTATTCAGAAATGAAACTGATGTTTTTTTATTTCTCGATATCCAAGATTTATTCTACTAATTTTTTTTATTATTAATTTAAATTTTTAAAGATTTTCATGAAGAAGATATCAAAAATTGAAATTCATAATGATACGAATTCAATGAATGATACGAATTAACTGTATCCAAAATAACTAAAATCAAAATTCTCAAGAGAATGATTGTTATGAATTATTTGTTTCCAAAGAATTAATCAATGATTGTTATGAATTATTTGTTTCCAAAGAATTAATCAATTCAAAATTTCAAAATGAACGAATTTTTTGATTTATTCCTTTCATTAATTAGAAAATGTAAATAAATTGACTACTTTCAGAATTTAAAAAATGGAATGATTCGTCCAGTGGTCCTGGAGAAATCGGCTGATGAGTTAGGTTTTTCTTAAAACATTCATATCTTTTAAACGGTTCTAGCGGGGTCAAATTCTGCGCAATTTTTGGGAATTTTGAAATCGATTTCAGAAAATAAATATTCTTAAATCTTTCGTATCTTCGAAACGGAGCGTCCTAGAGGGGCCAAAGTCTGCGCTATTTTTGAAAATTTTAAAATCAATTTTTAAAAATAAAATTTCTTAATTCTTTCGTATCTTCTAAACGGAGCGTCGTAGAGGTTTCAAAGTCTGCTAAATTTTTGGGAATTTTAAAATCAATTTTTGAAAATGAAATTTATTAAAACTTACATATCTTCTAAACGGAGCGTCGTAGAGGGGTCAAAGTTAGTGCATTTTATAGTGATTTCAAACTAGATTATTTATCGAAAAACTCATTAAATTCGGTCCAGTGAACCTGTACAAATCGACTGTCAGTTTTTTAAACCTTCATATCTTAAAAAGGTAAAGATTTTAAAAACTCAAAATTGAAAAAAAAAAATCAAAAAAATTAGCTCAATCAAAAGAGACATAAATCGAAAAAGTAAAGTTTGAAAACTTAACTAAAATGTTCACGACAAAAATCTATACAAAAAAATATAGATCAATAACTAAAATAAAATTTAACAAATTGATTACAGATATCTATTAGAAATGTTCAGAAGTAATTTTGAATACATTTAAAAAGCTAAAAAAAAGTCTACGTTAATTGCACTTTAAAAAATTTGTCATTGATAAAAATATGTTATATATAAAAAATTATTTCTCCCTTATATCAAAAAAAAACATCTCTCCAAATTTCAGACAGAATATTTATAAATAATATAACTAATTTTGGAAAAAAATTGAGCCAAATCAAAATAGCAGTTTTTGCCGAAATTCGAGTTCGAAAACTTTACAATAATTTAATAATTATAAGTCGAATTATAAAAAAATAATTTATACCAGAATCAAAAACCACATTCAATTCTTATCATAATAGATACTTAGTATATCCATTTAGCAACATTATTGACCTAGATAATGGCTTTCGAAGTTAGCTCTATAAGAAATAGTTGTATTTTTTTGAAGCATCATAATTTTGTGAAATTTTCGAATTTCGAAAAAAAAATCAACTTATATATTTTTTTAATATATTCAAAGCCATAAACTAAATTTTACAAAAATCGAAGAAAAAATTTAAAACGCTGACGATTTGATGTGAAATAACCCCTATGCATAATGACAAAAAAATATTTTTTTCCTACTGTTTTTATTATTTACTGAATACGCGGAATTAGCTTGACTGAAGAATTTATTAACTAAAAAATAATAACTCTAGAATGAATGAACTAAATGCAAATTACTGACAACTACATGTCTAAAAATCAATCGTGTCTAAAATTTAAAAATGTTCATTATTGAATAATATAAAATACAATAAATATTTTTTAAAAAGGCTCTAAAATATATTTAAAAATTATAAAATATTAAAAATTTTGCCACTTTATGTTGCGCATAATTTTTGGTTCCGCCACATTTAATTCATAATTGAGTTGAGTATTGGGTTGAGCATTGGGCACATTTTGCGCCCTTCCGTCAGCACAACAGCTCATTTATAATGTCGCCAAGTAGTTTCGAGCATATTTCGCAAAGTTTTTATTTCAGTTTGTAGCATATTTTTTCAACATAATTTTTTGCATTTATTTTTATTCTTTCATATTGCCTTTTTTTGAGTCATATTTATAGAATGTTGCAAGCAGCAAGTGTTGCAAGCAGCAAGTGTTGCAAGCAGCAACGCACTTAGTGCAACAACCATAAGAGAGAGATAACAACAACAACATGAACATGGCATCTAATGACACTCGGGTGCTCGTTACTCGCCATATCAGTCACTCTTCAGTTGACACTTTTGACTTGTGCTCGTCCGAGGCGTAACGTACTTCGTTGCTCGTTGCTCGTCCGCATCCTTGTCTTTAACCTTACGACGCGGCATACAACATACGCTTCGTGGTCTTCGTTTCTGTTTTTTTTTTTTTTGGGGTTTTCTCTTTTTGGAGGAAATGTTTCGAAAATGTGCGTTATTTTTAGTTTTCATTTTTAAGAGGGTGATTTTTTTCTTTTAGCTGCTGCCAGTGCCGCTGTTGCTGTGGCCTTCGTTGAGGCAACGCGATCATTACCGACTGCAGCCAAAGTGTGAAAAACATATGACACGAGTGTCACGTGATGTGAGCTGCGCGCTAGCACCAAGTGTCAAATGCACACTCAGCAGACAGACACAATTCTGGACGAATTTCGTTGTGTACAAATAAAAATTAAAATAATAGATATAAAATAATAATGTTGAAAAGAACATTAAAAAATAATTCGGTGATTAGCTGGCTACGTGTAGTACTAAATTGTATTATGTGATAATAATGGATTTGGAATGTTTTTTATTTTGAGAGATTATAATTGAAAAAGTGTGATTTTGAAATAAAAATATTTAAAATAGAAACTTTGAATTTAATAAAACTTAAATTAGTAATTTTCACTCAAAACTCCAATTTCAATGTTAAAAATTAATATGCAATAAAACTCAAATTTCTGTCCAAAATTAAAATATTCATCATAAATCAAATCAATTTCAAATTTTCAGTCAAAATTAAACTTTTCTGTCAATAAAGAATTTTACACTCTAAATTAAATTATTCACTTGAAAAAATTTTTTTTTTTAATATACAAATTTTCACTCAAATTTTAAATGTTACTCAAAACTCAAATGTTCACTCAAAATTAAAATTTTCATTCAAAATTAAAATTTTCACTCAAAATTAAAATTTTCGCTCAAAATTTAAATTTTCACTCAAAATTAAAATTTTTACTCAAAATTAAAATTTTCACTAATATTCAAATTTTCACTCAAAATACAAATTTTTACTCAAAATTCAAATGTTAACTCAAAATTCAAATGTTAACTCAAAATTAAAATGTCTACTCAAAATTGAAATTTTCATTTAAAATTAAAATTTTCACTCAAATTTCAAGTTTTCACTCAAAATTCAAATTTTCACTCAAAATTAGTTTTTTTAGCTTAAAATTAAAATGTTTACTCAAAATTTAAATTTCTACACAAAATTAAAATTTTCACTCAAAATTGAAATTTTCACATCAAATTAAAATGTTCACTCAAAATTCAAATTTTCACTCAAAATTCAAATTTTCACTCAAAATTCAAATTTTCACTCAAAATACAAATTTTCACTCAAAATTCAAATGTTCACTCAAAATTAGATTTTTCACTCTAAATTAAAATGTTTACTTAAAATTTAAATTTCTACACAAAATTCAAATTTTCACTCAAAATACAAATTTTCACTCAAAATTCAAATGTTAACTCAAAATAAGATTTTTCACTCAAAATTAACATGTTTACTCAAAATTTAAATTTCTACACAAAATTTAAATTTCTACACAAAATTAAAATTTTCACTTAAAATTAAAATTTTCACTTTAAATTCAAATTTTTTCTCAAAATTCAAAATTCAAATTTTCACTCAAAATTCAAATTTTCACTCAAAATTAAAATTTTCACTCAAAATTGAAATTTTTACATAAAATTAAAATGTTCACTCGAAATTCAAAGTTTCACTCAAAATTCAAATTTTCACTCAAAATTCAAATTTTCACTTAAAATTCAAATTTTCACTCAAAATACAAATTTTCACTCAAAATTAGATTTTTCACTTAAAATTAAAATGTTTACTCAAAATTTAAATTTCTATACAAAATTAAAATTTTCACTCAAATTGAAATACTCAAAATTAAAATGTTCAATCAAAATTAAAATGTTCAATCAAAATTCAAATGTTCACTCATACTTAGATTTTTCACTCAAAATTAAAATGATTACTCAAAATTTGAATTTCTACACAAAATTAAAATTTTCACTCAAAATTAAAATTTACACTAAAAATTAAAATTTTCACTCAAAATTTAAATTTTCACTTAAATTAAAATTTTCACTCAAAATTATTACTCAAAATTCTAATTTTCACTCAAAATACAAATTTTCACTTAAAATTAAAATTTTCACTCAAAATTAAAATTTTCACTCAAAATTCAAATGTTCACTCAAAATTAGATTTTTCACTCAAAATTAAAATGTTTACTCAAAATTTAAATTTCTACACAAAATTAAAATTTTCACTAAAAATTGAAATTTTCACTTAAAATTAAAATTTTCACTCAAAATACAAATTTTCACTTAAAATTAAAATTTTCACTGAAAATTAAAATTTTCACTCAAAATACAAATTTTCATTCAAAATTCAAATGTTCACTCAAAATTCAAATGTTCACTCATTTAAATTTCTACATAAAATTTAAATTATCACTCAAAATTAAAATGTTCACTCAAAATTAAAATTTTTACTCAAAATACAAATTTTCACTTAAAATTAAAATGTTCACTCAAAATTCTAATTTTCACTCAAAATTCAAATTTCTCTCAAAATTCAAATGTTCACTCAAAATTAGATTTTTTCTCAAAATTAGATTTTTCACTCAAAATTAAAATGTTTACTCAAAATAAAAATGTTTACTCAAAATTTAAATATCTACACAAAATTAAAATGTTCACTAAAATTAAAATTTTTATTCACTCAACTATTCACTCAACATTCAATTATCACTCAAAGCACAAATTTCCACTCAAAATTCCAATTTTAACTCAAAATATAATTTTCTTTATTTTCAATTCTAATTGATATTTACATATTTAAAAAAAATAATTAATTAACATGAAAAAATTTTAATAAACCTTTTCAATTATTTATTTAATACAAAAAAACTTTATACAAGGTATTCATTAAATTCTTGAACAGTCACTAAATAATTGACAGAGAACCAGGTTGATTTTGTCAACAACCACAAAACATGCCTAATGAATAAGTTACAGATTTTTCTGAATAATTTATTTTCTAAAATTGAGTTTAGCTGCTGTTGCTGTCGCCAGCCAGCAACCTCATTATGTTAGCAACATATGCCAGCAACGCAGAACTGACTTCGGCGCAGCAACTACGTGTTTAGAATTTAATTAATGGGAATACAGAAAAAATAAAATAGTAACAAGTGGCATCAACTCACAACTGCAATGCATTAAATATGAATAAAAATGAATATTTAAAACAATCCAAATGTTTGTTAGTGTTTGAAAAAATATTCAAAATGCTTTATATAATGGCAACGTGTATTTTTAAACTCCAATTAGAAACTATTCAAAAAGTCATAAATTAAAAATAAAATTCTCAAACACGAAAAATTACAAACGAAATTTTTCCAAGGAAAAATCGTGAGAAAACTCGGAAAAATTAAGACACAAGCTGTGTTGATGATGATGACGACGAGAACGCGAACGCGAACGACGAACGACGACATCGAGAGGAGTCGCTTGATTTATGCGTTCAATGAATGGCGTAAAATTGCTTTCAAATTGGAAACAAAATGAAAATGAATTGAAAAATAATTTGGCGCGCAAGAGCAAACACAAGAAAACGTGCAACAAAATCGAAGACTAAAACAAAAAAAAAATTAAAACAAGAAAAATTTCAAACTGAAAAAATTTCTGTTAGGTGGGAGTTGATATTGAACTCGCGTTGGTTATAGGACTTACCACATTTTTTTTTTTTTTCACGACTTCGCGAATGGAATTTTGTCAGCCAAGTGCAAATCGCGCATAAATCGTACGAATTACTTAAATTAGCTCGGGGATTATTAACAATGAGTGAAAAAAAAAAAAACTTCGGAACTTTTGGCTTAATTTTACACGCAAAGCAAGGCAAATAAATCAATGAAGTGATTAACGATGTTGGGACCAGAGGGCAGGGTATATGGCACATGAGAAGGTAAAGTAGTCTGGAAGGTATTAGTAGAAAATGGGGGAAGGGAGGGAGGTATGGTTTTGCTCTACTATAAAATTGTCAAGATTTATTTGTAGCTTTGTTCTTAAAGACTGGACATAATTTATGACAACTGAACGTGTATCGTATGAATTACTTTGAAAGCTGCCCACCAGACAAGAGAACAATTTAAACATTTTTGTTATTTTACGGTTTTGTTGTTGCAATTGTTGCTGTTTTAAATGCCATTAAAATAGCCATTAATGTCGAATGCTTGAAACGTTAAAAAAATAAGTTAAAATAATAAATATTATTGTTAAAGAAAAAGGAATTTTCCATAAAAAAATATTTGTGTCACTAAAAATTAAATTTTTCATTATAAATTCAAAATTTCACTATAAATAAAAATGTTCACTAAAAATTCAACTTTTCACTTAAAATTCAATTTTTCACTAAAAATCCAATTCTTCACCAAAAATTAAATTCTTCACTAAAAATTCAATTTTTCACTAAAAATTCAATTTTTCACCACAAATTTAATTTTTCACTAAAAATTCAATTTTTCACTAAAAATTCAATTTTTCACTAAAAATTCAATTTTTCACTAAAAATTCAATTTTTCACTAAAAATTCAATTTTTCACTAAAAATTCAATTTTTCACTAAAAATTCAATTTTTCACTAAAAATTCAATTTTTCACTAAAAATTCAATTTTTCACTAAAAATTCAATTTTTCACTAAAAATTCAATTTTTCACTAAAAATTCAATTATTCACTAAAAATTCAATTTTTCACTAAAAATTCAATTTTTCACTAAAAATTCAATTTTTCACTAAAAATTCAATTTTTCACTAAAAAGTCAATTTTTCACTAAAAATTAAATTTTTCACTAAAAATTCAATTTTTCACTAAAAATTTAATTTTTAACTAAAAATTCAATTGTTCACTAAAAATTTAATTTTTCACTAAAAATTCAATCATTCACTAAAAATTCAATTATTCACTATAAATTCAATTGTTCACTAAAAATTCTATTTTTAACTGAATAAATCAATTTTTCACTAAAAATTCTATTTTGAACTGAATAAATCAATTTTTCACTGACAATTCAATTTTTACAAAAATTTTAATTTATTACTTAAAATTTAATTTTTCACTTATATTTAAAATGTTTATTAAAAATTCAAATTTTCACTAAAATTATTTTTTTTTTTTACTAAAAATCAAATTTTCACAAAAATTAAAATTTTCACTAAAATTATTTATTTTTACTAAAAATCAAATTTTCACTAAAAATTTAAATTTTCGCTAAAAATTTAAATTTTCACTTCAAATTCAAATTTTCACTAAAATTCAAATTTTCAATAAAAATAAAAATTTTCACTAAAACTTCAAATTTTCACTAAAAATTCAATTGTTCACTAAAAATTCAATGTTTCATTAAAAATTCATTTCAATAGAAATTCAATTTTACACATAATATGCCACAATAATGTAAAATGCAAAAATCATTAATAAAACTGCTTTAATAAAAATTCTGAATTAATAGAATATAAATTCTGAATGTAAAATAACAATTGCACAATTGAATTTGAAGTGATTATATTTTTTTTTGTAATTTATGTGGGCGGAAGTTTGAATCTTTTGCAAAAGAAAAAATCAACTCCGTTTAGCATCCTTTGTTTGCACCCTATTTAAAGACCGCTTCATATAAACCTCACAAATGATTTAAATAAAAAAACCGTACTAAAGCATTTAATTAGCCTGCGTGCTTTTTACGTACGACTTATTGCTGCTAGTTTGCATTGGATTTAAGTGCCGACAAATGCTGTCTCACGCAACAATAACAATTACAAGTACAGCAACAACATTAATATTAACAGCAACAACAAAATAAATAAAAACACAAAAAAAAATCACCAACATCCTTCATCATAACAACGTCCGACACAAGTCGGCTGCAACAGCAGCAACGCATTGTACTGCGATTTTTTCGAATCAATTGTTTGTTTATTTGTTGCTACTGCTGTTGCTACTGCAACCCTTTAAATGCCGCCCAACAGTCGGCCGTTCATGCGTCCGCCATATGGCCACAAGTGGTTCTGCGGCAACAGCAACAACATCCATTGATTCATCATCGTCATCAATGCAGCAGCAATAGCAACGTTTCATCGGTGTACCAGCGGATGTAGCATTGAAAGAACGTTTAGAAAATAATTTACAAATGTGTTGATTGTTTGAATTTGCATGGATTTGCAAGGTGCTGAGGGGTCTAAGAAATTGAAGATATTCTAAATTAAACTGTTTAAATGAATATTAAAAAAAATTGCATCAAGTAAAACAAACATTTGCTGAAACTATTTTTAAATTATATAAAATTATGTAAAATATTAAATGTTAAGATAACACCGAATACCGATTTTCGATGCTTTTTGATACACGTTGCAAAAAAAAGGGCTCTCTCTCCCAAACATAATTTTGCAGGCATTACATATATCTTTGGAGCTTTATGCAAACAAAAGTATTATTTCATTTTCAAACATTACTATAATAATAGCCAAATATTTTTTTGTTTTCGTTCAAACATATTTATGTTCAGAATGAATAATTTTCGGCGTTCTTGCAAACATATATATGTTTGAGTGTGAAAAACATTTTATTTACATGTAAACATATTTATGTTTACATTTAATTTTAATGTAAAAATAGTAAATTTAGTGCTAATATCTTCTTTACACAATATTCGTTTTTTCCCTTTTTTTAAATTACATTTTTTTTATTTATATATTCTCTAATTATAAACTTAAACTTTTATTTTTTTTAATACACTTATTTTATTCATACTTAATAATTTGATTTCCATTTATTGTTCCTATTTTGAGTTCATTGATTTACGGATACATTGGATATTTCCCAAGCAGCCACTATCTGGTATTAACAGTAATTGGCGGTACTTAAACAAATTCTTCTACCAAAAAGAACTTTTGAACTATATGAAAAGTATTAATATGAGTGTTACTGTGTGCTAAAAGTATGCAGCGTTGTTATTTAATTGTGTCTTCGTAATTCCAAACATACATATAATCAAAATAATGCTATTATTTTTAAATTCGTTGTCACCCAGTAACAATCACGAATAACCAAATACATATAATTCAAAGAACCTTTTATTGAAGTTGGGTGTATTAAATATCGGAAATATCAAACATACATATATTAATATCTGATGAAAAATATATATTTCTACAGAAACATTAATATAGTAAATTCATGTAAATCCGCGACTAAAGCAATTTATGTTTAAATATCGTATAATAATATTTCAATTTGAACCAAATGATAATACACTTCAACTATAATGTAATTAGATATTAATCCCAATATTTATATGGTGATTTCGAATTACCTTATAATTACATTCGAGCATATTCAAACAAATCTTTTCTATCCGTGTAAGTTTGAAATAATTTTTATATTTTTTTTTACCGTAAACGCTAAACTAAAATTGTTAAGCAATACAAAAACTTCATATGAAAAATTTATGAATCTGAATATTATCTAAAATTAAATACTTTCTTAATTGGTTATTATTACACTTTTTATGTTCATTTAATTAAAATCTTCTATAGTAAAATCCATACATTCAAAATGGTTTGTATTTGACAACTGCACAAATGCATTTGAAAGCAACTTCAAGACATTCATTTTATTTCAAAACATTTACTGCAGCCGAATCTGTGCTTGAAAATCAAATTAATGTGTTGCTCACAACAACAAAACACAAGTACTGTCAAAACAAAACACAAACAAGACGTAGTTATAGTGAAGATGCTATGCAATAACATTTGAAATACTGGGTTGAACTACGTATGGCACTGAGTACTCGATGCATTTTACATTTTATTTTTATCATACTTTCTCTTAGGGCCAGTTTTTCAGTGCTAGTTGAACTTTGTTTGTGGTTTAAACTACGTTTAAAATCGAAATCGATTTTTTCAGTGAACTTCAACCATCGTTTAAACTTAGTTTAAACGCCCGATGCTGATGGTTTAAACTACGTTTAAACTTTCAAATTTTGTGACATGAATTTTTTTCACAACACTTTTCACTATTTTCTGTCGCTGCGCTGTTTCACATATTATTATTAATTTTTGTATTTTTGCACACTACGCATTAAAACAAAGTCTCACGTGCACTTTAGTTGCTCGATCTCTTGTTTAAATTTTTAAATACATTAATTTTATTTTACTGAAACAATTTTTTTATTTATTTTATTTTGAATGACAATTATCAGAAGTCAAAATCGAGAGAATTATTTGTCATTGGTCTGCGTTCATTTTAAACTTTCACTGAAAAACTGCTAACAAAATTAAACGACGTTTAATTTAAGGAGAAGATTAATTAAACGAAGTTTAAACTACGTTTAAAGGAGCGCTGTAAAACTGACCCTTCGAAATTTTATTTAATATTGAAATATAGAGCAATTTTAAAAGGTATAAAAAAATCATATAATAATAATAGTTTGGCACTACAGTCTTATGTGAACTTGGCCGAGCTCTCTCACCATTTTGAGCTGTGCGTGTTATATCTGTACTCAAAATGGTGGGACCTACAGTTTATTGCCGAATCCGAACGGCAGGTGAGAGCTTTTCATAGGCAATGTTTTGGCATTTACTGCCGAGAGGTAGCGCGGTATAGAAAAATGTTTCTATGAAAAGATGTTGTTAGCCCCGGTCCAGGCTTGAACCGGGGACCTTTCGGCTCGCAGTCCAACGCACTAACCACTGAGCTACCGCGGCTAGAAAATCATATAGTATTTTATGTTTTGTGTTTTATATGTCAAACAACAAAATATTCCTTTTGTTGTTTTTGCAGTTAACATTTTTTTTAACATTTTTTTGAACAATGTTTGTTGTATTTATGTTTATGCATAAATACCGACAACAACATTACTGCCATCGAATGTTTTCGTATTCGTTTTCTCAATATTAGCCTTCTCATTATCCGTTGCGCTCACTCACCGCACTCACTGTACTCGTAGCATTTTCAGCGAGAATAGTGTCATTTGGTTTTGTTTTTTCAAAACATTGAGTGTCTCGAAAAAAATAACTTGACACTACTTGACAGCAATGATACAAATACTGCAGTGAAGTGTAGTCGCTGGAGAGACTTCACTATAATACTGTCATTGCAAAATGCACTCAATACTGTACATTGTAGTAGTGCATATTTTGCAGAAGGAACTTCAAATACACTTGTGCAGATCTCTAGTTTGTATAATAACATTAACCTTTTACAGTTTTCGGTAGTATTCAAACTAGTAGCATGTTTTTTTTATAGACCTGATTTTTTTTTATTTAAAAAAAATAGTTGCCATTTTGTATTGCTTTGTAAAATTGAAACATAATGAAATTTAACACCTGTCTAACGATTCATCCCACATTCCTACATTTATAAATTCATTTTTTGAATTTTAATATTTTTATTTCAGTGTAAAGGGAGCTGTTGATTGAAAAGTTGCAAGATATATTATTTTTAAATTTAATTAATTATTTAAAATGCATCAAAGCTTATTTTAAAATCGTAAAATAAATAAAAAAAAATAAAAATCCAATCAATTGTAACGTAATACATTTCCATACACGACACTAGATCTGACACAGTATACTAACTTTTGTCGTTCGTTTGCAACATACGGAAGCAGCAATATTACTTGAAGCCAGTTTTAGATCTCCTTTCGTCTGTATTTTTTTCGTCTTTCCTTTAATTTTTTAGACTTTCCATATTATGAGCTGGGAAGAATTTTGAACTTATGCAATTTGATATTTAAAATGAAATTGACCGATCTACCCAATTTTCTTTAATGTAGAAATAAGATTTTTAAATTTATTCTCGCGTTCCGAATTATAATGCCTTGAAAATCGAATTTCCGTACAACTTATCTTATAAACTAATGGATACATTAATAAAAAAAAGTCTGATGATTACAAGTTTATACTTATTTTCAGTAAATTCGTAAACCTGGTGAACTCTGGACCTCTTTAAATGGTAAGCGCGTCTCATTTTGATTTCCTAAAACATTAAAATATATTTAAAAATATTTAAAATCAGTTTAGACCTTTCAAAATGTTTACTAACTTTATTGCACCAACTTACAAAATATCCCCAGTTCTAAATTCCCATGTGATCTAACCTTCCTTCCTGTATACAATATATAACAAAACCCCAGTGCGACAATTAAAAGTACATTTCTATTTTAGGTATAAAAGTAAAAATAAACAATTCGAACATTTTGTGCGTCTGTCAGAGCGTGTAACTCATAAACGAGACATTTGACGGGCACTTTTATTGTAATTAATTTGTTGCTGTTTCAATTTTCCCTATTCGTTTAAATTTCAATACAGATGTTGTTCTTGTTATTATTTTAAAATTGAATTGTTGGCTTCAGACACTGCACGGGTTGCGCCAATGCGTTTTTTATACATTTGTCTGTCATATTTATTTGACAGAATTATTATTTTTATTATTATTGTTAATGTTGTTGTGTTTGTGGTTTTGTCTTTTTTCGGTCTTGTTTATTGTTGTCAATGGTATTGTGGTTTATTAATGAAATATGGTCATCAGTATGAAAATTTTAAAAATTCTAAAAATAAAATGAACAAATACAAAAATGGAGAATATAGAATTGAAAACCGGAAGTACAACATTTCTTAATTGTTTTTGGGGTTTCGACCAACAGATGTTTATTTAGTTTTTGAAATTTTAAAAAGTTTATGGTAGCAGATAATTCATTAGCTTTACTACTTAGTTTGGATCTCAGTGTTTTTAGTATTTCCAACTTAATATTACCAACATTGAAAAACAGGGATCCTCTACAAAATGGGGAAAAATGAAAATTCTATAAAATTTTATAATATAGTTTTTGAATTCTGATTGAAACTTCAAACTCATTTTTTTTTTAAATCATATAAAAATTGAAAGAAAATGTATATCGAATTTTTGATAGCTTTTGAGACCCTTTTTTTTGGAGAGTTTACAAAGCAAGTTCATCAAAAAAACTGTAAATGCAATTTTAATGTTAATGGAAATGGTTAAATTTAGTATAGGTTAATTCCAATATTTTTGATAGTTTTCAATTTATTTGGATCTAAACTCGAAAATTTTGCTTATTTAGATATTTTTTTGTTTGTTTTGCATATACAACAAAATGGTTAAAATAAAGATTGCTGTACAAACTAATGATAATTAAAACTAACTTTCTGTTAATTATTTTATACTTTTCTGATTTATCGAAATTAGAAAAAGAAAATGCTGTATAAAATAAATTTTGCAATGCTTTGAAAAATATTTAGTTCTTTTAAAGAACAACTAAATAATTGTTCAACTAAATATTTCTCGCCGCACTGACAGCCAGCAGACATCAGGCATCAAACATCAGCCATAAACGTCAGCCGCGCCGCTGTGCCGCACTGACATGTGAGCGCATGCAAATCGGTTTGTGTGCTGACACTTTTGACAAACGTCACTGAAATGTCAAAATGCGCCATTACAATGACAGACGCTCACTCTACCCTTCAACATCATCTTGTGTGCATTTCATTTCGTACTTATGCCGACGCGTTCTCACTCTCCCACTCAGACGTCCCTCCACCGCTGCTGTGCCTATTCATCAGCATTATCATGATGTACTTCGCGTCATGCTAGAGCAGCACCATATGATTCAGTGATTCTCTGATTTCTTCATTTGTTATCAGGCTCAAGTGGGTGACAGCAAGCAGCAGCGGAGAGTGCACGACGGAGAGTGCGAGTGCAAGCAGCATCTGCCTCGTCTGTTGTAGGCCTAAAGTGACGCAGAAGAAGTTGTCACAACCGTTCTTCAACTTATGCTCAACTTAAAGAGAGCGAGGGACAAGAGACTTCTGAGCCAATCAAATGCACGTCATGATCTGTACTTTTTGACAGATGCTCGTTGTAGAATTTAAAAGGGTCAAAGTCGTTTTTTTGCAATGCTAGGAAGTAAACAGTTGCCAGTTAAGCAGTTTATTGTCGTCATGTGGTGCGCGTCAAATAAAAATTAACATTTTCGATATTATTAATTTTTTATTTTTAATTTTAAATTTTTTTTTAATTTTATACTTTTTATACTTTTTATACTTTTTATACTTTTTATACTTTTTATACTTTTTATACTTTTTATACTTTTTATACTTTTTATACTTTTTATACTTTTTATACTTTTTATACTTTTCATACTTTTTATACTTTTTATACTTTTTATACTTTTTATACTTTTTATACTTTTTATACTTTTTATACTTTTTATACTTTTTATACTTTTTATACTTTTTATACTTTTTATACTTTTTATACTTTTTATACTTTTTATACTTTTTATACTTTTTATACTTTTTATACTTTTTATACTTTTTATACTTTTTATACTTTTTATACTTTTTATACTTTTTATACTTTTTATACTTTTTATACTTTTTATACTTTTTATACTTTTTATACTTTTTATACTTTTTATACTTTTTATACTTTTTATACTTTTTATACTTTTTATACTTTTTATACTTTTTATACTTTTTATACTTTTTATACTTTTTATACTTTTTATACTTTTTATACTTTTTATACTTTTTATACTTTTTATACTTTTTATACTTTTTATACTTTTTATACTTTTTATACTTTTTATACTTTTTATACTTTTTATACTTTTTATACTTTTTATACTTTTTATACTTTTTATACTTTTTATACTTTTTATACTTTTTATACTTTTTATACTTTTTATACTTTTTATACTTTTTATACTTTTTATACTTTTTATACTTTTTATACTTTTTATACTTTTTATACTTTTTATACTTTTTATACTTTTTATACTTTTTATACTTTTTATACTTTTTATACTTTTTATACTTTTTATACTTTTTATACTTTTTATACTTTTTATACTTTTTATACTTTTTATACTTTTTATACTTTTTATACTTTTTATACTTTTTATACTTTTTATACTTTTTATACTTTTTATACTTTTTATACTTTTTATACTTTTTATACTTTTTATACTTTTTATACTTTTTATACTTTTTATACTTTTTATACTTTTTATACTTTTTATACTTTTTATACTTTTTATACTTTTTATACTTTTTATACTTTTTATACTTTTTATACTTTTTATACTTTTTATACTTTTTATACTTTTTATACATTTTATACTTTTTATACTTTTTATACTTTTTATACTTTTTATACTTTTTATACTTTTTATACTTTTTATACTTTTTATACTTTTTATACTTTTTATACTTTTTATACTTTTTATACTTTTTATACTTTTTATACTTTTTATACTTTTTATACTTTTTATACTTTTTATACTTTTTATACTTTTTATACTTTTTATACTTTTTATACTTTTTATACTTTTTATACCTTTTATACTTTTTATACTTTTTATACTTTTTATACTTTTTATACTTTTTATACTTTTTATACTTTTTATACTTTTTATACTTTTTATACTTTTTATACTTTTTATACTTTTTATACTTTTTATACTTTTTATACTTTTTATACTTTTTATACTTTTTATACTTTTTATACTTTTTATACTTTTAATACTTTTATACTTTTTATACTTTTATACTTTTTATACTTTTTATATTTTTATACACCTCATATTTTTGATATTAATATTAAATAAAACTTTGTATATAAAAAAAAAAATATTAAATCAAAATTTAAATATTAAACAAAGTTTTCTTTCTTTTCAGTGTATAATACAGCAGCTAAAAATGCTATTGAAAAATATTGCAAAATAAATACTATTCATTGCAACTAAACTAAAATTCTCAATAAGCATTAAATAAAAATGCAATAAAAAACTCTTTAAACATCTGAAGCTGCAACAAATGTTTTGAACACAAGCGCAATAAACATTCATACAAAGCAACATTTACATTGACTATGCAACATGCTGCGCTCAACAATTCCAGTCGCCGATACAGCAACATGACGAGGGTGGTGACAGCCGTGTGAATGGAACGAGTACTGGAAGGCAGCCGTATCAGCAACATCCTCAAAATTAAAAACACAAACAAGACGCAGACGACCAAACAACAAGAACAAACGAACACTTCGTGTAAACGAAGAACAGTTCAGTCTGTCGTTTGACGTTAGCGGAACGAGTTGTGGTTGTGCGCGGGAGAAGTGCAATGAAGATATATTTTTCGAAATCGCGAATATTCTCTGAGTAGCCTAAATGTAGAAAAACAAGTAAAAGACGAAGTGAAAAGTATTGAATGTTGAAAACAGTGATTGAAGTGCAAAATATATAAAAAAAAAATATTTCTCAAAAATAGTTAAAACATTTAACAGAAAATATAAAAAAAATAATATTGTAAAATTAAATATGTTGCAAATATTTAAAGTGAAAACAGCAAAAAACTCAGTACTGGATAAAAATATTGCTGTCGATTGCTTTAGCACAAACATGGCGCCAAGTTGCAACTGTTGCCAGCAACAACTTAGAGATGGCAGTGTCAACACCAACAACAGCAACACTGCCAGAAAATGCTGTATAAAAAGTATAAAAAGTCACAAGAGCAGAAGCAGTTGGAAAAATTCAATGTGGAGTCTTGTGCTGCTCATGCTCGTGAGCTCTTGTTGCGGTGAGTAACAATTTTAAGTAAATTAAGAAGAAAACTAAAGTTCATAGAAATCCTTTTGAGTGATTTTTTAATTGAAGAAGAATAAGGAAATGCAATGCAGAAAACTGATTTCATTTTCTCTTGATAAATTACAGAAATTTTGTCACGGGTTTTTTCCGCTTTGCTACTCGGAAATTGGATCAACAAGGTGTCTAATATTTTACACACATTAATAGAATTTTATGGAAACTCACAAAAACTAAACCAAATCGACCGAATTTTAAAAACTAATTGGTCTATCAGACGTGGTGTGCCCCCCATATTTTGCTAACCGGCCTCGACAGAAAAATTGTTTACGTTTCTGTACATTTTCGAATGTTGTTTTTCCTCAAGTATACTATGCCAAAATCTAGTGTGGTTTTGTTGTACATTTAGAGCCACAAAAGAAAAAAAGGTTGAATTTGAAAAAATTGAAATTTTTGTCCTGCCGAAATGGCCGAATCTTTTAATTACTTTGCTATAACTTTTTAATGGTACAAGATAAACTATTAGTGTAAAGGCATGAATTGTTTGTTTTTAAAGCACCCATGGATTGATATAATTATTTAAAAATTTGTTCTTAAAAATAAAAAAAAAAATCGAAAAATATTTTTTTAATAATGATGCCAATCGATAGGTGCTTTGAAAAGAAACAATAAATGATTTCACACCACTATTATATCTTGTGTGCATGAAAAGTTATTGCAAAAAAATAAAAATATAGGCGTTTTGTTCAGAATATAGCCAAGCAATTGACGAATAAACAAAAATAAAAAAAGAAAACCAATTTCTAATTTTTAAAACAATTCAAACCTTAAAATTTGATTTTCCAACATTTTTAAAAATACACATTCGACTCCCTTGGCATGTGACGAAATAATTCAATACTAGAATTGATAAAAGTTTGAGGCATTTTTAATTTACACGAATTGCACTTTTAAACTTAGAAAAGCAGTAAAATCACAAATTTTATAAAAATTTCGAAATATTTAGTTGGTTCTGGTTATTTTAGAGAAGTAATTTTCTGCAGTAAATCAAAAACAAATTTAAATTATCACAAAATACTAAATAAATACTGAATGACTAATTTAAGAAAAAATTGTAATATAGA
Source organism: Dryomyza anilis (assembly GCA_951804985.1). Lineage (NCBI taxonomy): Eukaryota > Metazoa > Arthropoda > Insecta > Diptera > Dryomyzidae > Dryomyza > Dryomyza anilis. Next base: position 101,206,818 of record OX638132.1, read on the forward strand.
TTTTTTTCCGCAAATCTATAGTAAAATATTTCATTTAAAATACTGCTTTAAATAAACACTCTAAATGGCATTTAATATGAATTCCGGAAATTTTAAATTCCCCCAATTAAGCAGCAACCTTTCAATTCATATTCCTCACCAGGGGAATTGGAAAAATTCATTTGCAAAAACAAAAAAGAAAAACTCACTCGCATAGCCAAACATTTGCATGTTCAATAAAAGTTTAAATCATTTTAATGAGAAACGAACGTCGCCAATAGAAAAGCAAAAAGCGCCAACACTACAGCTGCTGTTACTGAAATTTCTAAGTCTTGTGCTGCTCCTGCTGCTGCTGTTCCAAGAGCAACTGCTGCTGCTACTGCAAAGTTTATGACTTTCGATGGAAATCCGTGCAATAAAACTCTGCACCGCATCCAATGAACATGACAGCGATTTCTCTACGTCGATTTGTGTTTTTCGTTTTTGTTTTCTGTTGTTGCTCAGCACACATTTTTAACATTTCGATGGGTTTTGATTTTAGCCAACGGAGGGCACTTTTTACTACAAACAAAATGTTTTTATTGCTGTATTTTTTTTTTGGTTTTCTTTTTTTTTGCTATGTTGCATTTAATTGATGAGCGCATCAATTGCACTGCAGCAGCAGGATTTATTTTGTTTTTTTTTTGTTGTTGTAAGGATAACGTTGTTTTTTTGGCGTTTTCTAATGGAATGCAAAGCATAAGCCACATGTGTTGATTTTATTCCTTTTACTTTTTGCTATAATATCTGGTTTTCGCTGCCGGCGAAATTCTGGTACTTGCAACAGTGCGGTTGCAAAGCATTTAAATTGAAAAATTCACTGCAAGAAACTTGCAAAAAACTTTTCGCACATAAGTGAATTTCAAACAACTACCCCTTTTGTCCCTACGGCCACTGTTTCTTGTGCTGTTTCAATTTTAGTACTTTGGATCGAGTCACTCAGTCAGTCACCCAACGAGTTGTGGGTCACGATGTAGTTTGTGTGGCCTGTAGCGATTTGCAAGTGCCATGAGATAGATATGCAATACTGGATAATGTCAACCAAATTGAAAAAAAGAGATTAATTTAATGTGTGTACCAAATTAGGAAACGTTCTCCAGAAATCTGTTCCTAATCCTTGCTGAATTTAAATGAAAATTGTTGATGAAATCAATAAAAAATCAGTACAAAATTGGGACAATGTATAAAAAGTAGTTCAAATGTAGACTTAATTCATAAAAAATTTTGTACCAAAACAGTACAAAACAGCACAGAATCTATAAAAATTTAAACAGAACCCAATAAGTATAAATTATTACACAATATGTTTAAAATCCGTACAAAACAATTAGTAAAAATTAAATCCAAATCAATTTAAAATCCATACAAATTCAGTGCAAAAGAAGTAAAAAATTAGTACATAAATTAGTACAAAACCAGCACAAAATAAAAATGAAATCAGTTTCAAATTAGTACAAAAAAATGGCAATACAAATATAGACTAAATGGTTCTTTCAGTATTTCGAAACGAAAGACAATTAGAAGAAACTGACCTAATTTTAAATAAATTTCAAAGTTTTAAAAGTCAAGTAACATGAAATCAAAATGAATGTCACGAAATTTTTAATTCAATTTTTCTTTTCCTCGTTCGTTTCGAGATAAAGTGGGTATAAAATCCACATAAATTGTACAAATCAGTTCCAAATCTATGTAAAGGCGCTACAAAAGTTTTTTTCAAGGGTTTGCCATTTCATGATGGAAAGTTATACGATCTAACAACGAGACGAAATTATTAAAATTTACTACCGAAATTCGAATTAGTATATCTTTCCATCATGAAATGGCAAACCTTTCTGAAGAGAAATGTCAAAAGAGCGGCAAGAAATATGGCGTCGTTTGCTGTCCCTGTCGCCCTACTTTTGTAGCGTCCCTGTTGAAAAACCCTTTACAAAAATCAGTCGGAATACAATTAATACAAAAACATCAAATATGAGAAGAAAATATTGCAAAATCAGTACAAAAATATTAGTAGAAAATCAATGCAAAATCTGGGAAAATTCCATACAAAATCATAATAAAGCAAATAAAGGGTTTTTCAATAAGAGCGCTACATAAGTTTTTTTCAAGGGTTTTTCAACAGGGACGCTACAAAAGTAGAGCGACAAAAACAGCAACGACCCCATATTTCTTGCTGCTCTTTTGACATTTCTCTTCAGTAAGGTTTGCCATTTCATGATGGAAAGATATACGAGCCAAAAACGAGACGAAATTATTAAAATTTACTACCGAAATTCGAATTCGTATATATTTCCATTATAAAATGGAAAACCTTACTGAAGAGAAATGTCAAAAGAGCGGCAAGAAATATGTCGTCGTTTGCTGTCCCTATCGCTCTACTCCCTGTTGAAAAACCCTTCACAAAATAAGAAAATGTCTGTAGAAAATTTGTATAAGTTCCGTACAACATCAGAGCACAAAGCAGGACAAAAACCTATCAAAAAAAAAAAAACAAGATAAAGTCAGAAAAAAATCAGTACAAAATCATAAATGTAGTAGAAAATCTAAACAAAATCAGAAAGTACACAAAATTGAAATTCAAATTCAGAACTAAATCAGTGAAAATCATAAATAAATGAATAAAATTAAAGTAAAATCAGTGCTACATACGTACAAAATCAGTACAAATATAGGTACAAAATCAGAAAAAAGTCAGTATAAAATCATTTCAAATCAATACAAAGCAGTTACAAAATCAGTTCAGAATCAGTACCAAATATAGCAGAAAATCAGTAGTCAAACAAAAAAAAAAAGTTCTATATCAGAACGAAATCAATACAATATCAATATCAGTGTAATAACGGAATAGAATCAATACAACAGCAAAATCAGTACAAAATCATTGAAATACAATTACAGAACAAAAAAACTGTATTACATAATTATATTTGAAACCCTTGTAACGATTCGTATCAGTATCCAGCCAGTTTAACTAGTCACTTGTAGAGTAACTATCCGATCAGAAACTAGTTCGAAACTCTTCTGTTTCTGAGCATTGCGCAACCAGTTACCGACCAGTTCTTGACTGGTTTTACTGGCAGGGATCTGCTCTTCAAATTACTACTAGTAACCGACAAGCTTTTACTGGCGAGTATATACACTCAGAAAAAAATACCATAAAATCAATAATTATTTGATAATAAATATAGTCAATGGAATAAATTATTATTATCATACCATTAAATACTACAAAATACTATTAAATACTATAAAATTGTTTTTGTGTTTATACGAATATAAACTATGCAATGAAGCAGATTTTTAATAAAGAACCACTTAGTTGAACCATTAATCTAACTACGGAATATTATTAATCTAAAGCTTTTCGCTTTACTGTAATCTTGATTCAAAATATCTAAAGACAGACAGCTGTATATCGCTAAAACCAACTCAAAAGATATCTCTATTTTACATAACTTTACTTATTTGCTTTATAAAATAAATACAAAATGCAATAAAAAAATAAAATATTCAAAATAATAACACGGTTTATAGCTGGCAACACTTTTTCGCTACTATTTCCACTAAATAATTGCATTTGTCCTCTACACCAACGTGACTGATTCATTCGCTCATGTCATGCACGCAAAAAGCAAAGAAATTCATCTTCAATTACAGTGTAATTTTCTACGTAAAACCCTCAATCTGGCAGCACATATCCACCTGCAGTCAGCACTCGCTGCTATTTTTTGCTGTCACACAATTTTACTCGTTATGTTTCCTACTCGTTCTTCGTTTCATTATGTAGTACGTTATATGTGTTTTTCGCTCGTTTTTTATGTCTCTTCGCTGCTGACTTTAACTCGCAGTTAAGCGCTTCGTTTAGACGTAGTTGTTGTTGTAGTTCGTGTTGTTGTTGTTGTTATTCTAGTTACTGCTACTATTCATTAGTGGCAAAAGTGGGAGTGAAAGCTATGTATTTTTCACTTAAAATAGTTTTTTTTCGGAAATGTTGTTGCCATTTCTAGAGCTGGAGAATGTGAATAGATAGATGATTTTTTTCTGTGACCCAAGTCATGTGTGTGTTTTTCGTTGTTGTTGTATTTTTTTATTGCATTTCGTTTTACACTGATTGAAGTTGTTTTGAATGATGCCAACTGCAAGTCTTTGGAACTTCACTCACTTCGACTATGTTCTTCTTTCTACGTTTCTTTATCCTTCGTCCTGATTTATCAGTCGGCATTTAATGGCAAGCAATCCTTTTGCCCCAGTTACTCGGTGCAAAGTAAAAAGGAAATCCAAAATAAAATAGGAACCAAGTCGACGACTGAGTCAGTTTCTGAGTTGGATTCAGTTGCAAATAATCTGCGTAAAAATACTGCACTTTTATGTGACTTCAATCAATTTGGCTAACAATTTGTGCCAGAATGTAACTGAAAATATTTCAATCAATTGCACTGTTTCGGAATCGCGATATACAAACGATTTAAATTGAGATTGAGGGAAATTCAGTTCGAGATAAATCGATGTTAATCTGTGTGTGCCGTTTATCTTATTTTCAAAGACATATATTTGATATTTAAATCATTAATATATAGCCGAGATCTGAAATAACTATCAACCTTTATTTTCATTTGGTTTTTCACTGAGAGATATCATTTTTCAAGAAATTGAAAGTTCTTTGGTTGAGAGATGTTTTTTATTTAAAAAAAAAAGTTCTTTGGTTGAGAGATGTTTTTTATTTAAAAAAGAAAAGTTCTTTGGTTTAGAGTTATATAAAACCTTTTATCAAGGTCTTTGTTTAATGTTTGTTAGGAAACAGAATTAGGTTCCATTTATAGGGAATTCTTTGTTGTTGCTTGAAGAAACATAAAAATGTGTTGTTGGAAAATAGTGATTTCGATCACTGCAAACTTCCATTGCAAGAAAAGGTTTTTTAATTTTTTGTTCGAAAATTTTTCGAATTTTTTCGTCTTTTTTTTCATTTGATTTCGACCCATTGCGTTGATTTTGTCGTCCAATTATTTTTTTTTTTTATTATTTTTTTACCAACATTTTGTTTTTTCGACATTTTTCGAACATTTTTGTATTTGTCGAATATTTTATTTTTATTTTTGAAAATGGTGATCATTGCGTTGTTTTTGTCGTCAAAATGTTTTTTTTTAGCCAAATTTAATTTTTTCGACATTTTTCGAACATCGTTTTTTGTTGTTTATTTGGAAAATTTGAATTTGACCCATTGCGTCGTTTTTGTCTTCCAATTTTTTTTTACCAAAATTTTATTTTTTCGAAATTTTTAGAACATTGTTGTTTTTGTCCAATATTTTGGAAAATGGTGATTTCGACCATTGCGTTGTTTTTGTCGTCAAAATGTTTTTTTAGCAAAATTTTATTTTTTTTTCTACATTTTTCGAACATCATTTTTTTTCGAAAATTTTTTTTATTTTGAAAAAGTTAATTTTTTTGATCCATTGCGTTGTTTTGGTCGTCCAATTTTTTTTACCAACATTTTATTTTTTCGACATTTTTCGAACATTGTTGTTTTTGTCGAATATTTTTTTTATTTTGGAAAATGGTGACTTCGACCATTGCGTTGTTTTTGTCGTCAAAATGTTTTTTTTAGCAAAATTTTATTTTTTTTACATTTTTCGAGAATCGTTTTTTTTCGAAATTTTTTTTTATTTTGAAAAAGTTAATTTTGACCCATTGCGTTGTTTTGGTCGTCCAATTTTTTTTTAACCGAAATTTTATTTTTTCGACCTTTTCCGAACATTGTTGTTTTTGTAGAATATTTTATTTTTATTTTTGAAAATGGTGATTTCGATAATTGCGTTGTTTTTGTCGTCAAAATGTTTTTTTAGCAAATTCAACATTTTCCGAACACCGTTGTTTTTTCGAATATATATTTTTATTGAAAAATTTGATTTCGACCCATTGCGTTGTTTTTGTCGTCCATTTTTTTTTTACCAAAATTTTATTTTTTCGAACATTGTTGTTTTTTTGAAAATGGTGATTTCGAATATATATTTTTTTGAAAAATTTGATTTCGACCCATTGAGTTGTTTTTGTCGTAAATTTTTTTTTTACCAAAATTTTATTTTTTCGAACATTGTTGTTTTTTTGAAAATGGTGATTTCGAACATTGCATCGCTTTTGTTGTCCTACAAATCGTTGTATTTGTCGATATTTTTTTTTTTGCAAATCGTGATTTCGACACTGTTGTTCTGGTCGTCCACAACAACATTTTTTTCGAACATTGTTTTATTTTTGTCGAATATTTTTTTTCTTTTGGAAAATTGTGATTTCGTCCATTGCGTTGGTTTTGCTAATTTTTTTCGAAAATTTTCGAACATTGTTATTTTTGTCGATTTTTTTTTTGGAAAATGGTGAATTCGAAAATTGCGTTGTTTTTTGTGCCCCATTTCTTTTTTTAAACAGTGTTGTTGTTTTTTTTAAATTTTGGCTTTTAGGGTTACCATATCAGTCTGTTGTCTACAAATATTGAGAGAGAATTTTGCAACGACACTTCTCAGCTTCTCAAAAATTACTAATGAGAGATATATTTTAATATCGCTGTTCAACCGCAACTGACATATTTCGAAAATGAATTTTTTTCTCAAAAATTTCAAAATAAAGGTTTCTCTCCTCCTCCTTTTTTGTCTTTTATTTTTCTTTTATTTAATTTTGGATTTTTAACTGATTTATTCAATAAATGTTATTGAGTGAGAGTTATTTAGAAACCTTTGAAAAGGTTAACCTTTATCTCTGACCTGACGTTTATTTGGAAAACGGACATTTGACAGCCATCGATAGAAAAGGTATATATAAAACTTCGGTACGTTTAGTGGCAAGCATGAGCTGTGCAAGATAAAAATTGTAAAATACATGAATTCTGAAACAGAATGCCATATCTATATTTAGTCAGTAATATGATATATTTATTTTTTTCACCCTCCAACCGCATGATATTCAATATTTCACCGCTAATCAATTTGCGCAAATATTTAATAATAATTAATAGCCAAACAACAACAACAAAAATAAATAACAAATCATAAAACGTCCCCTAAGACGTCGTTATTACCGTTCAACGGCAGTTTTCCAATATTCAACTTGAAGCGATTTTTTTTTCTTTAACCGAGAAACTCACGTTGCCTTTCATATTCGATGAAGAGTCCAACACTGAAAGCAACAGACACACATACATGCTAAAGTCTACAAATAGTCTGATGTATGTGTGAATGTCCGTCTGTTTCGAGTTGCATACAAACACGCATCTGTGTTCGGTCAGTCGACGGTTGCTGCGGCCGCTCATGCGGAACACCGCTGTCGACGTCGCTGTTGATGCGAAGGCATCAACGCAGAAAATTATAAGGCTGCAGTATTTATCAGTGTGCCTGCTCTTCGGTTATCGTGTGAATAAGAAGCATAAATATGTTTCAGCATTAATTATTATTTATTTTGTGGGCGGTGAGAAAGTGTGCCTCAAGTGGTGCAGAGTGTGTGTGAGAAAAGAGTGATAAAGAAAAGAGTTTGCAAAGAAAAATGTGAGAAAGGTTTTTATTTTAATAATAATAATGGTGAAGAATTACTAAAAGATACTTAGTACATAATTTAAAGTACTATTAAGCATCCAGGGATATAGAACAAATTCCCGCAGGAATAAATGGCCACTTAATGCGTAATATGCGTATTCAAAAATGTCAAAAGAAAACAGTTTTCAAGAAACATATATCAAAATATCAGAGAAAATATACAAATCTCTATAGTAATAAGTTTTAGAAGATTTGAGTGATCAAATAAGGAGTCTCAAACAAAGAAGTCTCAAATTAAGGAGTGTCAAAATAAGGAGTATCTTATGAAGTAGTGTCAAAAAGAAGTAAGCTGAAAATATTGAGGCTACAAAAACGTGTAAGTTTAACTGAAAGTTAAAGCGAAAGTTTAGAATTATTTTGCACCATATTTTTTAAATGAATGTGGCTTATATTAGACATCTGTACAAATGCATTTGAAACCCTTTTCAAGACATTCATTTTATTTCAAGACATGTACAGTCGCTTTAAAATGAAATTAATGTGTTGCTCACAACAAAGCACATGTAGTGTCAAAACAAAATCCGAAGGTCTAAAATGATGTGGTCTATAATGATGAAAATTCAAATTTTGAAATGAACGGCTTATGACACTGAGTACTCAGTGCATTCAACTTTGAAGCATTCTTACTCAAAGTAATTTTCATTAATATTGAAATATAGAAAAAAAAAAAAAAACGTATAAGAAAATCATATAAAGTTTTTTATTTATCTCACAACATTTTTTTCATAATTTAATTTTTTTTTTTTAATGGTTTTCGACCAATGCAAAACAACACTTGTCGTACAAAATATTCATACAATTTTTTGTAACAATTTTTTTTTTTTAATAATGTTTGTTGTATTTATATACCGACAACAACATTACTGCCGTCGAACGCAGATTGGTTGTTGTTTTCAATGTTCTTCGTCTCACTCGTTGCGCTTACTCGCTGCTCTCACTGTATTTGTTGCATGTTCAACGACAGTAGTGTCATTTGGTTTTGCTTTTCAAAACATTGAATGTCTTAAAAAAATGGCTTAACACTACTTGACACCAATGAAACAAATACTGCAATGAAGTGTTGTCACTAGAGAGACTTCACTATAATACTGTCATTGCACTCAATACTGTAGATTGTTGTAGTGCATATTTTGCGGAGAGAACTTCAAATACATTTATACATATGTCTAACTTATATGTCCTATTCCTTTAACCGAAAAAAGTCCCTGTAGTAATAGAGTAATCAAAGAAAGGAGTGTCAAATGAATGAGTGCCGAAATGATGGAAATAACGAAAATCGAAAGTTCAAAGACAATTAGTTTGCTCCATACGCTATTTTTGGTTCAAATGGTAGCATAAATTCGTTAAGACCAGGAATTCATTAAATTTTTGGTTCAAATGAATTCGATAAGAATGAAAACTAACCCACATTAAAATGCGCGTGAAGACTTGATGAGTTTCTGAAAGCTAAGAAGTTTCCACATGAGTGACAATAATTAATTTCCAAAATGCTATATGTACAAAATGGCTAAACGGACATGGGTCAGTTTTTCAATGTGATGTGGTTTCAAGCTGCTACTAAGTTTATGATTAAATGAAGGTGCTAAACTGTGAATATTATAAAGCCCAAGGGTTAATCACAACGTGTTGACCAAAACATTTGAATAAACACTTGAAGGCAAAGGAGTTGGTAATTTTGATAACAATTAAAATGCCTTTAAACTATAATATAAATAATTGTGCATTGAACAGAAACAAATATTGGTCAGTGGACTTTGGAAGCATGTTAAAGGAAATAAAGTCTATTTTTGGCATGTGAAAGGGTACATTAATGTAATTTTAATTTATATAAGTTTTGATGGTCAGCAGCAAAATTAATCAAAGTGATTTTAAATATATAGTATAAAGTGTAGTTTAAAATGGTAGGGATTATTGGTGCAAAACCAAAAAGCTTTGAACTTGCCTGAGAAATAACCAAATATGCCGATAAATTTCCTAACAGCTAATATTAGCATGATGCCCATATTTTGCCAGGATAATTATCCCAGATCAATTTTATACAAAGACTTTTGCTACCCGAGATAATTCCACTTCGAGATTATTCCTTCGCATGATTTTCTTTTTCGAGGAAATGCTTTTCGGAAGCATTTGTTCCACGGATAGATCCATCTCGAGTATGTTTCCCCAATTGATTTATTTCTGAAACAATTCTATTCCCGGACAATACATGAATAGCTGAAATCATTTTAGTTCAGACAATTATTTTCGTAAAACTATTCTTCACCGGAACAATTTATACGAGAAAAATCATATACAAAACTTGGACTTGCATTCTGAAGTTCTCGGGTTCGAATCCCGGCTTGGGCATGGGCGCTCGTGGTGATATTAACCACAAAATTGTAGGGAATAGATTTCACAGTACAATGGATATAGTCTATCTGAGTGCTGTGGATCTTAGTAGATATTCAAAAAGAAAAATAAATAAATTGTAACACGAGGCAATTCGTCCTCGATAAAATTTGTCATCGAATAAAAATTATGAGAGAAATTGTATCACTCTAATGCTCCCCGAGACACTTCCTCCTCGACTTTACTACCCCAGACTATTATAGCCAGAACCATTTTTTCATTGTGCATCGGACCATACTGTAGCCGCGGTAGCTCAGTGGTTAGTGCGTTGGACTGCGAGCCGAAAGGTCCCCGGTTCAAGCCTGGACTGGGGCTAACAACATCTTTTCATAGAAACATTTTTCTATACCGCGCTACCTCTCGTCAGTAAATGGCAAACCTACGAGAGTAAAACCATTGCCTATGAAAAAGCTCTCACCCGCCGTTCGGATTCGGCAATAAACTGTAGGTCCCACCACTTTGAGTACAAATATAACACGCACAGCTCAAAATGGTGAGAGAGCTCGGCCGAAGTTCTATACAGGACTGTTATTATTATTATCGGACCACACTTTTCCGAGGAAAAAGCTCTCCGAGAAAATTGCTTCCAAGAATATTCTTTAACGAAAAAATTATTCCATGGATCAGCCTCTATTATGTTACAATTCTGCCCAGTATTTCCTCTCCGCGATTAATCTTCTCGAACTATTCTACCGCGGAAAATTCAAACCCGAAAATGATTCCCTCTTAGACATTCAAGGATTATTGTTCCATTAGGCAAATGTTCCTAGTGAAATACTCTCTGGACTGAAATACTCTCTGGACTGAAATACTCTCTGGATACAATTGTTCCCCAGACAAATATATTTTTGCTTGGGAAATTTCTATCTGCTATAATTTTGCCCCAAACTACTAAATTCTGGAAAATTATATCTCGACAATCAGGAAAGTTTTACTTGAGACATTTTTTTCAGAATAATTCTCCCCAGAGAAAAATCCAAATGGAGGCAATTCCTATCAGACAAAATTCTACTCAAAAAAAAAACTCCGAAACAATTAATCCCCTAATCATTTCTGTCTCAAACAATAATAATACTTCTCCGATAATAATACTATAATAATAATACTTCTCCGAAGTATTCTACTAGGAACAATTCTATGCCGTCAACTATTCCCTGGACATGTTTACTCTAAGAAAGTTTTTTTTTTCCAGAATAACTCATCCCCTTCTTTCATGAAATAATTTTTTACCAAGTCAATTCATCTCCGATAAAAACCAAAACCTCCTGTACCCGTTTTGATATCGATAAATTATATCACAAACAAAAACCTCCTGTACCCGTTTTGATATCGTTAAATTATATCACAAACAAAAACCTCCTGTACACGTTTTGATATCGATAAATTATATCACAAACAAAAACCATAAAATTTAAATTATTCTACTATTATTCTATATATAAACCTCAACTTGCATGAAATTGAGGAGAAAATACATAAATTATTCAAAAATATTAAAAAGTAACCACCAAAAAAACCACACAGACTGCAAAATACAACTAAAGCAATTAACACTTTAAGCCACACTCAGTCGCGTGACACCGAAATGTGTTGCCAACAAATCCACCAAATTTTAAATACGTGGCAACACTGTTTCGACCAAAATACGCTGCATAATTAAGAAAAACGGAACACATGAACGAACTGACGTTTTTTGCTAAATTAAACGCGCAGTTTATTATTTAATACACATGCATTAGTGCAACGGGTGGCTTAATATATAGTATTCCTTTTTTTGTGTATTGCATACAATTAGGCGCATGTAAAATGTATAATTGTGCGTATTATGCGCCAGACTAAATTTTAGAAATTTTGGCAAATTTCACTTTAATTGACATGCATTTGTAATGGTCAACAACAGTAACAATAATAAACAAAATTAATCAGTGCGCAATTGTTAAATATTTAAAAATAAAATATAAAAAAAAAATATTGCATACTTTTGGATATGCTGCAAATAGACGCAAAACTATATGGTGTTTTTTAAATTGTTGATTTTTAAGTAAAAAATATTTAAATAGCTTTGAATTGTAAAAAAACTAAGTTTACAGCTTTAATTTGGCACTTTTTGTTATCAAAAACTGCTTTCATACAAAGCCTAAGCAGGCCTAAAAATATGCAAACATATTGCTAATTATTTGACACATACCATTTTGTATAGTTTTAGGCAGTTCAAATTGTAATAAATTTTAAAACAAATGTGTGCATAATTTATATGTAGCAAAAACACATAAATTTCATTGAATAATGTATATTTTGCAGAGACTAATTGTAATTTGTAGCCTATGCTAAGGCAGGTAATAATTAAAATTTAAAATTCTGAAGTTACTACAATAATTTAATATATTATTTAAGTTCTACAAAATAAAAGTAATTTAAAATAAATTAACAAAATTCAGCAACTTGTTCCTAACTCCATTTTGTTAAAATAAAAATAAAGCCTAAAAGCAGACTATAAATCACTCATGTACTTGTTAAAATGCAAAACACCGATGAAAACTTTTTACTTAACTACTTAAAACCTATCCAAAAAAGTAGATTTTGTTGTGTTTAAATTTCTGTATTTATTTCAGACTTAAAATTGGCATGTTTTAATGAATAATTAAGTATTTGCATACTTTTAGGCACTATTGCAATTTAAAAGCAAAAATGTGTGCTATTCATGTGTATAAAAGTTTTTTTAGAGTTTAATTATTGATTATGTTTTAAGCTTTGTTTAAAAATTGGCTATACAAATTAACATTTCATTTTTACTTTTTTTTATTCATTTTTTTTTGTTTGCTAAAAATTATAGAATGCTTTTAGGAATGCTTAAACAATGCTAGCCTTGAGCTTATTTCATATCAAAAAGTTAATGAATTACTTTATTTTTTTCACTGTTTTGCATATTTTAAATATAAATCTAAAAGTAAATATAAAAATATTAATTATTTGTGCATGTGCGATAACAAAGAGATTTATTTTAATTTTTTTGCATGCCTAAAAGTATACTTTATATTATACGCTTAAAAAAAAATAATGGCTATAAAAAAATATATATTTTTTTAATATTTTAATATTCAAATAATTTCTGTTATACAATTTTCTCCAACCACTAGTGTTGGATACTAAAAACACGCAACTGTTGCACTGAAATTTATTTTTTGTTTATGTATTTTTATTTTTTGTATTTCATTTTTTTTATTTTATTCCCACTACTAATGCGTTAATGTGAGTACCATCAGTGCCCAAATCTATCCACAAACACAGTAGTTTCATTTTTTATTGCTTTTCGTTTTTCAGCACTTTTATTTCATTTGTTGGTTTTTATTTTTATTTTTTTATATTATGTATATTTTTTTGCATATTTTTTATTTGAATTTTTCCATGTTCTACTCACTCCATATCCCTGTTTTCTCATGTGCTTTCGCATAAATAGTGCCATTTATTTATTTATCCCCACTCGTATGTGATTTTTTTTTTCGTTCACTCTTTGTTTTTACGCTATTTGTTTGTATTTGATTATGGGATTTTATTCACCCTGAAAAATATATATTTTTCTGCCGTTTTTTTTGCAATTTGTTGCTTTAGCTACCCTTCGTTGGGTTTATTAAATTGCAATAATTGCTAAACAATTTCCTGAGTGGTAGAGCATAAACACAATGACACTGACACATAGACAGATTGATGGACATAAAGATACTGAAGAGAATTTTATATTCATTGTGCGAATTTAATCATAAAAGCGGTAATTTTACTACAATTATCGATTACCTGTTGTAATAATAATAAAGAATAAAAATCAACAACAAGATTTGAAAAATTTCAAGAATTAGTTTTCAATCTATTTTCCACATTTTTGTGTTATGACACAAATTTTTTGCGAACATTCTTTCCTAGCAAATTCCATGAGACGAATCATTCCCGAGATAATATTTCCTTGAAATTTTCTTTCCCGTCACCTATTTTCTCGAGATGATACTTCACGCGACAATGCTTCTTCGGCCTATTCATGCAATTTGTTTCAGAGTTAATACTTCCCTGAACAAATTCTTTCAGAAAATGTTTAACTTTAACTTTATCACCGACTTTACTACATTTGCCAATCATAATAATAATAATAGTTTGGCACTACAGTCCAATAAGAACTTCGGCCGAGCTCTCTCACCATTTTGAGGTGTGCGTGTTATATTTGTACTTAAAGTGGTGGGACCTACAGTTTATTGCTTTTAGATAGTTTTTTTCACAGGTCATTCTTCTCCCAGATATTTTATATCAGCGACCATTTCTCCTAAATGCAATTCTTAAGTATTCGGCTAATTTTTCCTAACATTTTTTTACAATTTTTACCCATGACTCTTCCTGGTCATCACTAATTCCCAGAATTTTCTTCCCCGGAAAATTATTACTAGATACTATTAACGCCTGAATAATCTTAACCCACATAATTTTTCTATAAGACAATTCGATTCAGTTTAATTTCTTTCAGTAATTCCTTTTTCATATTTCTTACTCTGAAATGTTTCTTAATCGGACGTTCTTTCCTTATATAGTTAAACCGGAGTACTTCCCATCGACTAGATTTTTCTTAGAGCTATTTTTTCCAGGGACAAATATTCCCCAACATTTTACGTGGACAATTTTTTTACAAGACAATTCATCACAGATATAGCTAGATAGTTTTTCCCGAGACATTTCTTCGCTGACTTAATTATCCCGAAAAATGTTTATCACAAACAATTCGTTTCTTAGGTAATTCTTCCCTATGCCAAATTCTTTCATATGACAATTCTACTTGATCAGTTTTTGCCCGACATAATTCTTCGTCTATTAAAAGCTTCTCCGAAATTTCGCTCTATAAGATTTTTACAATTCGTCTTGGAGGGCATTCTTCCATAAGGCAATTGTTGGCGGATAAATTTCCCCACAACGATTTCAAATGAATTACTCCACCTGGAAGAAATACTACTTTGAAATCCATTTCTGGTTTTATTTTCCAAAAAACGGGTTACGAATTATAGACGCATTAGCTGCAACGTGCAAATACTTCTTGTGAATATGGCACCACCTAGTGTCTTTTCACTTCACTACTTAGTAGGGACACGATCCGTACTTGTACACATTACCCTACTGGGAAACGAACTGGTACTAGACTAGACACGTGACTGGTTCATCGGAAATAATTAACCGGTATTAGTACTGCCCCTTTTATATGAAACCAACCGGTAACTTTAAAATAGCTTTGTTCTAGGAAGGGCTGAATTAACACTAGGCATTTGCACACATGTATTTGAAGTTTCCTCTGCATAATATGCACTACTGCACTCTATAGTATTTAGTGCATTTTGCAATAACAGTCGACAGTCTTAAAATGAAGTCTCTCTTCACTTCTTTGCAGTATTTTTTTTTTAATTGATATCAAGTAGTGTCAAGAAAGTAGAAAGTAGAAGTAGTGTCAAGAAACAAAACCAAATGACACTACTGTCGCTGAGAACTCAACAAGTACAGTGAGTGCGGTGAGTGAGCGCAACAAGTGAGAAGAAGAATATTGAAAGGAACAACAAATCTGCCGCTCGGCGTTCGACGACAGTAATGTTGTCGTCGGTCGTTATGTATTTATAAAAAATATGACAAACAGTATCATTTCAAAAATAAAAATTGTTACAAAATTATTTATTCGATAAAAACAACGAATTAGTTGAAAAGTTATATATCCAACAACATTTTTTTTGTTTTTTAAATTAAATAATGAAAATAATTTATTGCGATAATTAAAACAATTAATATAAAATAATATAAGATTTATTTATACCTTTTGAATTGTTTCTATATAATTATATTAATGAAAATTATATACAATAAAAATGATGAAAACAAATGTAAAATGCACTGAGTAAACAGTGTCATAAGCAGTTCATTTCAGTATTTGAATTTTTATTGCACATCATTATAGATTTCTTCACTACAACTAGGTCTCGTTTGCATTTTATTTTGACACTACCTGTGCTGTGTTGTTGTTCATTTGATTTTCAAGCATTGTATCGGCGACAGTAAATGTTTTAAAATAAAATGAATGTCTGGAAGTGAGTTTAAAATGCATTAGACCTATCACAAAACAGGTCTTCAAAATGATTTCCTTAGTCGGTATCAATTGTACCGGTCACAGAACACGTAAACGATTACGAATGGTCTCCTTCTTGCATATCTTTGATTTCTAATAAGGTGAACAAAGAAATGTGTTCCTTAAAGCATAGATATATAATATATAAAAAAATTAACTGAAAATTATTTTTTTAATTTGATGCGCGCCTTATTTTTAATGTGTACCCAAAATTAAAGAATTTTCTACCAGGTCATCGTATATTTTTGCACAGTTTATTAGCTGTCTGCGCTATATTGATGGATTTCACTGCTTTTAGTTTTTCTTATGCTTTAGCTTGTATTATATTGGATTTCTGTTTATGGCTACTGCTCTTTTTGTTTGTTTTTTGGGTTGTTGTTTGATGTTGAATAAAAACTTTTATCTTCAATATTGCATTATATTTCATAATTCATCATAATCATTCTTCATTTTTGTAAAAAAAAATTCTCTCAAGATTTTTTTTTTTATTTGTATTTCCGGTATTTTTGTTTGTCTTATATGTACATAACTAATATGCTTTTAAGCTGCTAATAGCATTTATATATATGCAAATTCAATTACTTGGCCATATGTTTTGTGTGAAGCACACATTTTACTGGTATGTTATGGCTTAGAAAGGTATTTAGCTGTACTCTTAAATTTATAATTTTATATTTAATATTCTTTGGACAAAATTTAGAATTACTAAAATTTATTTGTAATTTTCTCATAACTTCATTTTATTTTTAATAAAAAACGATATTTGATGCCAACCATTTATTAATTTAGATCTTTTATTTTTTGTACATTTTATTTGCTGTTATCACTTTTTGTGGTCCCCCATTCTGGACCACCTTACAAATGAATGCTCTCGATTTTTAGTTACAGTTTTGTAAGTGCTATTGCAACAACAATAACAAACTTTACAATAAGAACAACAAAACATAAATAACAAAAGTAATAAGCACATGCTTCCCTGGTCACGTCCATGCCAGAGCATCTAATTATGCAAAATTGGGGGAAAAAGTTTTTATTGTTCTTTTTATAACCTACCCCGTAACCACCATGAGATATACATATTAATTTCAAAGTGCGGACGTGGCTTTTAGTCAAAAGAACTAAATTTCTCTTAAAATGTTGAATACAAATTCAAAAAATACAGTCAGAAATTTCAAAATAAAAATAAAATAGGTGAATTGAAAATATCGCACAAAAGTCCAAAGAATATTTCCAATGCATCTTGGACTCAAAATGTATCATTACCGTAAGTTGACCTCAATTTTTATTATACTCTTTCTTTACAGTTTTTTTTTTTTTATTCTAAAATTGTGTTGCTTCCATTTTTACTCCTGATACAAACAAATACGTGCAAACTTTGCTTACTTCCGGCACACTTTTTAAAATGTTTCCATCTATATTTTTATTTTCTATTTACTGTGCACATCCCGTAAGTGTGCCAGATGAAGCACACACTTCACGGTACTGCAATGTAGAACGCATCGAGTGAACGAAATACGTATGGTCAGCATTCGTATTTTAAGCGGTCTACAAGATTCGTTGTGCACTCTGCTCCTGGAAATGGGGAAGACAAACAAACGAAAACGTTAATGGAAACTGTTGCTGCTGTTGTTGCTCCCACTGCTGCTCTAAGAAAAATCTAAAAAATCTGTTTTACATTTTTTATAAAATTTTTAAATCTATATATATAAAACTCTTGGTCCGTCTGTCAGTCTGTCTGTCTGTTTGTTCCAGCATCACGTCTAAACCGCTGAACCGATTTAACTGAAATTTTGCACAAGGATACTATGGAGTCCGGAGGGAGTCATAGGCTATTTATGGGCGGGATTGGACAAAGGGGCGTGACACCTCTCATACAACCTAAACTTTCAAAACGACATAACTCGGCACATACACAAGCTAAGAAGATGAAACAAAAAACACTAATACAAAAAAAACACAAAAGCAATTACACCACATTAAAACTCACCACAATGAAACTCACCACACTAAAATTCACCACACTAAAATTCACCACACTAAAATTCACCAAACTAAAACTCACCACACTAAAACTTATCACACTAAAACTCACCACAATAAAATTCACCACATTGAAACTCACCACAATAAAATTCACCACACTAAAACTCATCACACAAAAACTCACCACACTAAAACTCACCACACCAAAATTCACCTCACCTAAACTCACCACACTGAAACTCACCACATTAAAATTCACCACATTAAAATTTCTACTGTAAAAAACTCTACGGGGAAGAATTCTACGGGAAAGAAATCTACCGGGAGTTCTACGGAAAGATTTCTTCCGGGAAGAATTCTACCGGGATGAGTTCTACGGGAAGATTTCTACCGGGAAGAATTCTACGGGAAAGCGTTCTATGAGGAAGAATTTTACGGGGCAGACTGAGAAAAAATTGTCTTTGAGAAAAGTTGTTTTGGCGGAGAATTATTATTTGGCTACTACATTTATAAAACCAATAAAAACCAGTTGGGAAGGTTAGATCACATGGGAAATTTTAAAGTAGGTGTAATTATGATAGTTAGGATTATCAAAATTATAGTCGGTCTAAGCCGACTATAAATACCCTACACATATGTGTGGTTACCGTTCAAAGTGATATATAGGTCACCAGGGTATACGAATCCTGAAAATAACTACAAACATTCAATCGTTGAAGAATTTCCATTCATTTGATACCCATATTTACAAATGGGTAGGTGTACCGAATTTCGATTTTTTTTTTTGTGAACCACAAATCTTTTTGCCGGAAAACATTATTATAATGTATTTGAGCATGATATCAATATATATTTGACCAAAAAAGTTTACCTAAGCACGTATACATAAAAATTGATCTTTATATGTACAATTTATATGAGGTATTTGAACATAAGTGGTCGGATCATAGGTCACAATTGACCGATCTCGCCAATACAGCGATTCGCACATACAGCGTAGGTATATTAGTAATCTAAGTTATAAGTTTCATTTATCTAGCTCTTCAATTATATAAGTAGTAGGGATTTCAACAGACAGACGGACAGACAGACGGACAGACAGACGGACAGACGGACATCGCTAAATCGACTCAGGAGGTCATGCTGATCAAGAATATATATACTTTTCCATACCGGAGATGCTTCCTTCTGGGTGTTACAAACGGCGTACCAAACTGAATATACCCTTTCACTCTTAGTGTAGGGTATAAAAATGTGCTTTATATTAATAAAATCGCTCCATATCTTTTAATTCACAAAATCTTGGCACGAGTCGTGCACGGGTCCAGCTAGTTTTTTAATAAAATTAAAATTTTTCATTTCAAATTCAATTTTTCACTAAGATATAAAATGTTAATTTAAAGTAAATTTCTCACTAACAATATTCTTTTTTATTACTAAAAATTAAATTTTTCACTAAAAATTCAATTTTTCAATATATATTCAATTTTTCAATAAAAATTCACTGTCTCACTTAAAATTCAATTTTTCACTAAAAATTAAATTTTTCACTAAAAAAAATCAAATTTCACTTAAAATCAAATTTTCACTTAAAATCCAAATTTTCACTAAAAATTCAATTTTTCACTAAAAATTCACTTTTTCACTTAAAATTCAATTTTTCACTAAAAATTAAATTTTTCACTAAAAATTAAATTTTTCACTAAAAATTAAAATTTTCACTAAAAATTTAATTTTTCACTATAAATTAAATTTTTCACTAAAAATTAAAATTTTCACTAAAAATTAAATTTTTCACTATAAATTAAATTTTTCACTAAAAATTAAAATTTTCACTCAAAATTAAAATTTTCACTAAAAATTAAAATGTTCACTAAATAATAAATTTTTCACTAAAAAATTAAATTTTCACTAAAAAAACAAATTTTTACCTAAAACTAAAAATGTTCACTAAAATTTAAAATTTTCACTAAAAATTCAATTTTCACTAAAAATTCAATTACACTAAAAATTCAATTTTCACTACAAATTCAAATCTTCACTAAAAATTCAATAAAAAATTCAGTTTTTTGTAAATATTCAAATTTTCATTAAAAATTTAAATTTTTCACTAAAAAAATCAAATTTTTAAATACTTCTCACAAACAACATATTTTATTTCTCCAACTGCTCAGCCTAACTTCTGCAACGTCACTGGAACCTTTATAACCCCATTTCTCACCTGCTTAACTTCGTCTCACCACAAACTTCACCTTTGCAAAACTCGAATAAATATGCAAAAAATGTTAGTTTCGAATTTCTAAAACTCACACACAATATTGCGGACAAAGTTTTATATAATTTGAGTACTTTTTTGGTTTACCACTTTTTATTTTTTCAGTTTTTTTCTCTTTTGCCCCTTAACAATGTTGCAATTTGTTAGTTTTGTTATTATTGTCGTGTTTGAATTCTGAAAAAGTTTCACTTGAACAAAATGGCAAATAAATATGTTAATTCTGTGCAGTCTGTGGATTTTATTTGCATATACTATTTATAAAATATAAAGAAGAAATTTGAAAAAAAAACAGTTGCTTATTTGATAATGAAAACTTATTCAAAACATAAACGTTAAATAGTTTTGTAGTAATTCATGTCATCAAACAAAATGTTTCATAAAATAAAGTTGATTTTTATCAGTTCTCCCTCCTCTACATTTTTCTTATTCAGCATGCAACTTTTTATATCAACATTTTGTTTTTTAAACCCCATAGTTTATTTTTACACTTCATGATTTTTGTCACCCATATTTTATATTTTACATTGTAAGATTTTTCGCTGTTATATGTAGTCGTTTTTTTTATCTTTCATCAATTCTTTTCATTTTTCCTGACTGTCATACGTTTTTTTTTTTTTGTATAGTTCCCTCCGACCTAGAGCCAGAGCTGTGCATCAGCTGCTCTACGTGGTTGTCATGAAATATTACAAAATTTTGTCAATTTCTTGTGGTTCTTTTTTTAGTTTTTGACTAGTTTTTTCTTCTTTTGTTGGTACTACGCAAACATTACAATAAACGTTAGTACTATTTTTTAGTGCATCACAAACCAGTAGACCACCCAACCAGCCAACATCAATTTATCGTTTGGTTCATGTTTCTTTTTTGTATGCCTTTCACAGTAACGCTATAGCTATTTCATACAACATTGATTTTTGCAATCTTTATTTCTATTTATAAAGAAGAATTGTTCTTGTAAGAAGAAAAAGTATTTTCCTTGTATGAAGATGTATTTTTCTTGTATGAAGAAGAAGTATTTTTCTTATATGAAGAAAAAGTATTTTTCTTGTATGAAGAAGAAATATTTTTTTGTGGTATGAAGAAGTTTTTTTTGTAGGACGAAGTATTTACCAGTATTAAGTATCCACAATTATTTTTCTTGTATGAAGAAGAAGTATTTTTCTTGTATGAAGGAGTTTTTTTGTTGAACGACGAAGTATTTTCCAGTATTTCTTCTATGAAGAAGAGGTATTTTTCTTGTATGACGAAGAATTATTTTTCTTATGTGAAGAAGAAATATTTTTCTTGTATGAAGAAGAAGCATTTTCTTGTAAGAAGAAGAAGTATTTTTGTGGTATAAATAATTACTTTCTTGTATGAAGAAGTTTTTTTATGTATGACGAATTATTTATAAAGTATCCACAATTATTTTTCTTGTATGAAGAAGAATTATTTTTCTTCTTTAAAAAAGAAGCATTTTCTTGTATGAAGAAGAAGTCTGTTTCTTGTATGAACAAATTTTTTTTTCTACGACAAAGTATTTTCTAGTATAAAGTATCTACAATTATATTTCTAGTATGAAGAAGAAGTATTTTTTTGTATGAGGAAGTTTTTTTTTTGTAAGACGAAGTATTTTTCAGTATAATGTATCCAGATGTATTTTTCTTGTACTAACTTAGAAGTAATTTTGTGGTATAAAGAATAAGTATTTTTCTTGTACGAAGGAGTTTTGTTGTACGACAAAGTATTTTAAAGTATAAAGTATCCACAATTATATTTCTTGTATGAAGAAGAAGCATTTTTCTTGTATGAAGAAGAAGTATTTTTCTTGTATGAAGAAGAAGTGTTTTTCTTGTATGAACAAGAAGTATTTTTCTTTATACAATAAAAAATGTACTTTTCTTGCATGAAGGAGTTTTCAATGACGAAGTCTTTTTCCAGAAGTATCCAGACATTGTTTTCCAGTACGAAGAAATATCTATTTTTCTGTGCATTTTTTTTGTATGACGCATATTCAACAAAACTATACTAATCGCTAGTTTTTAATGTTTATTATTGTCAGCAATTTGTTTAAAATTTAAACTCAGATTAATACATCGGACAATTATATATTCTAAAATGTCTGACACTATTTTAGAAGATTATTTTTTCATAGCCATTATGTTCTCCAGTTTATTTGGAATTTGTAATATTTATCTTACTCTCGTACGTGAATTTTTTATTGTTCGATTTCTTTTCATTTTAGTAAAATGAATTTTAAATAAACATTTGTACAATGTTTTTCTACTACTTTTTATATACAAATATTTCCCCCGCATCTTCTATACTTCTCTGCTACTTTTTTCAAAGTTATTTCTGCTTCAGTAAACTATAAAAGTTGTGTATTGGGTATTCGAATATGATGGATTATTGTGCCATCGAGACAAGTGATTGCTGATACTCATAACATCGTTATTTTTATTTTTCTTGGTTTCGTTGTTTATTTGTTCCCAATCTCACGAGTAGATTTTGATCATTTGCTAAATTGCTAATGAAATTTTAACGTTTTTTTTTTACTTTAAATTAAATTATTCAATAAAAATTCAATTTACCACTAAATATTAAATTTTTCACAAAAATTCAATTTTTCACTGTAAAATTTCACATAACACATAAAATACAATTTTTTACTCAATTTGCCACTATTCACAAAAAAATCAATTTTTCACTTAAAATTTTTTCACTAAAAATTAATTTTTTCACTAAAAATTAATTTTTTCACTCAAAATTCAATTTTTCACTAAAAATTCAATTTTTCACTACAAATTCAATTTTTCACTAAAAATTCAATTTTCACTATAAATTCAATTTTTCATTAAAAATTCAATTTTTCACTATAAATTCAATTTTTCACTAAATATTCAATTTTTCACTAAAATTTCAATTATTCACTAAAAAATTCAATTTTTCACTAAAAAAAATTAAATTTTTCACTAAAATTTTAATTTTTCACTAAAAATTTTATTTTTACTAAAAATTCAAATTTTCACTAAAAATTCAATTTTTCAATATAAATTAAAAATTTGACTGAAAATTCAATTTTTCACTAAAAATTCAATTTAGAAATAAAAAGTAAAAATATAACTAAAAATTCAATTTTTCACTAAAATTTAAATTTGTCACTAAAAATTCAATTTTTCAATAAAAAAATAATTTTTTCACTAAAAATTCATTTTTTCACTAAAAATTCAATTTTTCACTAAAAAATCAATTTTTCACTAAAAATTCAATTTTTTACTAAAAATTCAATTTTTCACTGAAAATTCTATTTTTCACTAAAAATTCAAATTTTCACTAAAAATTCAAATTTTCACTAAAAAATTCAATTTTTCTCAAAAAATTCAATTTTTCACTAAAAATTAAAATTTTCACCAAAAATTTTATATATTCAATTTTTCAATAAAAATTCTATTTTTCACATGTATTTAATTTTTCACAATTTTCAACAATATTTTCACTAAAAATTCAAATTTGGTTAAAAATGCAGGTTTCCATTTAACATTAAATTTTTCAATAAAAATTCAATTTAACAATAAAAAGTAAAAATATCACTAAAAATTCAATTTTTCACTAAAATTTAAATTTGTCACTAAAAATTCAATTTTTCAATAAAAAATAATTTTTTCACTAAAAATTCCTTTTTCACTAAAAATTAATTTTTTCACTAAAAATTCAATTTTTCACTAAAAAATCAATTTTTCACTATAAAATCAATTTTTCACTAAAAAATCAATTTTTCACTAAAAAATTAATTTTGTACTAAAAATTCAAATTTTCACTAAAAATTCAATTTTTCACTGAAAATTCAACTTATCAATAAAAAGTAAAAATTTCACTATAAATTAAATTTTTCACAAAAAATTCAATTTGTCACTAAAAATTCCATTTTTTACTAAAAATTTAAATTTTCAATAAAATTTAATTTTTTCATTAAAAATTCAAATTTTCACTAAAAATTCAAATTTTCACTAAAAATTCAATTTTTCACTAAAAATTCAATTTTTCACTAAAAATAAAATATTCAATTTTTCAATAAAAATTCTATTTTTCACATGTATTTAATTTTTACAATTTTCACCAATATTTTCACTAAAAATTCAAATTTGGTTAAAAATGCAGGTTTCCATTTAACATTAAATATTTCAATAAAAATCAATATTTATTAATAAAATTCAAATTTTCCACAAAAGTTAAATTTTTCATTAAAATTGACTTCAAATCGACATTCACTGAAATAATATTTTCTTTATAAAGTGCGGAAAATTTGCTAAATAATTGAAAAATAACAAACAACTTCAACAGCATAAAAAGCTGAAACGCAGAAACCCCCAATAAGAGCAATAACAAAAATCACCAATATAACGACGGATGCGAACCAAAGCCGCGAAAGCACAAAATGCGGCACATAAATCCAGTAAGTTAAAAGCGTCTGCATTGTGTCGTATGGGGGCTACTTCGGGGGTTTTTCAAAACGTAGTCGAAAAAGACGCGCCTAAATGAGAACTTCGAAGTGCCTTTTTTTTGTTTTGTTTTCTGCATGTTTTGCTCATTTTAGTTTGTGCCTAGTGCACCATGTGCTGTGTCGTATGGCAGCATGAAATGCGTATTGGTTGGGTGTTAGTAAAAAAAAAAAAACCTTTAATAAAAAAAACCATGGTCAGTCAAGTGTAGCAGCAAAATTCTTGATAAGAAAAAAAAACAACTCAGTAATAGCTAAAAAAGCAAAAATGTTATCGCTTTTAGCGAATGTCAATGTGGAAGTGGTGTGAGTTTGTGGAAAACGGGTAGGGGTTGTTGGCGCTTTCGATGCCGAATGACAAATGACATGTCAAACGTGATATCCGTTCGTTTGCAATGTAGCATGGAACGGTAGAAGCCAGAAATATTTTTTCGTGGAATACAAAAAAGGGGGATGACGAGTGGTTGAGAGGGATTGGCGCAAAAAACAGGAAGCGGAAACGGAAACAGTTAAAGCGCAAGTGGTTGCTTTACAAAAAATAAATAAAATTGATAAATTCGAAGAGTAAAATGTTTAGTGAAATATATTATTAAGGCGAAATAATTCAATAGACTTTTAATATTATGTTTTTATTCTCAAATATTGTCACTAATTTGTATTAAATAATATCAGACATTTTGTCTAATTTTAAATAAATTTTATTGTCACATATGTTGTCTCAAATATTTTTAGCCATATTCTCTCCACACATTTTGTCTTTTACGCAAAATATTATCACTCATATTATCACTATTTTTGTCACTAGTTATAAAATGTCTTTACAATTTAAATCGCATATTTTGCGTCTATACGAAATCTGCTTAAATTCCAAATAATCCTATATTAAATGCTGACAAATGTTAAATCAAAATCTTTGAAGAAATACACAAGAAGTATTTACTACTCATAGCTACTGATAGATACAGATGAAAGCACTCAAAGCCGGAGCATTTTCAATATTTCGAATTTCATTCGATAAAGGATTTCATTATCAACTGTGCGACGTTTGAAGTCTCTGATGTACGTCTTTGTGCACGTGACGATAACAACAGCAACAACAGCAACTAAAAGTCTAATATCCGGTTGTGTCTAGGACTTTATTTGTTTGATATGTTGTATGTGTTGTGTATGTCATAACAAGACAGGAAAATGAAAGAAATTTCATAGGAAAATTTAAGAAAATCGATATAGTTTATAGAGTAACCGCCTCTATTATAATGATTTTTATATTAAAAACAAAGAATTTAGTGCAAAAATTAAATAAAACACAAAATTTAAAAAAAAATGTAAACCTCATAAATAATTTCAGTTTAAAATGGTGTAAAAAATAAAATCAAAATGTATTTTTAGGCGCACAACTGAAATATTTTTGGCGCGAAATAAATTTGATGCGAAATACAAAAACAAATACAATTTATTGCAGCGATGTTATACAAAGATTTATGTGCATATATTTCAGGATTAAATGAAATTTGTAGAGGTCATGCAACAAATAAAAGCAAAAACGTAAATCACACGAAGTGAAAACGTAAATTTAAAAATTTAAATTACTAATAAAAATTCAAATGTTTTACCAATCCAAATTATAAAAATATTAATTGTAATTAAAATTTGTATAGAATAAAATAAAATTCTAATTTAAATTTTTTAAATTTTATGTTTTTTTGCAGATCTTGCCGATGCCGCCCTGCGCAATGTCAATCTGTACATCGAGCCTCCTGCCGTACGACGCGCCCAGTCGGTGACGCTGCACTGCAACTATGAGCTGGAGGGTGCGCCGCTCTATATGGTAAAATTTTATCGCGGACAGCTGGAGTTCTTTCGCTATACGCCGGGTGAATTTCCGAGCACCAAGATGTTTCCATATCCAGGCATACAAGTGGATGTAAGTTGTTATCGTTTTTTGCATGTGTTTTGTAATTTTGCGCAAATCTCAGTTGTTTTTAAAATATCAACAATATGGAAAATCTATGCAGTTTTGCATTTTAGCGTACGCAGATACTTTGCATTATTCACAGATACTTTTTAAAATATCATATCTTTGTTATGCCAAAGGGGCGAATGTGCATTTTTAAAAATGTTGGTAAATCAAATTTTAGAGTTTGAAGTGCTTTAAAAATTAGCATAGATTATATTTTTTTCAATTTTTTCGGTTATTTTGGTTTATTCGTCAATTATCATAACATGCATAAAATATCTTTAGATTTGGACAACCTACTGAATTATATATACGGATTTTGTGAGGCTATATCCGGATCCAAATGCACATATTTTTGTTTTTATGCTATAACTTTTTATTAGCGCAAGATAAAATAGTAATGCAGAGGTATAAATCGTTTGCTTTTAAAGCCCCTATCTATTGGCATCATTAATTAAAAATATTTTGTCAAACATTAATTTTCCATTTGTTATTTGCAGGATAAAATGTTTGGCAAAATATTTTTAAATAATGATGCAGATCGATATGTGCTTAGAAAACAAACAATTAATACCTTTGCACTACTATTTAAATGGATGAAATTGGAAAAATTTTAAATCTTGTTATGCCAAAAGGGCGAATCTTTTCGTTTTTTTTGCTATATCTCTTTAATTGTATAAGATAAAATAGTAATGTAGAAGCATTTATTGTTTGTTTTAAAAGCAGCTATTGATCTGCATCATTAATTAAAAATATTTAGTCAAACATTAATTTTCTATTTGTTATGTGCAGGAAAAAATGTTTGGCAAAATATTTTTAAATAATGATGCAGATCGATAGGTGCTTTGAAAACAAACAATTAACACCTTTACACCACTATTTTATCCTGCGCAAATAAAAAATTATAACAAAAAAACGATGATATTGGAAAAATTGAAAATCTTGTCATGCCAAAAGGGCGAATACTTTCGTTATTTCGCCATAACTTTTTTTTGGAATAAGATAAAATAGTAGTGCAAAGGCATTTATTGTTTATTTTCAAAGCACCTATCGATTTGCATCATTAAATTTAAATAGTTTGCCAAACAAAATTCTGCAAATAACGAATTTCAAATTAATTTTAGGCAAAATATATTTAATGCATGATGCAGATCAATAGGTGCTTTGAAAATAAACAATAAATGCCTTTACATTACTATTTTATCTTATTACAAAAAAAAGTTATGGCGAAATAACGAAATTATTCGCCCTTTTGGCATGACAAGATTTTCAATATTTCAAATTCGCCCTTTGGTTTTATCTTTTGTGGCTAGAAATATCCAACGAAATGACGCGCGATTTTGGCACAGCGTACTTAAGATAAACTACATTCAAATGTCAAAAATTGCACATTCACCTTTTTGGCATACTTTTACTGCATCGTATAAAGGTTACTTTTGAACTTGTTTTGTTGCTTTTATGTCATTTCCCTAGTAGAAATTTGCCTGATGCGCCATCGGGAAATTATCGGGTTTTCGTTGGGTAAGCCCTATTAGAGAAAATATGATCATTGCCTTTGCATGCCCTTATCATGCTTACCATAGCAGGGTTTACATTATCTAAACAGTCAAAGTTCCCGATCATAGCTACTGAGGTCAATACATGATCAGGACTCTGCGTTACAAAGACATTATGGGAATCGTCATACCCCGATCACCTCAAATAATGACATGATCACTTCATGACCGTGGCCCTACCAAAATTTCTACTAGGGTTTAGTAACTGCTTAACTAACGCAGATACCTTGGAAATCTCATCGATACATTTTTAGATTATTGTAGTTTTTTTTGGACTATTTCTACATTAATTGTTATTATTTGTATATACTTTATATACATTTTGACTAAATAAGAATTTAATGACTGTTAAGTTGCTTTTTACGCATCAGATCTTTTTGACTCAAATACTTTTTGTCAATTTAAAATACAATTTTTATAAAACTATCTCTCGAAATTTTAATAGAATCATTTTATTAAAGTTTTCCGATCATCGCAGATATCTATTTTTACTATTCTAGATACTTTTAATTTAAAATAGACAATATCTAAAACCTCACAAAACCTCATACAATTTGACATATACTTTTTTAAATATCAATAAATTTTTTTTAACAAACATTTTATCTTTTGTACGATACACATATTTTTGCATTTTTGTTTTCGAAATACTTTTCTAAAAGTCACAGATACATGTTTTCCACCTGAGATATTTTTTTACAAACTTGGATTATATTTTTGAACAAATTTAGTTATTTTCTAAAATATTAGATACTTTTTGACCATTTTTTTTTTAATTTGACCATTTAATTTTTAATATTTGCGAAACTTTTATATATTTTTTTTTAATTTAATAAACCATAATATTTATAATTTTTATTTTCAATAATTTTTTATTCAACAGATACGCGCCTCAAATGGCACACAAGCGGTCATCCGCAATGTTGGCTTCAATTTATCCGGCAACTTTTCCTGCGAGGTAACAGCCGATGCGCCACTTTATACGTCACACACCGCATTTGCATCGATGCAGGTGGTTGGTAAGTTTCAAATTTCTTACTATACAACTTAATTAAGTCAAATTAAACTAAGTTTTTGAGAAGTTTTCGAACAAATTATGTTTGAAATACAAACAAAACTCATTGACATGCTTTTTGGTACTGCACGACGTATGATATACAATTTTACTTTGTTGAATGTAATATTTATGGCATAGCTGAGAGTGATTAAGAGCACAGGCAACTATTTTGAATTAACACAGATTTCAATTTGCATGCTTAATATGCAAGCTTAGCTAACGAGCGAGTGAACAAACTCAACGAAGATTTTAAAAACATTTTGAACAACAATTTATGCAGACAACAAGTTGCATCATTAGCAGCAACTTAGGCAGTTGAAAATGCAAAGGAGCTAAAGAAGGGAAACATATAAATAAAATAAAAAAGCAAATATATAGAAAATGTTTAAGAAAATGTTAGAGAAAATAATAAAGTAAAATAAAATAAAGAAAAAACTTTTTGAAAATAAAAGACACAAAAAAAGTGCACAAAATTGCTTAAGGCATAAAGTAGTCGCCAAAGCTAACAAGTGTAGACATTAGTTGCTTTATTGGTGCCTAAAGGTGGAAAGCAAAGAAACAAAAAAAAAACTTGCTGCCACTTTCTTAGCCAACAACACAGCCAGGCCTAAGCCACTCAACCAACCAAACAATCAGGCAGCCAGTTAGGCAGTCTTTGACTTAAGCCAACCTCGGCAAAGCTGCTTCTGCTACGCTGCTATGCCACAGCATAGGACATAGTCTGGTTTTGATCTAAGAAACCAGTGAGAAAATGTTGTCGTCGAAAAAAGAAATGGAAAAAAAGAACTTAAATAAATAGACCAGAAGCTATTTGCAGTTTTATCTAAGGAGTTGTCCAAAAAAAAAAAAGAAAAATAATATAAAATAGTATGAAAAAATTCTAACAAGTAGAAAAATGAGTAGAAATTTCAAAGAAGCTCAAAAAAATATTCTGCCACAGTTTGTAGCCAGGTGTGAAGCTTTAAGTTGTCGGTGGCTA
This sequence comes from Dryomyza anilis, assembly GCA_951804985.1. Classification (NCBI taxonomy): domain Eukaryota; kingdom Metazoa; phylum Arthropoda; class Insecta; order Diptera; family Dryomyzidae; genus Dryomyza; species Dryomyza anilis. The sequence continues at coordinate 101,237,215 of OX638132.1, forward strand.
TGGGCAATATGAGCTACAAGCAGTTAGGATATGAACTGAAAGTGCATTTTGAAAAAACAAATATCAAATTTGTTTTAAAAAAAATTAAATTATTAAATATTGCAAATATATCGAATAAATTTTATAAATTTAAGAAATATACTAAATATTGATAATTCAAATATTATACAGGATGCACCCACTTTAAGAAACAGGGTGTTTACAAAATGCATATTACAGACATAACCTAAAGAAGATGATAGTAATACAGGATAACCTGTAAATAAATGAGTATCAATGTGAACTCATGTTTTAGACAATTAAATTAACTTTCCAATGGTACATCACATTTTTGAACCCTATGATTTATTCTTTTTTTTAATATGTACGTAAAATTGAAATTTCCAAAAATAAAAATACTAATTTTGACTTTGTTATTGATTTTCTCACAATTTCGTTAGGGATCACCCCATTTTTTCTAATTTATAATGATAGACCTCTCCATTTGCAGTTCTTTTTTACCAATTTCAGTGATTTTCACTTGTTGAAATATGCTGCAGAAATAATTAAACAGTGGCTGTTCTTGTAATTTGGTGGTTGAAATTTAAAAAAAAAATTTAAATATATGAGAAATAAATTTAAACATTTATCTATATATATAAAACTCTTGGTCCGTCTGGCAGTCTGTCGGTCTGTCTGTCTGTCTGTCTGTCTGTCTGTTCGTTCCAGCATCACGTCTAAACCGCTGAACCGATTTAACTGAAATTTTGCACCAGGATACTATGGAGTCCGGAGGGTGTCATAGGCTATATATGGGCGGGATTGGACAAAGGGGCGTGGAACCTCCCATACAACCTAAACTTTCAAAACGACATATCTCGGCACATACACAAGCTAAGAAGATGAAACAAAAAACTCAAATACAAAAAAAAAAAAAACAAAAGCAAAAACACAAAAACATAAGCAAAAATCAAACACAAAAGTAAAAGCACAAAACCTAAGCAATAACTCAAAAACAACAGAAAAATAAAAAAGGATAGAAAACAAAATCAACCACATCAAAATTCACCACACTAAAATTCACCACACTAAAACTCATCACACTAAAATTTATCACACTAAAACTCACCATACTAAAATTCACCACACTCAAATTCAAAACACCAAAATTAACCACACTCAAATTCACCACACTAAAACTCATCACACTAAAATTCACCACACTCATATTCACCACACTAAAACTTACCACACTAAAACTCACCACACTAAAACACACCACACTAAAACTCACCACACTAAAACTCACCACATTGAAACTCACCACATTCAAACTCACCACACCAAAATTCATCACACATAAATTCACCACACTAAAATTAAACCACATTAAAACTCACCGCACTAAGATTCACCACACTAAAACTCACCACAATAAAACTCACCACAATAAAACTCACACACAACAATAAAATTCACTGCACTTAAACTCACCACACAAAAATTCACCACACTAAAACTCACCACACTAAAACTCACCACACTAAAAGTAACCACATAAAACTTCTACTGGGAAAAACTCTGCGGGGAAGAATTCTACGGGAAAGAATTCTACTGGGAAGAATTCTACGGAGAAGCACAGTCTGAGAAAGAATTGCATATGAGAAGAGTTTTTTTTAGCGGAGAATTAGTTTGGATTTGGTTACTACATTTATAAAACCAATAAAAAATACGTCCACGGGTCCCTGAAATAAATAATAAAAATGTTATTTATATTAATAAAATTGCTCCATAACCTTGCATTCACTAAATCTTTGCACGAGTCGTGTACGGGTCCAGCTAGTTAATATTATAATCATTATCATATTACTTCACTTAACATATTTTGTGATGATATTTCCAATCATAATATTTTTTTATTTTAATCACCAAATCACTAGACCCGCAACTGTTTTATTATTCATGCAGCATTTCTTACCAGGTTAAAACCTTTTTGATTGGTAAAAAAATACTGGGATTATTTTTTTTAGAATTTATTTTTTTAGAACTTTTAGCCATTTCTTTAATTTACAATGTTAGACGTAAATTAAAAAAATGGCTATAAGTTCTAAAAAAATAACTAACATTTTTTTATAAATAAACGATAAAATAATTTTATCGTTTTTCTTTGAAACCCTTACAGATTCTTTTAATATTTGGCAGTAAGATTTATGATATTTATTTTCATATTTTTTGTTTTTGATTTTATGTTTTTGATTTTGTTGTTGTTTCTGTTGTTGATTCTGCTTTTATTTTTGTTTTTGCTTTCGCTTCTCTTTATACTTTTTTTAATATTGTCTTTTTTTTGTTTTTCTGTCGATTTTCAGTATTGCTTTTGATATTGTTTTTATATTTGTGTTTTGCTTTTATTTCCATATTTGTGTTTATTTTTTATTTTCTACTTATACTAAATTTATTTATAATGTTTTGGTTGTACTTCTAAATTTATACTAGTTTTTTTTTTTTTTTGATTTTGTGGTTTTGCATTTTTATTCTTTTATTTTTTTTTTTGCTTTGCGTTTCTGCTGTGAATTGAGTGTTCTTTTTTTGTGGTTTAATGATTTTTATTTTTATTTCTGTTGCAGTTTATGTTTTGTCTTTTGCTTTTTTGTTGCTTTTGTTTTCGCTTTTTTATGCTTTTGTGATATTGCTTTTCTGTCTATTTTCAGATTTTTGCTTTTTATTCATTTTGAGTTTTTCTCAAAGTTTTGTATTTCTGATAAATTTATTTATAATGTGCTGTTTTTTTTTCAGTAATTTTTTACATTTCTGATTTTGCTATTGAATTTATGTTAGTTTTTTGTTTTTGTTTCTGTTTGATTTTGTTGTTTAGCATATTTTTTTCTTTGGTTTTTCTGCTGTGAATTAAGCATTTTTGGTTTTTATACCCTACACCTATGAGGTACAGGGTATATTAACTTTGTGCATATATTGTAACGCCCCTTAGGAGGCGTGTCCGGTATGGAAAAGTATATATATTCTTGATCAGCATCACTACCCGATTCCGTTTAGCCATGTCCGTCTGTCTGTCTGTCTGTCTGTCCGTCTTGCTGTCTTGCTGTCCGAATACAGAATAACTTGAGAAATACTGATCAGAATGCGATGAAATTTCGTCTCAATATATTTTAGCCAAAAGTAGGAACTGAGTTTGAAAATGAGCAAAATCGGTCAACGGACACGCCCACCTCCCATACAAGTCAGTTTTTTATAACTCTTTCGGAACTAATAACTCGAAAAGTATTCAAGGTATAGTTATAAAATTTAAAAGGTATTGTTAGAATTCACCTAAAAATATGTGGTCCAAAAATGGGCGTGATCCGCCCACTTTTTTTTTTCATTATTTCCCGGGTTTTCATTGTAGTTGTTTCTGTTTTTTTAGTATTTATTTTATTGCTTTTATTTTTGCATTGTATATAATATTGCGATATTGCTTTTATATTGTACAGTTTTGAGTTTTGTTTTCGGTTTGTATTTTAGCTTTGTTTTGATTTTATATTTTTTTTTTAAATTTGATGTTTTTATTTAGATTTTTTTTTTTTGTTTCGGTTTTCTATTTTTGTGATTTCTTTTGTTTGTTTTTTGTGTTTTTATATTTGTTTTGCGTTTTTATTTTTTTTTTTTTGCTTTAAATTACATCTTTTCTCTTATTTTTTATATATATTTTTTTATTTTTTATTTTTTAAAAAAATTTTGTGTAGCTGATTTAAGTGCCTTATAGCAGAATAATTGAAATATATGTAAATAATTTAAATAAATCTAGTTTATTTAAATCTATTCTCACGAACAATTCTACCAAAGAATGCTGCTGCTCTTTTTTTTGTGCAAACATTTCTTTGCGTCCTTTGTCATTAGCCGTGGGCAACAAAGTCCTACTTTGGTTACCTAAATATCCAGCTAATAGCCGAAATGTTTTTGTCATTTTGTGCGACATAAAATGCAACATAAACAAAAAGGCAGACAAATGAAAAACAAAGCCAAAGACTAAATTGAATGCTCGAGGATATTTTTTTGTCGCTATATATTCGCATTTTTTGTTCATTGCTGTCCAAAAATAACATATAAAGAAATATAATACGAAACTTTTTGCTTCTAATAAACAACGACAAAAAAAAAAGAAATAATAATTCCTTGGTCAGTCCCCGCAGCAAAAAGACAAAAAAAAGTTTGCAAACACGACTCAAATCTCAACATTTACTTTTGTTGGCATCATCAATGCATGGCATTTATGAGCTTCGTGAAAATATTGAACCGAGTACATAAATGAACTAATGAAATTTGAGCAGCGCCAAAGTTTCATCCATAGAATTGGCCATTTATAGGTCATAAATATATATTTTTTTATTCAATAAAATAATTAAAATGATACGTATAAATTGTTACTTGTAATTCCATTTTGTACTGAAAAATTAAATGTTTCAATAATTATTAAAAAATTAAATTGTTAAATAAAAATTAAATTGTTTAATAAAAATTAAATTTAAATTTTCACTAAAAATTCAAATTATCAGTAAAAATATTTTTTTTTACTAAAATTTAATTTTTTACTAAAATTTAAATGTTTTACTACAAATTCTTTTACATATTCACTAAATATTTTATTTTACACTAAAAATTCAATTTGTTACTTAAAATTCAAATTTTCATTAAAAATTCAAATTTTCATTAAAAATTCAAATTTTCACTCAAAATTCAAATTTTTACTAAATACTAAATTTTTCATTTAAATTCAATTTATAAAAAAAAAAAACAATTTTTCATTAAAAATTTAATTTTTCACTTAAAATTTAATTGTCACTAAAAATTAAAGTTTTCACTAAAAATTAAATTTATTACAAGAAATTAAAATTTTTACTAAAAATACAATTTTACACTGAACATTAAAAATTAAAATGTTCACTTAAATTTTTCACTAAAATTCAAATTTTCCTTAAAAATTCAAATTATTACTAAAAATTCAAATTATCACTGAAAGCAAAATTTTTCATTTGAATTAAAATTTTCACTAGATATAAAATTTATTACTAAAAAATCAATTTATCACAAAAATTTAATTTATCACTATATTTTCAATTTTTTATTAAAAGTTAATTTTTTCAATAAAAATTATATTTATCAACTTAAACTCAATTTTTCACTAAAAATTCAATTTAACAGTAAAAATTATATTATTTACTAAAAATTAATAGTTTCAGTAAAAATTAAAATTTTACTAAAAATTAAATTTTTATTAAAAATTAAATGTTTCACTAAAAAATAAAGTTTTCACTAAAAAAATCAATTTTCCGGTAAAAATTCAAATTATCACTGAAAATTATATTTTTCAATAAAAATTAAATTGTTCACTAAAAATTCAAATTTTTTCTAAACTAGACTTTTGATTTCACCTAAATTTAAATTTTGTATATAAAAAAATTATTTTGAAAATATTAAAAAAAAAAAAAAGTTCACTAAAAGTGATTTATTCTGCCCATCAATTTCACTGCCTACAATTCAATCGCTGTTTCGAATTCAATCCGCTAAACCATTTTTGCACACACACAAACACTGTTTAAAATTTCAATAAACAAATGAATGCAAAACAATTCAACCGAAAAGTGATGAAAATAAATAAAAAGAGGAAAAACGCTTAAGCGCTCACAATTTTGACACTTGAGCTGTCATGTCAGTTGGCTTAACAGTCATTAACAACAGCAACAACGTTAACAAAATCATCAACAACAACAACAGCAGCAGCAATAATAAAAACAACAACAACAACTAGAAAACTGTCAGCTAAGACAGTTCTAATGGCAGCGTTCAAGAGGCTGCCTCTGCGAGTTGCCTGCAATTTGTATTCATTGCATGTCATTTGCATTTTGAATTAGTTTATCATACGAGGCAGCATCTTCATCTCTTTCTGCTTTTCCATCAAACACACACACCAACACTCAGCAGACAAACATTTATCACACACACAACACACACACAACACACACTCGCGCAGAGTACGTCAGTCAGTCATTCATTCGTTCTTTCGCATTCATTCATATTCAGTTATTCATTTGCTTGCGTATTTCCTCGAAAACGTTCACTGAAATTTTCGACAGTAATTTCTACTACAACTAGTTTTTTTTCTGTATTTTATTTAACTTGTTTTTGCCATTACTTTCTTCAATTCTTTGTTCTTCTAGTTTTCTTGTTCATCTTTTTCCTTTTATAATTTTGAAAGTTAATTCAGCAGCTCAATGCCAGTGGTATTATCACAAAAATATCATTTGTCCGTCACAAAATTCTCACAAAATCACTTGACATTTTTTTACACATATTTGTTCTTCAAAGCCTTACAAAAATATTTTCATTGCATTATACAAAATTCCTTTAATATTCTAAAAGTAGTACCCTATTCTAGAAGTTATGCAATAATTGTCACTTCATATTTCATCATTTGGCCTTTCGAAGATCGACATTTTCCTATTTCAAAATTCTCTAACTCACTGAACTCAAAAAAATATTAATTTATATTTGACTAAAAAAAAGCAGTGGCATAATTTGTAATTGTCCAATTTAAATATTTGACTCGAACTCGACAGATCAGTTCCTAATCATCAAATATAAAATAAATATCCCCAAACCGAATGTTCCATAAACTTCTACAAAATTTATAAAAATAAATTGAATCCTTCAATTTCCATCAAAATTTCTCCAAATTTGTTCATAAAACTTTAAGTTCTCTTAATTCCCATAATCAATCCATATTTCTTTCACGACAAGTCTTCTTCATACCCAAGAAAACTTCCTCACCAAGCTAATTGACAAGTCTTCCTGGAACAATTCTTCTATATTAGATGTTCTTCTAGAAGCCTTCTGTTCCACAAAGAACTAAAGGACAACGAAGAAAAATTTGTTCTCGTGAATGACTTGTTTTGAAAAAATACCGCAGAGTACAATTTCCATTTCCATTTCCAGAAGTATTTTGCTAAAACAATAACAAATATTTTAATATTGTTCCTTCTCCTCTGACATGAGAGGCAGCCACTTGATGTTGTGCTCTCAAACGAGTAACCCCGCCGCTTTCTCCAATACTCTTTCTCTCATTACTCATACTCATCCTCTATCTTTCGCAACAACAATAGCAAACCGTACAAGCTTCGCATTCGCTCATTTGAGGTCTCTGCGGTGTCTGGATTTTTGTGGAAATTTCGCATCATTCAACGTGAATCTTTCAAACATGTTTAGTGTGCGTTCAAGTGTTTCAACTCAATTCAATTCGTTGCATTGCCATTCAATTCGATACGCTCCTCTGACATTCCGTCAAATGATTTAAAATATTTGGGACGCAGTTTGGTAGCGTTACGTGCGGTATATGTTTCGACGTGCGTTACGTGGCGTTTGCGTCATGCTAATGAACCGTAACGTCGCATTATTGATAAAACATGGTATCAGTAACAGTACCAGTTACTGTTACAACATTCACGGAGGGTTATTTACTGGCAAGTAGTAAAGCAGGAAATAGTGATGAAGGAATTTAGGGAAGCTAAAGCTAAAGAGCAGTAAATAGTCGTACAAGAAAAAGAAATGGAATGCGGAGACGCAGAAGAGGAGTACTAAAAAAAAAATAATTTTGAGTGAAAATTAAAATTTTTATGAAACTTTACTTTTTTTTTTTTAAATTTAATTTTTCGTAATATAATGAATTTTAAGTCAAAAATTTAATTTTTAGTTAAAAATTTAATTTTTAATGAAAAATTTAATTTTTAGTGAAAAATTTAATTTTTAGTGAAAAATTAAATGTTTAGTGCGAAATTTTATATATTGTAAAAATTTGAATTTTAAGTGAAAATTATGTTTTTAGAGAAAAATTTAATTTTTTGTGAAAAAAATAAATATTTAATGAAAAATTAAATTTTTGTAATTTTTAGTGAAAATATGAATTTTTAGAAAAAATTTGAATTTTTTAGTAATAAGTTGAATTTTTAGTTAAAATCGAATTTTTAGTTAAAAATTGAATTTTTATTTAATAAATAAAAATTTTAGTTAAAATTGCATTTTTAGTTCAAAATTGAATTTTTTGTTCAAAATTGAATTTTGAGTGAAAAATTTAATTTTTAGTAAAAAATTTAATTTTTAGTGAAAAATTGAATATTTAGTGAAAAATTGAATTTTGAAAGAAAAATTAATTTTTAGTAAAAAATTGAATTCTTAATGAAAAATTGAATTCTTAATGAAAAATTGAATTTTTAGTGAAAAATTGAATTTTTAGTGAAAATTTGAATTTTTAGTAAAAATTGAATTTTTAGTGAAAAATTTAATTTTTAGTGAAAATTTTAATTTTTAGCGAAAAATTGAATTTTTAGTGATAAATTGAATTTTTAGTGAAAAATTTTAATTTTTAGCGAAAACCTGAATTTTTAGTGATAAATTGAATTTTTAGTAAAAATTTAAATTTTAAGTTTTTCAATTGAATTTATAGTCAAACATTTTTAGTGAAAAATTTTATTTTTAGTGAAAATTTAAATTTTTAGTGAAAAATTTAATTTTTAGTGAAAAACTGATTTTTTTGTGAAAAATTAAAATTTGATTTTTAGTTAAATATTTTTTTATTATTTTTTTATTAATATTTTTTTACTTTTTAAATATTAAATACATAACAAGTAAACAATATTTGTTTCTCTTTCACTTTGCAGAATTTCCCGAAAAACGTCCGCAACTCTTCACCGACCAAAGTCGTTATGAGCCGGGCGATGTTTTATTCGCCAACTGTAGCACGCCGCCCTCCAGACCGCGTGCGGAGTTACGTTTTACCATCAACAATATAGTGGTAAGTTCAAAAAACAATTAAAAAAAAACACATACTAATAGTTGGTATATTTGAGTCATTAAAAACTGATATTATTAGAATTATGATTTCTAAAAAAAATAGAAGAATTATGTGTAATACAAGTTTTGAGCGAATAGCATAAAATGGAATTGCAAAAGACTAATTCGATCGATAGATTTTAATTCGTATCAAATCTTTACACAATGGTTTTATTCGAGTTAAAATCTATCGATCGAAGTAGTTTTTAGCTTTTCCATAATTCGATTTTTTTGAAAAGAAATCAATCGAAATAATTTATTTCAAAAATTTTAATTTAGAATCGTACAACCAGTATTTGTATTGTAATTTAGTATAAGTCGAGGCAATTATTTAAAATGGTGATTTAGCCATAAGAACTCTGAGTAACTGAGTAAAATTAAGAAGAATAATCGGATTTTAAGAGCATTAAGTATAGTTGTAAAAATGTTAAAGCCAATATAAAAATCCTTCAAAATTTCAAAAATCAAAATTTTAAACTCCACAAAGCAACGCATGCAGTCGTCTGTATTGCGTGTCACGCGTGACACGTTTGACATAATTTATGCAATATGCTTATGAAACACAACTGCAGCTGCCGCCAAATTAATAATAATGATTATTATTGAAATTGTTATCATTGCATGATGGGCCATCAGCCCCGATTAAGATTATGTTTGACTTTGAATACAAAAGGTCATAAATTTGGTCGGCACTTTGAGCAAAATGTCATTATTTGCTAATTAACGGTGAATATGATAAATGGCTGGATGTGTGACACGTGACGTAACATTTATTAGCCCAAAAGACGTAGAACGTAGAAGGACTAAGGACTAAGAAGTTGAAATTACAGGGCCAAGATACGTTACGTTAATTTGTCAACATGTGCGCGAGCTTTAAATAAAAGACAGCAGAGGGCAGCAGAAGAACTAAAAACACACACGCACACACATGCAAGGATATGTTTGCTGCATGTGTGATTGTTTGTTTGTATTTGTGAGGCGTTAACCGCTGACTTCCGGTTGCTGCTGACGTTGCAAAAGCAGTCAACAGCAATCAGCAGCACTTCCGCGCACTGTTGATACTGCACTCAGAAAAAATATACTTTAAAAATATTAAGAAATACTATTGAATAATATATTTTAATCTATGTACTTTATAATAACAAGAATGATACTTTTAATATTAAATATCTGTATTTAATTATTATTTTTCTACATAGTTTAAAAGTATTTTAATAGTGTTTATAGTTGTAGAATACAAGAATAGTTTTATAGAATAACTATTAATATATCATTTATATTATTTATAGCATAGACATAAAAATTTAGTAATTTATTTAATAAAATTTCAATAATATTTATAGTATTGGAATAATAGTATTCATTAGTAGTATTTATAGAATTACATAGTATTTCTTTATTTTTTTATTTCTCTTTTTCTTTATTTCTTTATTTCTTTATTTCTTTATTTCTTTATTTCTTTATTTCTTTATTTCTTTATTTCTTTATTTCTTTATTTCTTTATTTCTTTATTTCTTTATTTCTTTATTTCTTTATTTCTTTATTTCTTTATTTCTTTATTTCTTTATTTCTTTATTTCTTTATTTCTTTATTTCTTTATTTCTTTATTTCTTTATTTCTTTATTTCTTTATTTCTTTATTTCTTTATTTCTTTATTTCTTTATTTCTTTATTTCTTTATTTCTTTATTTCTTTATTTCTTTATTTCTTTATTTCTTTATTTCTTTATTTCTTTATTTCTTTATTTCTTTATTTCTTTATTTCTTTATTTCTTTATTTCTTTATTTCTTTATTTCTTTATTTCTTTATTTCTTTATTTCTTTATTTCTTTATTTCTTTATTTCTTTATTTCTTTATTTCTTTATTTCTTTATTTCTTTATTTCTTTATTTCTTTATTTCTTTATTTCTTTATTTCTTTATTTCTTTATTTCTTTATTTCTTTATTTCTTTATTTCTTTATTTCTTTATTTCTTTGTTTCTTTATTTTCTTATTTCTTTTTATCTCTTTTTCCACATTTTTTATTTGTTAATTTCTTTAATACATTTTAGTATTTTATTTAAGTATTTTAATAGTATTTGTAGTACTAAAATAATAGTCTTTTTCCTTCTAAAAATAATAATATCCATTTTATTAATTAGATATCCTATTATTTTAATTTAATATTTAACAAAATTTATAAATAATAAAATGAAAAACCAGAAATTTTATTATAAAATTTATAATAATTTTTTTGAAGTAGTTGTTTTATTTTTCTAAGTGTGCAAGTGCGTCCAGATCACTCGGGGGGTGGGCTCTGGTGTGTTTGAGGTTGTTGCTAGGGTTGTGCAATATGCTTTGCACGCGAACGTGCCAAAGTTGCCAACTATTCATCAAGTTTGACGCGTGCCTGCGCAGTGCTCAAGTGTTGTGCCGGACGGAGGTGGTGCGGCTGCCGCTGTCAGCCAGGGGTGCCGAAGAGGACACTAGCCGGAAAAGGACGTAGGATGAAGAAGTTTGCAAATTGTAGAGCGCTTGCAAATTGTTGAAATATTTGCGCGAATTTGAGTGCAGCACGTATGCATTAACAGGGTTTAATTAATTTTAAACACTCATACGTCATGTTGCTCATATGAGGGGGTTCGAAACTTCGTAACAAGATACAGCATATTTAGAAGACTAATAATTTAGAAGACTAATAAAGACACTTTTAAAAATTTAAAACGTAGCTATGTCTAATTCATGAGGAAATATAAATTTTATGCAATTTAAATAAAAATTTATCTTTAATGATTTTTTTGGTCAATTATAATTTAGTTAATAATATCAAAATAATGTAATAGATTACACTCATTTCTAAACATTTCTTATGCCTCTAAGTTTGTCGTATACTTGGTCAGAATTTTTAAAACTTTTGCATAACACTCATACGTCATGTTGTACACTTTATGAGTTTAATCATTTTAATCGCATTGTGGTACATAATTAAAAATTCACAATTTATCAAAAATATCAATTAAGCAAAAGACTCACACTTTCATTTACACCACACAAATATCTGCTGAGCCTATCTAATAATACATTTAGCTAAAATCATAGAAGTAAATTATGCCAAATTTCGACCTTTTTGGTTTATTTGTTATTCAACTTTGTGCCATCTTTAAATTATTGTTGCTTGTATTTTATAAAATACAAATAATTTATGACTGTCTTCTTAAATTCCTTACATTTATTTGACTGTCGGTTTGTGTTAATTCGTAAGATGTTTAAAAGCTCAAACAACAGAAATAGTAGCTAATATGCAAATTAAACCTGCTTAAATATTAGCCATATTAAGTGGTTTAAATTATGTGTTTCAATCTGTGAAAATATTTACGCACCACACAGTGCGTATGCGTATCTGCAAATTATTATTATAGGACGGATATTGTTGTTGTGGTTGTAAAATAGCTTACGTGGTGTTACGGCTAATTTGGATGTTTGTTTAGCTTGTTGATTGAAAATTGATTTTATGCTAATTTAAATTAGCTCAAAATTGAATAAAAGGAGTTAGGTGTGTGACGTATGAGCTTCTTGGTGAATTTGAAAAGTTTTTTTAATAAATAGTTAACAAAAACAATAATTAATCAAAATGACAATGACACTTAAAAAATAATAAATATACTCAAAGTAAATGCATTTAATTCAAATTGATTCATTTAATTTAAGACATATTGTAATTAATTAAAATGAATTGAAATGAAATGAAATGAATTGAAATGAATTGAAATGATTTGAAATGAATTGAAATGAATTGCAATGAATTGAAATGAATTGAAATGAATTGAAATGAATTGAAATGAATTGAAATGAATTGAAATGAGTTGAAATGAATTGAAATGAATTGAAATGAAATGAAATGAAATGAAATGAATTGAAATGAATTGAAATGAATTGAAATGAATTGAAATGAATTGAAATGAATTGAAATGAATTGAAATGAATTGAAATGAATTGAAATGAATTGAAATGAATTGAAATGAAATGAAATGAAATGAAATGAAATGAAATGAAATGAAATGAAAGGAAATGAAATGAATTGAAATGAATTGAAATGAATTGAAATGAATTGAAATGAATTGAAAAGAATGGAAATGAATTGAAATGAATTGAAATTAATTAAAATGAATTTAAATGAATTGAAAAGAATTGAAAAAATAATTGAAAATTAAACAATTTTAAATATAAATTTAGAATATTTTAAAATCATGAAAAATCTGTTCAACATATTTTTTAGCCTCTTTTATAGCTATCCTTACAATACCAAAATCTAACTGCAATAAAAACCATGCGTTTTCTGCTACCATTTGCAGCATGTGTTGTTTAATAGGCTCTTAAATAACCACATCCTTTGCACCTTTTGTGCTGAATGAAAGAATGACTGACTGTCTCCCTACGACTGTCTGTCTTCTTGTCTGACTTGAAGCAATAATAACAATATGTGAAATAATACAATTGATGAGCGACAGAACAACCATAAGAATTACAGCATCTTATAGAAAATGTCCTGCTGTTTGTTGTTTTTTTTTAGAAATAAATTATGTAAATTTTACATATTTCTATAGGTAGCATGTAACGGACCCTCATCCTGTGAATACCAACAAAATATCATTGTTAAGCCCGAGGCAATTTACAATAAATAAGCAGTCGAAAAAAATTTCGAAGAAAATTTTTAAAGACGTTAACTTGTTTTGTAGGATTTGAGGGTTTGAGGCTTTGTGTGATATGTATGAAAAAAAGGCTATTTTTCATATTGTTGGAATTTGTTGAAATTTTTATTGTCAAAAATGTGTTGAAGAACTTTGGAGTTTTTGTTGTTTGCATAGTCATCTGCGCAAATATGTTGCTGTTTATTTTGCATGTGTGTCAGTTGTTTGTCCTGTTTGTTGTCTGTCTGAGTCCCCTGGGCATTAAACAAGTTGTTGCTGCACTTCACGACGTTATCCTTTTTGGAAGACGTCTTCTTTATAGCATTGAGCTAAAACTTTTATGCGTTGATTTAAATTGGTTGCTTATTTTTGATTTTATATTCTATTTTTTTTTTATTATTTTGTTTTTATTTGTAGCCGTTATTATCATTTATGTCCTGCGGCTATTTTGTAGTGATTTATTGTCATTTTTATAAAATGTGAGGAAAAAAAGGTTAGCTTCAAATTTGCGTACAATTTATTTTGTATAACTGTGACAATTTATTTTTCGGACATTTTTTTAGTATTCATAATAATTTCTTTTTATATAAATTTATTTTTATTAATTTATTTTTTATTATTTTTATTTTTTTCATTATATTTTTTTATAATTTTTTATTATTTTTTATGGTTTACTTTAATTTTTATCTTTTTAGTGTGTTTTTAATATTTAATTTAATTTATTTTTAAACATATTTATTAATAATTTTTCATAATTTTTTATAATTTTTTATAATTTTATCTTTTTGATTTTAATTTTTCATTATTTTTATTTAATTTTTGAATATATGTTTTTTTATCTTCTAATTATTTTACTACTTCTCTAACTGAAGGCCCCAATTGAAAATTCGTTGTCCACTATTTGTAAGCTCATTTCATATGCATTTCACATGAGACATTTTGACATTTGTCAAATGATGTTTGGTTGCAAATGTTTCACCCATATATGTTGTCCTACGAAAAATCATTAATTAACTTTCAACCTCCAACCACAAGTGCTTCGTATTTGATACCTTATCCTTCTGTAGTCTACTCTTAAAATGTTTTTCTAATATTTTAAAATGTTTCTTAATTTTTTTATGCTTCATCTTCAATTCCTCATTTTAAATTTACTCTTTTTCTTATATCATCTTTTACTGTTTTTCTTAGTATCTCTTTAGTGTTTTCATTGTTTTACATTTTTTTATCTCTTTTGTTTTCTTAACATTTTTCATTTTTTTACAGTTTGGCTTTTTTCTTAAATTTTTTTTGTCTGTTCTTAATTTCATCATTACCTAATTTTATATTTTCCTCAGTTCCATTTTCCTCATTTATTTTCTTTTTTCATTTAGCACCCTTTTATTTTGTTTTGTCTTCTTTTTCTAAATTTTCATCCTATCTATTTTATACTTTTATCTTTTCTCCTTTTACAATTTGTTGCTTCTTTTTCTCATTTTTTAATTTTTCTCTGTTCCTGTTTTTCACTTCTACTATTTTTAATATTTCCTTTTTCATATTTTCTTCTCTTCAGATGTTCCTTTATATACTATTTTCTTCGTTTTCTTTTTACATATTTTTCTTTTTGCCATTTCCGCTATTCCACTTTACTTTTTTCTTTCTCTTTTCTTCTTTTTTTCTTTTCTCCTTTTTTTTCTTTTCTTCTTTTCTTCTTTTCTTCTTCTTTTCTTCTTTTCTTCTTTTTTTCTTTTCTACTTTTCTTCTTTTCTTCTTTTCTTCTTTTCTTCTTTTCTTCTTTTCTTCTTTTCTTCTTTTCTTCTTTTCTTCTTTTCTTCTTTTCTTCTTTTCTTCTTTTCTTCTTTTCTTCTTTTCTTCTTTTCTTCTTTTCTTCTTTTCTTCTTTTCTTCTTTTCTTCTTTTCTTCTTTTCTTCTTTTCTTCTTTTCTTCTTTTCTTCTTTTCTTCTTTTCTTCTTTTCTTCTTTTCTTCTTTTCTTCTTTTCTTCTTTTCTTCTTTTCTTCTTTTCTTCTTTTCTTCTTTTCTTCTTTCTTCTTTTCTTCTTTTCTTCTTTTCTTCTTTTTCTTTCTTTTTCTTCTTTTCTTCTTTTCTTCTTTTCTTTCTTTTCTTCTTTTCATCTTTTCTTTCTTTCTTCTTTTCTTCTTTTCTTCTTTCTTCTTTCTTATCTTCTTTCTTCTTTTCTTCTTTTCTTCTTTTCTTTTCTTTCTTTTCTTCTTTTCTTCTTTTCTTATTTTCTTCTTTTCTTCTTTTCTTCTTTTCTTCTTTTCTTATTTTCTTCTTTTCTTCTTTTTTTCTTTTCTTCTTTTCTTCTTTTCTTCTTTTCTTCTTTTCTTCTTTTCTTCTTATCTTCTTTTCTTCCTTACTTCCCTTCTTCATTTCTTCCCTTCTTCATTTCTTCTTTTCTTCCCTTCTTCCTTTCTTCCCTTCTTCATTTCTTCCCTTCTTCATGTCTTCTTTTCTTCTTCATGTCTTCTTTTCTTCTTTTCTTCTTTTCTTCTTTTCTTCTTTTCTTCTTTTCTTCTTTTCTTCTTTTCTTCTTTTCTTCTTTTCTTCTTTTCTTCTTTTCTTCTTTTCTTCTTTTCTTCTTTTCTTCTTTTCTTCTTTTCTTCTTTTTTTCTTTTCTTTATTTCTTTTTTTTCTTTTTTCTTCTTTTCATCTTTTGTTCTTTTCATCTCTTTTTCTTTTCTTCTTTTCATTTTTCCTTCTTTTTTTCTTGTCTCATATTCTTCTTCTCTTTTTTTTTCTTCTTTTCTTCATTCCCTCGTTTCTCTTTTTATTTATTCTACGTCATCTTCTTTCCGCTATTTCATCTGCGTGTTGACTTCTTCTTTTTCCTTTTCCACCTCATATTATTTTTTGAGCTTCATCCGCTTCTCGCCTGCCTTTTTCTTCCTCTCTACTTATTATTCTGCTCTTTCAGTACATATTCTTCCTATTATTCTCATTTTTTTCTGAGTATAGCTGCTTAAAGATTTTGATTTCATATTTAACAAACTGACTGAACTGAAGTTTGAGAAACAACGTTAATTTAAAGCCTGTTGTGCAATGTTCCTAAATTGACCTGCTTTGAAAGTCAAAAGTTGAGCATTTCAAAACAGCAAAAAATACCGCCATAAAAGGCGTTACTTGATGTTTTTTATTTTTATTATACTTGTTGTTTTTCTGCAACTTTTTGCTTTATATAAAAGTACTACAATACAAAGAAAAAAAAGCACACAAAATGAACAAAAAAAACACGAAATACGCAAAAAATTGCGCCTCTTTTAGATCTTTTTTTTAGCACTTTTGACGTTACTTTTTGATGCTACTCTTTGCTGCGCTTGATTCATTCATGCGTGAAAATGTTTGTCAACCGAGAAGGAAAGCAGAAAAAGCAGATTAGAAAAAAGAAATAGAAGAGTGAAAATATGACACAGTAGAAGAGCCAGCTAAACAAGAGGGTGGGATTGAAATTAGTGTCACCCATGCAGTTTTCGATGGTTCTCAAAGAGAAGAGTTTGAGTTTTAGGCAGTAAGAATGGTTTCAACGTCTTCGAAAATAAAGAATGTTACAGACTTATTGCATGTACAGCCTATAAAATTTTATGAGCCGTTTAATAAGGTTTTCCCCACAATAAACGCAACTCGGGTATATGGTGTGGATTGGGTGGGGTATTTGACTTGGCTGCCATTAAGGTGGCGCAAATGGATGTTGACGGGCTGAGGGTTGTTGGCAACGGCTGTGACAAGAAGAAGCGACAGACGGACGGCAGTCGTAAAGTAAAGACTGATATGAGAACAAAACGTCGGTGGAACCATTACTGCAGCATAATGTGACTCGGGTGAGAGTCCCTGTGTTGGGAACAAAGTGCCATAAATAAATTTAAAAGTGGCAACACCATGAGCAGACATTAAAGATGGTTTTTGGGGGATTATTGAAGAGTTATCGAAATACAATTATAAAAACTAATTTGAAAAATCGTTAAAAAAAAACATAAAATAATACAAGAAAAAAATTAAAACTTTGACATAGTTGAAAATGTCAAAAAAGATGAAAAATTTTAAAAAAGTTAAAAAAATAGAAAAGATGAAAAAATATGTAAATGGTGCAAAAGATGAAAATATATGAAAAAAGATAAAACAAGATGAAAAAGATGAAAAAAATAAAAAAAAAATAAAAAGATGAAAAAATGAAAAAATGAAAATAGATGAATAAAGATAAAAAAAGATGAAAAAATATGAAAAAATATGAAAAAATATAAAAAAAATGAAAAAAAAAAAGATAAAAAAAGGGGGAAATATGAAAAGGATGACAGAAGATGATATAGAGGAAAAACATGAAAAAGATGAAAAAGATGAAAAAGACAAAAAAGATAAAAAAGATAAAAAAGATAAAAAAGATAAAAAAGATAAAAAAGATAAAAAAGATAAAAAAGATAAAAAAGATAAAAAAGATAAAAAAGATAAAAAATATAAAAAAGATAAAAAAGATAAAATAGATAAAAAAGATAAAAAGATAAAAAAGATAAAAAAGATAAAAAAGATAAAAAAGATAAAAAAGAAAAAAAAGATAAAAAAGTTAATAATAAAAAGATGACAGAAGATGATATAGATGAAAAACATGAAAAAGATGAAAAAGATGAAAAAGATAAAAAAGATAAAAAAGATAAAAAGATAAAAAAGATAAAAAAGATAAAAAAGATAAAAAAGATAAAAAAGATAAAAAAGATAAAAAAGATAAAAAAGATAAAAAAGATAAAAAAGATAAAAAAGATAAAAAAGATAAAAAAGATAAAAAAGATAAAAAAGATAAAAAAGATAAAAAAGATAAAAAAGATAAAAGAGATAAAAAAGATAAAAAAGATAAAAAAGATAAAAAAGATAAAAAAGATAAAAAAGATAAAAAAGATAAAAAAGATAAAAAAGATAAAAAAGATAAAAAAGTTAATAATAAAAAGATGACAGAAGATGATATAAATGAAAAATATGAAAAAAATGAAAAAAATGAAAAAAATGAAAAAAATGAAAATGATGAAAAAGATACAAGAGATAAAAAAGATAAATAAGATAAAAAAGTTAAAAAAGATAAAAAGATAAAAAAGATAAAAAAATAAAAAAGATAAAAAATTTATAAGAAAATAAAAAAGATAAAAAGATAAAAATATATAAAAAAAAATTAAAAGAAAGATGAAAAAGATGTTAAATTGAAAAAACTAAAATGGTAAAAGTAAAGGCAAAAATGAAGACAAAAGAAAAAAAAAGAAGTAATAAAAAATAATACAAACATAAATAAAATTCGTGGTCTTTTCACTTAACTCCTTACATCACTCAGCGCCTAATCAGCCTTTAATTAAATAAATGAATGACAGAAATGAACGCATGCATGAATTTCCTTATGCAAAAATAGCAGTGTTGACACAGGAAACAAACTTTTGTCGGAGTAAACTTAATTAAGATTCGGCTGCTGCGGGTTTTGTTCTTAAGGTTGTCGTCGTTCTCCTTCTTTGCCTCTAACTTGAGGCATTATTTGATGCCCATTTCAAAATTTAAAGTAAAAGTTTGTTGATTAAATTAAGTTGGCCTATTAAGGCCTGTCTTCGTCCGGCCAACAGTCAGACCTGGTTATAGTAACCAGACTTCTACTGCTCATTGTTACTTTGCTCTCTGTTATACGTATTGACTTGTACTCTCTCGCTCACCCTCTGCCTCTCTGAGTGCAAATTTAATTTACGCTTAATTGTGCTTTGGGGACCTTTTGACACTCTATCGAGTGCTGCGGTAACAAAGATTCTGCTAATGATTTAAACATTTTTGGAAATTTAATTAAGAGAAGACTATGATTTTAAATTTAAATTTGTGCTTTTTGTGAATTGTTTTTAATTATATATTTTATTGTTTTACTTATATAATATAAAAAAATCTTCAGTTTTTAATTTTTATCTATTTATTTTATTTTTACTTTTTTAATCTATAAAACCCATTCAAAGATTTAGTTATAAATCAAAATATAATATTTTTGATATTTCTGATAATTTTATAGTTTTTATATATTATATATTTTAAACATTTTTTATTTTTTTATTTGTTTTTTTATTTTTTTTTTTTATATTTTTTAAATTTTTTATATTTTTTATATTTTTTATATTTTTTATATTTTTATATTTTTTATATTTTTTATATTTTTTATATTTTTATATTTTTTATATTTTTTATATTTTTTATATTTTTTATATTTTTTATATTTTTTATATTTTTTATATTTTTTATATTTTTTATATTTTTTATATTTTTTATATTTTTTATATTTTTTATATTTTTTATATTTTTTATATTTTTTATATTTTTTATATTTTTTATATTTTTTATATTTTATATATATTTTATATTTTTTATATTTTTTATATTTTTTATATTTTTTATATTTTTTATATTTTTTATATTTTTTATATTTTTTATATATTTTATATTTTTTATATTTTTTATATTTTTTATATTTTTTATATTTTATATATATTTTATATTTTTTATATTTTTTATATTTTTTATATTTTTTATATTTTTTATATTTTTTATATTTTAATATATATTTTTTAATATTTTTTATATTTTTTATATTTTTTTTTATTTTTTATATTTTTTTTTATTTATTTTTATTATGTTTTTTTTTTTTGTATTTTTTTGATATTTTTATATTTTTGAAAATTTTTTGTTTTTTATTGATATTTTCACTAGATGTTCTTTACTATGCGCCAAAAAGTATGTAATGAAAAAAAAATTCATAACTTTTCCACAACACATTTTTCGCATATCCTGCGTATTTCATTTTCAACACCTTTAAACATTTTTGCCATGACATTAATATTTAATGATCGCCATTGTCAAGACTGTTTATTTTTTGTTACGCATACTTCATACCCAGTGTCACATG